>JAUMHI010000040.1:15872769-15883077 GCA_032359435.1 Enteromius unitaeniatus | reverse complement strand
TGTTTGTTTGTACTGTTTCTGTGCCATCATTAAAAGCTTGCAAATGGATCCTACTGACTCTGAGGATGCATCACACGAGGATCCTAAAGACAAGGCTTCTGCTATATCTCATGTCTTTCAGACGCTGATGAAAGATTGGCTGTTTATTACAGTACTTGCAGTTCATCAGGTGTGTGATGGTCTCATAGTGACATTTATGCAGTAATCCCTGTTAGAAATGTGTCTGCGTGAGAAGAATATATGGATTCTGGAGAGTATCCGATTACTGTAATTTCATTTAAGTCTCATACTAGGCTGTGGCAGGAATTCAGCTGAGCTTATGCATTATTTGTTCTCAAATCGGGCGATATTGTCCAGCTGGCATAAAGGTCTCAATATTTTTTGCATTTTTTAGCCTAAATATGAATAAAAGTGCATTAAACAAGATATTACGCACTTCTCAGGAAAAAAGCTGGTTGCTTGCAATGATGACGTCGAAGATGTCTAGAAAATTATCTTAAGAACAAAATGCAACAGACAAGAGTCTTCTATTTGTCCATTTCTGTACAGTAGATTGTGGCTCTTAAAGCAGTGATTGCCACAGGCCGAGTCTACGACTGAACTCCTGTGACTCAGCCTGCTTTCCAACCCTGCCTGTTCACTTTCATAAAGATCAAAATAAACTGGAAACAACTCACGGTACTCACTCTGAACATCAACTCATTAGTACAGCAGTTCATTTTGACATGTTGTGATGTGTCAACAAGAATTTGGAGTACTTCATAAAATATTCTATCCACAGGAGTTCCCATCATAGACCCAGTAGCATATTTTACCAGAACAAGATATTAATGTTGTTGTTCACACCTGAAACATTCTTTAAATTATATATATATATATACACACACACACACACACACACACACACACATTTTTAACAATACATGTTATTAACAATGACACATAATATTATATAATCATATATATTATATAATTAAATCCAATAAGTCGGTTCAAGTCAGGTTTGTATGTCTGTACACTGGTTTTCACAATACATAGAGCTTTAAAGTGACTTTACTGAAAATCAGCCCTTAATTGGGACAAAAATGGGAAAAAGAAAATGTTGAAGAGAAAAGAAAAACCTTGAGATGAAGCAAACCTTGTGCTTTTTATTGCTAATTAAAAATAAAACTATTATTTAATTATTTTCTGCAATTTACATAGATCTAAAATGAAATAAAACGTAAATATTAATTAGATTTTTCTTTAATAAAAAATAACAAATTTGCATCAACTTTAACTGTATTATTTTTGTTAAACACACACAAACTACAAGTACTTAAACATAAGCTCAGTATAATTACACTGTAACAGGGACAAAATAAAGTGTAACCAAAATGACTGACCTTATTAGCAAGATTATTTCACCACAAATTTGCAATAAAGCATACAATTCAAAACCTTGTACATTATTAAAGCGTGCCGTGTTACGGTTAAGGTAACAGACATTGTTCTGCGATGCTTATGAGAGAATAAAAGCAGCCTGAGAGACCACAACAGCAGGCGCTTTCAATTCTTAAAGATAATAATAATGACCTTTCAGAAAATGAACCAGCTGATGGAGTTGGGCTGTGTGGATATAATCAGATTTGAGAAAGCATTTGATTGGTGCTCTTGAAGAGTCAAAAGCTTACAGTAATCCGTAAGTGCAAACAAGTAAGTGCCAATAAGCAGCTAAAGGGTATAAATACAGTCAGCTGAGGGCATGCCGTCGAATCAGGCGCTAAAGCACTGTGTAATGGCATTATATGTCCACTAGAGAGCAGAGTAGCTTACTCATCTCCTTCGAGCTCAGCTTGTAGCCTACTGTAAGATACATTTGTACTGCCAGAGGGTTTAAACAAACCTTTTTTGTCAGTGGTTTGTATGTCGATTTCAATACCGTGGCTTATGGTTCGATATAAAAAATATATCTTCTTGTCAGTGCTTGAGCTTTTGATTTGGCACTATTGTCATTTTGTTTATTTAAAGAGACAATGACAATTCTGTCATCACCCTTAAGTTCCAAGTTACAAAGATGTTTATGTTTCGTTCTTCTATTGAACATAAAAAACATGAATAGCATAAACAAACTGACATTCTTCAAAATATCTTCTTTTGTGTTCAGTATGATTGACTGTGATTGTGTTACAGCATTATGAAGTCTTACTAAGCATCTTTCCAGAAGCAGTGTCTTTTTCTGTTTAGTAAATATATTTTGTCCTTGTACGTTCATGGCCCACTGCAAATTGTAAAGTGGAAATTTTCAGTGGCAGACCCAGTAAATATTCTCTTCCTCAGCTCTCTGTATATAAAACATTATTATTAGACACATAATTTAGTCTGGACTCTAGACAATATCCCCAAGTGCAGTTAATGATATTGACCAACAGATGGACAGTGTCCCCCATAAAGATGACGCGCAGATGAAAATATGAAATAAAAAAATATTCCAAGAATTAGTCACATCTTACATATTATTCCTGCCTCTGTGTGTTTACTATAAAAGGTAAAAATAATTCTTTCAGAAATGTCTTTTAAAAGATGCGTCAAGTTCACATAAATTAATATAAAATGAAACTAAAAGCCAAGTTTTCTTGGCTACTTGATCATTTTGATTTACATTTAAAATATTTGATTTATTTAAAATTCCCTATTATGGATTTTTAACACAGCTCTAAGTAAAAGGAAAAACAAAACATGCACGTTTTTAATCTGGAAGTGCACTGTGTATAAAGTTATTGTCTCTCAAAAAAGTGAACTCTGCATCATTCAAAACGAATCCTAAGCACTGACCTATCAGTGATACTGTAACAAATGATCAGGGAGGCAGTCGGATCCAAATGCAGATTGTTTATTAACAATCACAGGAGAGTACAATAGGCTGAGGTCGACAATGGCAGACAATGATGTAGGAGGCAAAACCAAGAGAGAGACCAGTAAACAGAGCAGTGATTTCGGGCGATCAACAAACAGAGTCCGGGGGGAAGAGGCGAGAGCGAAAAACGAGAACAGGCGGAAGTCAGCAACGGTAAATCCAGAGAATACGAACACAATAACAGGGGAAAACGCTTCCAGAGGTGGTGAGAACACACACGCAATGATGAGCGGGGAACACTGGGAATTCTGGGGTGTATATATACAGGAGTTAACACATGAGAGGGGCGGAGAACATATTAGTTACTAGGACAACACATGAGGGAGGTGGAGACAGAGTACACAGGTGACAGATCATACATGGAGTGGAAAAACACAGATATACTACAAGGAGGCTGGAACTGCCGTCCCCTAAGCTAGGCTGGCACAACCAGCAGATCATCACAGATACCAAGCTGTTTCATGTTGAGGTCAACATGAAATATTAGCATATTGCCCGCCCACTTGTTGGTGTTTTCACATTAATCTGAATGAAAATGCAAATTCATTCTTTGCCACTAGGTGACTCTTTGGACTGGTAAAAATTCCCCGGTAACTGTACACGAAACAGCGCTCACAAACTGAGTTGAGTGGATCGTTTGGAAGTTGTTGAGCAAGTAAGGTAAAAAATAAATGCATATTATAAGACAATGTAAGTGTTTTTCGACCTTGCATACTTGTCAACCTGATGTTTGGGACTTCCAAATCCCCAACAAAGAACCTTTCCCATAATATTAATTAAAGCACTTTAAGCCAAAGAAGTTCCAGGAATGAATTACTTAGGAATTTGTTTTGTGACTGTTAGAAATACATTCTATAGCCTATAGTATGACTTTAGTATGAACAAAATCTAAACACATACTACATCGATCATGTTCTCTGTCAGTGTGACTTTCAGAGAGGCAGATGCATTGTGCTCAGAACTCTGCTCTCATTCAATACACTCTTCAGAATCTCAGTGGAAACATATTCATTTTACACCTTTTCTATGAATACTTTGGATTTGGACAAACGATTTATATATCTACAGTGTAGGGAAATTTACTATAGTGAATTTTCAGCAGCCCTTTCTCCATGTCTTCAGTGACACATCATTATAATAGCTCATTTAGTGCTCAATAAAAATAGTTTGAATTGTTGTGCTGCTTAATATTTTTGTGGAAACTATGATACTTTATTTTTACTATTACCTTTGATCATTTTAATGTTTCCTTTCTGAATAAAATACCCATTAAAGAAAACATACAGTATACTGACACCAAACATGTTTATACCATTTACAGGGTATGCACATTTACTATAATTATTTCCATTACCATAGTAGTACAGTCCTATGTTTTCTTTTCTTCTTTTCTTTCCTTTTCTTTTTCTAAGTGTAATTTGCAGAGTTTATGGGGCTGTTATGCTCAGCTACATACTTTAATATGTAGTAGAGAAATATGAGAATATCATATCAAAGCTTAATATTGCAAAAGCAACAACATCCAAAAAACTGGATTTTAAAACAAAACAAAATGTGTTACAACACTCCCTGGTACATAATAGATGTTCATGAAAATCTTAAATATATATATATATATATATATATATATATATATATTCCCGCTGAGCTCTGCAATGAAATGAGTATATTTTATTGGCGCTAGACTAAATCTCAGCTCTGGTGGTCAGTGGTTTTGTTCTATTTTAGCAAATGCATATGAAGGCCAAAAATGAGCTATCACCCCTGTGCCTCAAACACTATTATTTATATGATTGTGCAGCGTGTATTGATTTAAAGGAATCAATAGCAAGCACAAAGCCCGGCAAAGAGGACGGCAGCTGATCTCTTGTGCTCGACTAAAATAACTGCTGCTCGGAGTCAGACGCTTTAAAGTCCAATGTGTTCTATTTCATTCTGACAGATCAGAAAACAAATTACAATCATATTCTGCCCGCTTAGAATTGAAAATGGTATTTTTTGCAAGTTTGCACATTCAGCCAGTCAAAAACGATCTGTTGAAAATGTGGTTTATTAATTCATCACTAATGAAAACCATTTTCAGTTATTCACTTTTAGTATCACCATTTCTTTGTGAAGGGCCCTGTGTGAACCTTTACTGATTTTGATTTGTTGTGGCTAGGAGAGTTTAGCGGTTGCTCTTTTTGCAGCACATTGCATACAAATTATCTTCAGTGTTCAGGGTGCTAATTGCTGCAGGCGCTTATGGCCTTGTAGCAGCACTGAAAATCAATATCAGTCACCAGAGAGAGACAGAATTAAAAAAAGAAAAACTCTTCGGTCGGTGTGTGTGAGAGAGATGGAGAGAAATGAGTTAAGCTAGAGAACAGGGTAAAAATAAAAGCTTAAAATGAATTACCTGTTGGGTCTTTTCACACTTACCTCAATTATACCAGGTCACCTTTACCTGATAAACTCAGCAAGGTAGATATATACTATCCCATTACTAGCAGCTCTCTCCTGCATTCAAATGGGTCGGAGACCACACTGCAAAATAAATGAATAAATAAATTTGATCTGTATTTTCATCTCACTTTCCTATGCTAGCCTTTTTCTGGCACACAATAAAAATCAATAGATTAATTAAATTAATTAAGTAATTTGTAATCAACATCTAACATTTCTGAATGAATATTCACTAATTTCTGAGTTCACATTCTGCAATTCTGTGTTTTTTTTTCTGTTTCTACCATGGAATTACAAATAAATTAGGTAATTGCAGATTTCTAACAGTTCAGACATTCTGAGTTCCATTTATGTCTTTTTTCCAGTTATGAGTTTATGTCTTACAGTTCTGGCTTTTTTTTTCTCAGAACTGTAAAAATGGTGGATATGGGCTTCCACGCTTTCCAATAAAAACCCATAAAACAGATCAAATTTACAGTAATTGGATACAAGTAAAACATTGTTTTTAGAGAACACGTCAACCTTTGTTGAGTTTTTTTAAACCCCACTGGCAATGTTTTGTTATTTTATATATTTTTTTAATCCACAACGGCACAACCTAATTAAATTTGTTAAGACTTGTGTTTAATGAAACAAGATGAATTAACTTGAGAAACTGAGTAAATTTAAAGTTTAGCTGGTACAACTTGTGAGAACATATCAATTTCAAATTGTTTTAAGTGGAAACCTCATTAGTTTTTATTAGGTTTATGTTATTAAACAAGAAAACACAATTTGCCAATGGCGAACGAACAAGAAAAAAGCAAGTTCTAATATTTTATGCAGTTAGATTTTCTTGCATTAATTATATTATTACTAAGGTATTTTGCTTGTCAAGTAAAATGCATGTTGTTTTAAGTATGCCAATATATTTCTTTGATGCAGAACAAGACAGAATGCTTCTAAAGGAAATCATTTTTTGAATGCAGTTCAGGACCTTAAGAAATTCTGAGCATTTCAAAAGCTCAGTGAACAAGACTGAGAGCTCACCGCCGGTGACTTCAAACACTCCTGCTGTAATCCTCATTTAGGAAATGACCCTGAATGACTACCAGAGAAAAGAGAAAATCAATATCTTTGAGTACTGTGTCAGACAGCCTCTGAACTGCAAAACACGAGGATGAGAGCAGTGGAAACACAAAGGCATTTGAAAAGGAGAGTTTGATCACCCCCAGAGAGCTGCAACTGAATTGAAATCTAATGGTTTCGGGTCTTTTTCTGTCTTGTGAGGTTGTTACTGATGACTGGAAGACTAGAGTCTAATAATGCAATCATCACATGAGCTGTCCTAAAGAATAAACACAGATGTCCCGTCATTACTATATCCAACCAGACCGTAGTGACAAAAGTGACATCAGAATCACATTTCAAAAGCTGATTCACAAAGCAAACGTCATTAACAGAGCCTAGATCAGTGAAGGTGACAGTTACTGCCTCTGTTGTCCTATTAGCCGCCTCTAAATCCTGCCAATCCTGAGTTCATCCCAAACATCAGATGGTTTATGATTTCTGTGCCACCCAAATGAAACTATAAATCTAAAGCGATGAAAGCTTTATTGGCCTGCTACAGCGTCGCACCCACAATATACTGCTTTATTTTTCTCAAAGCGATATACATTCACAGAACCGGGCTAACAGGGCCGACAGCTTGCGGTGAAATGTTATTCTGTGATTCAAATGTGAATTAGTACAGCAGAATCAATGCATATCATCAGGCCATGGTGCTACAGACGTCTCAGCTGTGCTCTCGGAGATGTTTTTCTTTCAGGCCCTATTCATTATGCATGCTCAGTCAACAGCCATGGCCATAGAGCATTTGCAAATGCTAATTGTTGCAGTCGGCTCCAGCGAATCTGTTCGTGTGAAAGGAAGAGAGAGCTTGAACAAATAATTACCAATAACGATCCTTATTTTGGAATGTGCATTTTTATTGGCCGCAATTTGGTGCTTACAGTCGACTCCGAGGGGGACTTCGGATGGAAAACAAAGTACAAAGTAAATCTTCTGTTCATAAACTGAACCAAAAATTACACGTTTAATAAAAATTTTGGTAATGATGGATACTTCTCTATTTCAAAACCATCATGCCGAGTCTATGGTAAATTGCTAAACAGCATAAATAGTTGGTCACACACAGTTTTGATTAGATCTCACTTTGGTTTAGAGAAAAGAGAGCAACGCTCAAGAGGATGCAGAAAGATCACTTGGATCATGTTGCTATGACGACGGGGGGAGTGTCAGGTGTGAGAGTGATTAAGGAGATGTGCAGGGCCACATTTAGAGATGCTCCATGTACACGGGGAGACGTGGGGGAACGAAAACACAAATGTGACCGGGAATCCATTCATCTTGAAATCGGACGTGTTTGGTATTCATATCTGCTCTTTTTTTCATGCTGTAAGTTCTCCGTTGGTGGATTGATTTATTAGGTTTATAGAACAGATTAGTGTTTTATTTATGGTTTATGTGGGGGAAGGGGATCATTTTGCCACTTTTTATCAGCGAGTTGACAGAAAACAGACACAGTGGGGGATGAAATTGGGATATAAACACGAGACGTGTGTATAAGTGCTATTAATAAGTGTTATGTTATAATATATTTGCAATATATAATATATTTGCCCCATGTTAGTCAGTATCAGATATTTTTAAATGTATCTTTGCATATAGATATTTAATTGCATGTTCATTTCCCCTATTTTTTTTTACATCTAAAATAAAGCTAAGATTGAAAAACATTAATTTATCACTTA
The DNA here is from genome assembly GCA_032359435.1 of Enteromius unitaeniatus. NCBI lineage: Eukaryota > Metazoa > Chordata > Actinopteri > Cypriniformes > Cyprinidae > Enteromius > Enteromius unitaeniatus. The sequence continues at coordinate 15,874,944 of JAUMHI010000040.1, read as the reverse complement.
ATTTGAATATGTTCTTTTCTCACATTTGACAGTATTATGTCACTATAATGACAAAAGTAAATAATTTGTCATTTCAATCAGCTAAACCAAACCCATGTGTAGTTTTTTTTTTTAACATTCTTAATATTCATTGTGATCATTAATAATTTCTAAAATTTTTATTAAACGGTTATTTATTATTTATTTAAAAAATACATTTTTCATACTGTACATTATAATGCAGTGAATTCAGTATAATCAGCTCACAAAATGTCTTATTTTTTTTTAAGTGTGTGTGTGTGTTATTTATTCGATTTAAACAATTCTCAAAAATCCATCTATCAATCTATCTATATATATGTTTGTAATATTCATTGTAATCATTTTTATTTAATTTTTCATACTGTATGCTATAATATTGTGATGCCACTAGTAGAAATGATTTAGTTTTATGTTCAGTTTAAATTTTATATTTATTTTAAACTTGATAGTAACATAGAATTTGTATACCTGCCCTAACATGAAAATAGTATCCAATGTGCAGTTTCTGCAAGGCATTGTTTATAACAATTTATGTACATTTAGGATTCAGTTTAACATGAGCATCCCAGGAGATGGTACATTTCATTGGTTGTTCATGTTCTTGCATAAATATCCATCCAGTGCTGCAAACAAAGGGTTGAACATGCATTATGAGGAAACAGAATAGATCTGGCTGTCAAGTTCATCTGCAATCAGCCAACCACGACTTCAAAAGTCAATCACTGTCGCTGAAGTGATAAAGAAGTTCTAATATGATCCCTCTGGACCTTAGCCAAACAATTCTGCAGGCTCATCATATGAGTACAGGAAAGTACACCCACTCTACTACCACCCATACAGGAACCATCTGCTAGCGTGGAGAGGGATTGGACTAAATGTAACACGCACAGACCAGGTAACAGTGCTTTTCTTGCGCAGATATGGAAACATCAGAAGCCTGCCAAATCCTACTCTTATACCAGTGATCGAATAAGCCTTAAAGCAGGTATCAGACAGGAGAAAAATGACAATGTCAATAGATTCTCTTCAGACGTGTCTGGGATTGGTTCTGCTCATCTGTTAAAGCTCCCCTGAAGCCATACTGTTACACCTTTGATAAAGTGGTTCGACAACTCACACTGAATTCATGATTTATTCAATTTGGCTCAAGGACTAGGTTTTAACAGGAAGCTACAGGATAATGGAAATTGTGCTGATGGGAAATATAAGAAATTAAATGACGAAATTCAGAGGAGAGAAAAAAAACACCAATACACTCAGTCATCCAAAATTCAAGTCGTTGCGTTATTCTCATCAGTCCCTATTGTGACCTCCTATGAGAGTCAGTGCATTATGATATCATGATTGTGGCAGCCCGGCGGACCCTCGAGAGTGATGCATTTAGCCTTGGCCGTGCAGGTGACACACATTATATTCACAGAGGTGCAGTCTCTCTGCTTCAATCTGCTTTTGATGTAATGCAGCTGGCAGCTGGTTCTGGCTCAAGACTCGGCTGTATTCCATTATACATGAGCGGAACACATTAACACTAGGAACAATGACAGCTCAATCCATAATAGAGTGTGTTGAACTAGAAATGTACATTAATGATCAGGCTTTAACTCAGAGCTTACCAGGCCTCGTAGAGCAAAGCACAGCAGAAATTCATGGCTGTTTATTGGTTGAAAATGGATGAATTGAATAGAGACATACTGTATAAAAATTAGATGTTTTTTACAACAGAGAATGGTTCATCCCCCAAAATACAATAAATATTTTTTTTTAAACGTAAGAAGGAGAGAGAAAAGTTTTGTCCTTTATTCACCCTCTAGTTGTTCCACACCTGCATGAGTTTCTTTCTTCTGCTTAACATAGTACATATAATATATCTCTTTTTGTGCTCAACAGTAGAAATAAATGCACAGGTTGCATTTATGGTTGAATGGTTGTTACAAGGCTGTTACTGCCATGCTTACAAGCTCCATTTGCACTACTCTGTCTGGTTTGCACTCTCTGCCATGGGGCTTTACCTTACTTGTATTGCTGTTTATATTATATGTATATATATATATATATATATATATATATATGTGTGTGTTATATGTGTTTTACTCACATTTTAAAAATCTTTTTGTATTTAATGTTTTCTGTTATATAATTAGGGTCTGAGAGTAA
>JAUMHI010000040.1:15852457-15869805 GCA_032359435.1 Enteromius unitaeniatus | reverse complement strand
TAGTATTAAATAAAGCCAACAAGCTTTTGACGAATGTTTATTTGTACATATCTCAGTCATTTGCCCAGTCAGAATACTTTTCCACCCAGGATCCAGCAAAACTCTTCAAGCTTCCATGGCAGGATAATGACCAGGATCCATTGTCTAGGCTCTGTTCTATCTTTCAAAGAGGAAGAGACATCCAAAGCTATGTGGAGGAGTTTCTGGGCTGTAGCCATTTAGTTCCAGGGAATGATGATCTGCTCAAGGACTGTTTTTCGAGTAGTATAGATCAAGAGATCAGTCTCTATCTGCCCTGGGATGATCCAGTGTGGACTTTGGCAGAGTTTATTGACTTTGTTTTGTGCCCTATGGTAGCGATTGGCAAAGAGACCACCACTCAACTTTCGTCACTCTGGAACCACAATCACTCCACAACACAAGATGACAATTATTTCTGAGCCACTGCTCATAATGTCCAATGCCCCTGAACCACCGCACAAGATGGCCGCCATGCCTCAGCCAGAGTCAGAGCTCAAGATGGCCGCTCTCTCCTGCACCGTCCCGGCCATCACTGAACTCTTTGGGTTCTCTATTAAAAGTCCTGTCTGTTCCCTGGAGGGCTTCTCAGTCATCTGTTCCACCCAGGAGGGTATCTCAGTCACCTGGTCCACCCTGGAGGGGGTCTCTGTCACCTGATCCACCCTGGAGGTGGTTTCTATCACCAGTTCAATCCTGGAGGGAATCGCCGCCGGTTGTTCCACCGCTGGCTCTTCTCCGGAGAGTTTTTCATCCGCCTGATCCTTCAAAGATCTCAGAGCAGGTACTGTCTGGGCCATAGAGGCCAAAAATAACCACTCTGTGCTTTATGTTCCAGTCCTGACCAATCCGCCCGGGCGGCCGTCCACCCTGGAGGGCGTCTCTGTCACCTGTTCCACTCTGGAGGGCGTTCCTGTCATCTTAGTTGCCCCTCCAGCCCTCCCCCTGCTCAAGCTACGGTTCTGCCTCCATCCCACCACCCTCCTAGACTGTCTTATGTTAGAGCATCTGGAAGCCTCTCCTTAGAGGTGGGGCTATGTCATGAGTACCCTCAAGCTCCACTAGAGGGCACCTGCATCCACCACACCTCCCTTGGACTCATTCTCTCATGGACTCAATATCCCATCATGCATTGCACACCCACACCTGTTCACATTCTTTAATTATCACCGTCAGCTTAGCTCATCACCAAATCCCTTCATTTACACTATTTAACTGCCACATTCACCCTTAGTCAAATGCAAAGTATTGACTTGCTCTGGCGATCTGCCTAGCGTTCCATTCCCGTATTTGTTTTGTATTGTTTTGACCTCTATCTGTTTCTGTGATTGTTTGCTGCCTGCCACGACCTCTGCTTTTGTATATTAACTACCACTTTACCTTGCCTCTATTGTTTTCATCTGCCTGTGATTTTAACCCTGCCTGTTGACCGTTGACAAAAGTTTTGCACATGGACCCGAACGCTTCCACTGCGGTCATTACACATAGTTTGATAATAAAACTAAGCCTACATAATACATATTATTGGGAGAAAAGAGTGACAACTAATATTTATATGCATTTTATGGAAGTAGTCCGCTACACTGTTTAGAAGATCTCATTATTTTATGTTAGTATTCAGACTTTCATTTTACTTTTTGGCCAAATAAATATAAGCAACTGCAGCAAATTACTGATTTTTTTGCCCGGTTTTGTCCTCTGAGTAAAAAATATGTTTCTAGTTTATGTTTTTAGTTTTTAGTTAGCTAGCATTAAACGTAAGATACTGAACCTACCATTATGTCCCTCAAATCCCAAATGATGTTTTTCTTGGGGAAATAAAATATCAAACTGCTATTTCCATGCAGTAAAAATGTAAATTATGATCACTAGCTCACACACAATTATGTTTGGTTTGCTAAAGATTTAACATGGATCCCATGGATTCAAAACAAGAACTGCACCACTAGACTATCACATTTTTATGGAAGCAAGTTTCTGCCCCAAAGTAAAAAAAATTGACTTTATATCTCCCAACTGTGTATTTATACCTCACAGTGTGACTTTATATATTATGTCTGTTACTTTGTTTCTCATAATTGCTACTTAATATCACCCAGTGCGACTTTATAGCTCACAATTGCAATTTGATTTGATTGTTAATGGACAAGCTTTAATACATCTTACATTGAATTTAGGGTTTGCTTTTTTTTTGGTGATGTTTTATTTCACTTAAGCTACCAATTTAGCCAGGGCTGGCACTAGTTCCCCCTCAAAATACTGCATAGGCCCTACATAGTTGCATGAATCCTCTATGTCTTTGATTTGCTCCAAGCATTTCTGCTTCTTTACATTTAGCAGTGTCAAACTCATTTATCTCCATCTTAAAACAACAGTCCAACAAATGCTATGAGGCTAATTCAAAAAGCCAAGCTCTCAACCTAACCAACTCCTCATCCACTGGGAGAAGTTGCATTAATCTGCTCTTTAGTAAGCTGCCAGTGCCTTCATGTCCTCAGCAGCAATGCACTGTGGGTAAGGAAAGGAACCAGAGTGAGGTTCTTGTTTGGTTACTGGATTAGAGAGAGGCAGATGGTCCCCACAGTCAGATCTGGACCGCCATCCTCCTCTTCTTGGCAGCAAACATGACAGCCTATGACTCAAGTCACAGCGCATTTGGAGCCGCGTGTACGTGTTGAGTTAACGGAAAGGTTTCAATGACTAATTTAGATTTGCAATTAAAATTGGAGATACTGCGAATGAGCAGTCAGTGTGGAAAGACCTTATAAATATTAAACAGTCCTGTTAGTCATTCTTAAATATAACAAGTTCACTTCTTGTTATTTCCAGCATGCAAAAGTCTGAACATACGGAGGTGCTATCTGTTTCCCTGAAGAACAGCGTAATGGAGGCAAAGGTCTTTTTAAAATATTGCTATAGTACTACTATGAAACCCTTTTACTACTAAGAACAGAAATGTAAGCTCAGAAAGAACTTACAAGTTGAGGAATTGGAAGTAGCAGTCTCTGATCTTCATTAAAGGGATAGTTTGGCCCCAAAAGGAAATTCTGTCAGGATTTACTCACGATCATGTCATTTCAAGACTTCTGTTCTTCAGAGGAACCCAAAAGCAGTAAAAGTTTGTAAAAGTTTTTTGTTTTGAATGCCAAGTACTTGAACAGAAAAAAGAAAGTGTTAAATGACATGAGTATCAATAACATTTGACTTATAATATGGACAAAAAATACTGAAATATTTTTCTATATTATAAAATATTAAAAAAATATATATTTTTATATATTCTTTATACTAAAGAATGACATTTTTTACATTTATTTTATTTTAATTTTTTTTGATAAAGTACCCCTTTAGAAAGACCAGGTTACATTAAAAATGTATGATAATAATTCATAGAATTACATATAAAATTGCTTTAAACAACACATACTGAAAACACTGTAAACTGCAAATGTAAAAGAGCACATGGCTTAATCTGATATTGTTGAGGCCTGGAAATGGTTTGCATCCCCCTTCTTTTTTTCCTCTTTCTCTCCATGCATCAGACTGTTGAAAGGTGTCTGTGATGTCTGTCGCCTTCATTTTCCCTGTTTGCTAAGTTTAGAACCGATATTTGCATTATCTTTGGCATGCTTGAAAAACAATTCAAAACCACACACACACAAAAAAACTCAACTTGTAGATGGAAACATGAGAGAAAGAGAGCATCTCTCTGTCACAATACTACAAACTGAACAGCTAGTCATTGTGTGTTGTTTTTGATACTGGGGTTTTTTACAGCACACAATGGAACCAAAGTTGTCTTAGAACTTATCAGTTCAAGTCTGCTTTACTCTGAAGACATCACACTATCACAGTATCTGTTCCAAGTAGCAGAGTTTTAACCCTCTGGATGTTTACTTGGAAACCTGGTGCATCACCAAGCAAACAGCCACTTCTGTCCTCATACAATCATGTATAAGAATGAAAAATGTGCCAATCTGAATCAAAGATTGCCACCACATAAAGTGGAGGCACATTATACTCCTATCCTTTGTGTTTTAGATCCTGTATCAAAGGCTTGGTTGGTCCTCAGCATCCTAATTGTTGAGAGAGGGTTTGTCCTTTAATGAGACTGTTAAAGAGTTTTAATCTTGCTCTATGATGCCACTGAAGCTAAAGCTGAGGCCTGAATGCTGCTGATTAGAATAAGCAAGATAATAAGATCTCCTTTTGATGCATGTCACAGCATGATCTTAATTCACACTTCTATTTTTGAACAATCTCTTCGGATGTCAGTCGTTTGGCTATTGTTATGGGGAAATAATTGCTTTGTTTTATACAATTTTTTGAAGATACCGTTGCATTAGCGAGACACTTGACCACAGGTTGTTCAGTCAGGCCGTCTTTGACATGTTAATATATAAAGCACTCGCAAAAATCACAGGTAACCAGGCAACCTAGAAAAATCCTTAATTGTAGAATATGGCACTTGTGCAAACCGAGATCTCTTCACAGAGATGTTAAATGATGAGCATGGCAGGGTGAAAAGATACAGGAAATTGAAGCAGCATGACCTGAAATTCTGTAAATGAAAGAGACTGATGTTGAATCTCACTCCTCTAGAGGCATCAATCAATGTCCAATCTGAAAATGAATGAATGTTCCTCTGTGTTCCACTGAGCTATGATTAATCTACAAGCCCAACATTATGTAACTCCACACATTCATTTGCCCCTAATTCTAAAAAGAAGAAAGATTGTGGCAGCAGATGCAAAGGTATTGAAAAGAAACAAAAGCACTTCGCGTATTTTTCACTAGTCTCAAAATCAAAACGAGAAAGAGACTGAAAAGTGGGACATCTCCCCAAGCTTGTCTCAAAACCTCTCAAGGGCTTTGTTTTGCCTAAGCAGGGAGTCTATTTATGCATTCATTTATAAGCCTGCTTCAAGTATTTGCAGTGGAAAACAAACTATTTGCTAGAGACACTGATATAAGTCCCTGTTGTGAGAGCAAATTTATCTTATAGGATACATTTGGTGTCTACTATTAGAGTGATATTAGATGAAGAGAATATACATTCACAAATAATACTGTTCTTATCTTTATGCTAACAAGCACAATTCGATGCAGGTGGCAGGCTTCCCTAGAGTCTCCTGCATCATGAACTGTCTTATACTGACAGGCAATGCTTTGTGAAGCTGTATGTCAAAAACGATGGTGATAGCAGCCCTGGAGCACCTCAGCCTAACCCCTCACACAACACATGTCCTATATATCACTATTCACACTACCTGCTGAAGTTTTAGAACAATCCATCTGCTGCAGACTCCATCACAAATTGCAAACTAAGGATTCAGGACAGAGAGTCCACCTACACAGCTAAAAGCTATGCAGTATTTTCTGAAGCTGTTTAGGTCTTTCAACGTGTGTAGCACGTTAAAAGAATTTCCCGGCTTGAGTGTTTATTTCTGCGTTGTGGTAAACTAGAAGGCTAACATCAATACTGTGTAACTCTGGATTCACACATCTATCCATCCCTGGTTCTGTTGCCCAGTGATTAAAGATTAAAGATTAGGTTTTTTTTTGTTTTTTTGTTTTTTACAATTTTACGCAACAAAATATTTTAGAGCTTGACATAATTAGAAAAATAGGTAAGAGTTTATTTTGATGGTCCCTTTTGAACATTCTGTTGACACTAATAATGTTGCAACTACATGTCAATTAACTCTTGTTAGAGTATTATTAGGCTTTCTGATAAATAAACTCTTTATTGTGATGGTCTCCCAACTGACATTCTACAAATTTTGCATCTACATGTAAACGTGTTGCTAACTGGTCTCAAGGCATAAACGTACCTTGGTGCACTTTTTAGCGAGACAAAAAATATGTACCAGCAAGTACATTCAGTATCACAGTTTCCAAAGTAAATAAACATAGAGGCAGTAAAACTCTGACCTTTTCTGACCTCTGAAACCTTTTATTCATTTTCCGACAAATTTTCAGAGTTTCGATTAATCAAGCAAAATCTTTGCACAATTCCTTGAAGAATATCATGTTATGACTTGCGACCAAAATTAATGTGCTGGGGTATTTGAAAACCAACATGTCCTCCAACCAATATGCCTGTATAGGTTGTTTGTACAAAGTGGGGAAAATACAACCCATCAGAGTGTATACTACACTTGCACCCCTATTGGCTACAGGACCTGTCCCTATTAATGTTTTGTACAATTTTACCTCCCATGTGCCACAGGGCTGTTGCAGCTCAGGTTGTAGAGTGATGTGTTGTAAGACGAGGTGTGATCATGTGATTATGGGTTCAAACCCAGAGAATGCACATGGGAGTGAAACCCTATTTTGTAACGGGTGGGTTAGGTGTGGTCATTCATACAAATTACACCTACTATAATATGTTTTAATCATGTTATTAATATACTAATCCAGTGATATTCAAAAATGGATCTCAGATCCCTAAGAAGTTTAATGAAGCATACCACAAGAGTTCTCCTAATAACTGTTTGATTACCAAGTAGTTTTTGTGATTACAAAAAAATAAAAAAAATATGCAATATTAAATTTTATTGTTAAATATTAAATATATTGTATGTGTTATGTATGCCAGGATTAAAATGCAGCAGTTTTATATAATATCTCTGCTTTCACTCATCTCAATACACACTATGTGGCGCATGAAAAAAGACCCTTGAATTATCCTGTTAATTTATTTGCTTATTATTTACATATGTAAATAGTCTTCAAACAAAGACTGTTTGCACATTCTGTTTGTTGTAGTACTGCAACAGCAGGTGTTAATTTGACCTTTAATACAAGGAGTTTACTCTAGACTGTTTCTTAAGGCCACTGTGGTGATGACATTTAGCCTATCGCTCTTTTGGGTGAGTCAATTACTGTCAGTAAATGGAGAAACCTTAACGATGGCATTTAAGGTTGTTGGTATTGATTAAATGAGGATGTTCAAACTTTAATATCTTGAATTTGTTCGGTACAGGTTGGTTTGGGCTAAAAATGACATGGCGACACTTTACAATAAGGTTCATTAGTTAACATTAGTTAACAACATTAGTAAACATGAACTAAAAATGAACAATACTTCTACAGCATGTATTACTCTTAGTTAATGTCAGTTTCAGCATTTACTAACGCATTATAATCATAACCACAAGTTGTGTTTGTTAACATTAATGAATGCACTGTGAACCAACATGAATAAAAAGTGAACAACTGTATTTTCATTAACATAAACAAAAATGAATAAATAGTGTAATAAATGTATTGTTCATTGTCTGTTCATGTTAATTAATACATTAATGTTAAGTGTTACCGGTGACATTTAAATGTGTATTTCTATTCAATAGCCACTTAAACATACATTTAAACGTGTACATTTTATGCTTTTAAATAATTAGGAGTTTTTAATGTTTTCTAAAAAAGTCTCTTATGCTCACCAAGGCTGCATTTATTTGATTAAAATACAGTAAAATAGCAACATTTTGAGATTTTTAAGAGCCATAACATCAGTCTTCGATATTCGGGATGTATAAATATAAAGGCTCCATATGATTTTACATTGAATTTAGTGTTTTAGTAAAACCACTTACAAATATCCTTTTCATTATTATTATTACTATTATTAGTGGCACTCAACGAGGACCGAGTCTCCATGGCAACCTCGTCACTCTTAATATCCTTCTAGTGAAGTCCTGGCACCTGTGCTGTTTTCCGCGCGCTGAGAGCTCGTGTCCAGCAGGGATCGCAGATTAGGAGCCCGCTCTCCACTCCAGCAGCTCGTCTCGCGCTGCTCAAGTCCCCCTCTAAGGTTTTTGAATTTCCCACGCCAGTTCGTGTCACATCCGGTTCAGCACCACTGCTTGGCCCCGCTTCTCAAATTTCCTGCCCACACCTACTCTCTCGTATTAACCAGCCAAGTTTGTCTAGTGATGAAGTAATATTTTCGCCGCTTTCCTGCTCATCCCTACATTCGCGGTCGGAACGCCGGTCCAGCAGGACAGAGGACGAGGAGGCGTCGAGAAGCTGACATGAGATAAATATGCAAAGAGGCGGCTCCGCAAACCATTCCAGTCTCATTTTTCCCATTATTTTGGCGCTGAATTAAAATACATACGCACATTAAAGAGGAGCGTCTGACAGAGAGCCGGACAACTGCACAGAAAACAGCTCTGCATGTGATATCCTCGGATCAGGTGGCATCGGCGGCAGAAGATGCAGCCTGCAAGCAAGCTCCTGAGTCTCACCCTCCTTGTACTGATGGGCACTGAACTCACCCAAGTAGGTTTATAAACGCCATTTTCAGCGCACATCTTAGGCTAATTAGGCAGATATGCTCAGAATAAGCCGGTTTCGTGTATTGTCATGAGGTCAGATTAATCTATTGGGAAGCGGAGATCGGGATGGACTAACATGATTAAACCTCATTTAGAATAAAAAAAACACAGCGGGGATTCTCTTTTCTAGAGCTTTTATCTCGCATGGATGGAGGGTTTTTTCTTAATAGTAACTTTTATATGGGATGTAGGCTATTGTGGGTGATTATGAATGTTGACAGTTTTAGTATTTGAAGATAAATGCATCTTGGTTGCAGTAAAAACTGTTAGTGTGTGTGAGACAGTGATCATCAGTATCATTTTATCATTTGTACGATTATTCCTATTGAAGATGAAACACTCCAGGGCTTGTGCAGTGTGTTCTCATTATCCACAGACTGTGATTGTCTCTGACACTCTACAATCTCACTTTGAAGACAAAAATAGCGAGTAAATTGCTTTCTCCACACTCCACATTGATGCCTGCTCTTCAGTAACTAGTTTTTTTTTTTTACTTGTGCCTTGACATTAAATCTCTGTTGGTGAGTTAATCAAACGGTAACAGCTTTAGGCTACTAAATGGACAAGATCGTTAGTCAGTTAATGTACAGAAAATATTTTCTACTCCATGCATTGTTCTGTGCATTTGTTTATTTATTTGTCTTTCTCTGGGCATTTTATTTGATCTTATAGCCTACTGCAAGTTTTTAAACAGGCAATGTATAGTGTAATTGTGAATTATTGTATGATTTATATAACAAAATCAGTACTCTGAAACTAAGTGACCTGTGCCATAATTTGTAATCTCCCAAATTATTACCAATGAAAAAGACAGAAAAAAAGAGACCTTTTCTGATTTAAAAAAGAAAATAAATCAGGTTGATACAAAAATATATATTGTTTCCTCCCTATGATGTTAACTATCGCTTTAGACAGACTTCATATTATATCATGCTAAGAATGTCATAAGTTAAATATGTCATTATTTTATACAGCATCTTTAATAATCTTAGGTAGTAAGCCAAAGTAGTTTCACATTCAATTTTATAAAATTAAGTCAAAATAATCATAAATCTGATAAATAAACTTCTCATCAGCGACTAATCAGATGTCTCTGCATACATTAGTGCAGGTGAAAACAACAAACAAACAAAAAACAAGGATAGAAACTGAAAAACAAGACAACGAGGATGCAGATTGAATCTTTTTAAGAGTGTCTGTGAGTGCTAATTTGTTACTAGTTTATTTAGAACGTGTGTATGGAGTATTTGTGCATGAAACAAATATGCACAAATAGCAATAATATGATGCAAGGTTGGGAAGGGGGTGTTGAGGGCTAGATTGGAACTTTTGCTCAGGAGAAAAAAATAATAATGTTTATCTAAGAAAGCAACCTGTATTGCCCTCTGTTGGCTAAATAATGGCATGACATAGATTCCCCGTCAGTGCTCAGCTATCCTATTAAAAATTCCCTGTTCAGAAGTGACTCATAAACAGCACTTATAACACACTCAGTTTTAATCAAACATTTGTTGATATTTCAGAGAGCGTTAACAATCATAGCTACTTTAGAGAGCTTAAATAACAGTAGATAAAGCTACTGAGCAATGCATGCTGTAGAGAGCCTGTAGATGGCTGCAATATTACACCAATGAGCCGCAACACGCGCGCTCGACTTTGAAGAGCAAACAAATCATTTTTAAAAAAGCAAAAAATGGCATTGCTTGCTCGCCTAAAGCGTAGCTTATAACAATAATAATGTTTTACCAATGCCCCATACTTTTTTACTTAATGCTAAAATAAAAACAATCGAAACCAATAAAGCTATGAATTAAAATTCTGGGTTTATTTTAAGTTTATGACTTAACAAAACATCGCTTGCTGTTTTAAATGCAATTTGAGAGCAAAGTAGGCTAAAACCTGCTTTTAACTATTGCTGTCAGCGTGGGTATTGTAAAAAACTTTGCACGTGTTTAGTGGTTTAGTATATCCGTGCGTCAAGCGCCTGGAGGAGGTTTGTGATATTTATGAATATTTCACCAGTATAGCGGGTGGGCGGAGGCACGGAACCAATGAGATGAGATGGTCTGCTGAACCTTCGTCATTATTCGTGTGAAGAAAGAAGACAGAGCAGCACACTTCTCACAAACCCAGAGAGCTCGAGTAATTATAAAGTTCAGTATCGGATAGCGCGAGTAGACATGCCCGAGATGAATTCATCTACCCTGGGTGCTTTACAGAAGCACACCACCTCTGTCAGCGGCGCAGGTTACAGATTTCTCCTGGAATGTGTATAATGAAGGTTACTGGGAAAGAGGAGAGCAGAGATGTCGGTGCCTTTGCTGAAAATTGGAGTAGTGCTCAGCACGATGGCGATGATCACCAACTGGATGTCGCAAACCTTGCCCTCTCTAGTAGGTCTGAATAGCACCAAATTAAGCGTGGCACCTCCGGGTGTGCCGGACCGGAGCACTGGCGTGAGTTTTCTTCTTCTCTTTGTTCACGAGCTGTCAAAAACACTCAATTATGTATACCTTATAAATTATACTGTTTAAATAATGCAGGTTTGAAAATGGAAAAAAGATGTCGTCCATACACAGCACTTTAAAACATTAGTTCCGACTCTGAAATACAGCCTAGGCTAGATCTTTTTACAATGTGCATATGTTAATCTGTTTTTTAATGTTCTGTGCCGTGTTGGATGCATAGTATTCTTTTTAAACACCTTGGAGTACCTTAAAATATCATAGGTTATATAAATATGATAATTATTTAGGCTAGTACTTATTGAGGTCCCATTACAGTAGTATCAGAGACAGTGAAACTGTTTTAAGTGTTTGCCTGTCTTTTGTGTGTTGGTAAAATTTTTGCTGTTATAGCCAGAAAAAAGGAAAACCTCAATTATTCATTGGGACTGCACTACTTATTGCTCATTTATGTTTCTGCATGATAAATGTAGTGTAGCAACACAAAATGTGGCAAATAATACAAACTCATTGGTTGACATTAAACTTTTGCAAGAGGAAAGCAAAAATGCATTATCATTAGTTCTTTAAGACATCTCGTATTCATCAGAAGGGGTTCGACTGTTCGTTTATGGGACGAGGTAGTGGGAACCAGCTGGTTGGAATCGAGCAGTGACATCGTGTGAATTCATTTTAATAGATGTCCAGTACTATACAGATTTTACAGTGGGCAAAAACCTTTGTCTTTTGAGGTTCAAACGGTGCAATCAAGGAAAAAATGTGTCTCCGTGGGAGGAGTATCGACTTTGTGTGTTTATTGTCATTTTTATTAGTCACCTGCTATCTTGCAAATCCTGTGTTGAAATCTATTCTAATTAAATCAGTTGTTTGTGTGCAAGGGAATTGTACTTTTTTTATATGTAATATATGCATTCACTATTTTGGTATTGTTATAAGCTCTGTCCTCAAAGGGTAAAAATATTAGATTTTATTATAATCTGAATTCAGCATTATAATGGCAGCAGATTTGTTCCTTCGATTTAATAAAAAATGCTTTCTGTCCGCACTGGTTATGAATATGGATTATTCATTAGATTACTCAGGATTAGGACAAGACATACGGAAACGCTCACTCTTCCAGATGGCTCTTTTATGTAAAGCCACTGGGTCATAAAATCCCCTTTGAGAAGAGACCATTTCACGTCAAAGCACCAACTATGAAAATCCTTAAAAACTGTGTTTTGTCAGTATATATTAACCACTAATACACTGCTCTGCTCCTGATGGACAAGGAGAAAAAAATAATTAAATGATATATAATGTTATGATAATATATAATTATGTTCAAATTAAAAGTAGTTTTCATATGTATATTATGTATGCTTGTATGTGTGTGTTATTTATAATATATGGGTAGTTTACAAATAAAAATTGGACTTGTTCCTATGGTGTGACATAGAAAAAATGTTATTCTGATCAAACTCATGCTTCCAAGATTGTCTCAAGTTATCCAGCTAAACACAGTTACCTTAGTAACATATTTACTTTAGCATAATTCACAAAACCATAGCCAACCAAGCATTTAAGTTCATGAAAAACAATCCATAAAAGTATGATTATTGCAACAAAATTTGCCCTGGCATGACAGTTTCCATCAGCAGGCCAGAAACTCTATCACTCTGACCCTTGTGTAGGGTTCAGGTCATTTAACTTTACCAAAAACTGCAGTGGGAGAAGGAAGAAAACTGTTACAAAGCTGTTGCCATAAAGCACATCCCAATCAGTCACTGACCTTTTTCTCTTTGTTTTGTCCTTTGCCCAGGTGCTGCCTGCTAACCCAGAGGAGTCATGGCAGGTGTACAGCTCAGCTCAGGACAGTGAGGGCAGGTGTGTGTGCACTGTTGTGGCTCCTCAACAGACCATGTGTTCACGGGATGCCAGGACCAAACAACTGAGACAGCTCCTGGAAAAAGTAACCTTTGAAACTAATCCACACAAAGACCTACTGACAAAATACACAGCTCACTGAACGCCTTTCATAGATTTGTTCACCAAGCACATGGCTTATTATTCTTCTCTTACGTTCTCTTTCTTCTCCCTCAGGTCCAGAATATGACCCAGTCCATCCAGAATCTTGACCAGAGGACCCAGAAAGACCTGCAATATGTGCAAAGGATGGAGGTGCAGTTGAGAGGCCTGGAATCCAAGTTCAAACAGGTGGAGGAAAGCCACAAGCAGAATATCGCTAAGCAATACAAGGTGCGTACAAATACATGTGCTCATCCAGATCCATGCAGATCCATTCCACTATCAGTGTCAGTTTTCATTCCTGAGTGCATACAGTGTATCTCATTTACCAAAAGGTTAATTCATTTAATTCAGCTCCCAATACTGGCCTTTAACATCACATTACAAATCGATCTGAGAAATCATTTTCTGTACAATTTCAAGCCAAGCGAGGCTCAGTATATTTGTTACAAAACGATTTTGTCCTCTTGAGTTGACGCCACAGGCCTTTTCCCCACAAGATGTGAATTACAAAATGCAATTTATTTTGGCGACATGGCATCTTTTCCATCTTAGCTATTGTTAGCTGTCTGACATCAATTGCATCTGCATGCTAATGAGGCCGTTGCTAGTTTTCTAAATGGAGGCGCAGTAATTTTGTTGCACGTTGCAATTTGTAGTGTGTGTATCGAGCTCCCAAAGTGGCATAGATTTTAAAGATCAGTCTAACACAGTCTGTTAGTTCCTTCAGGATCTTCTAGCCCTTTAAAGTTTTTTAAACAAAATAGTGTATTGAACATTTTGTTCTAGTTGATCTGAGGGATGTGGTCAAGAATGGTACACATCTTGTTTATTTGCCGAGAAAACTACTCAAAACATTTTATAGCTTGACCTTTAAACATTTATTACATGAAGGCATCAAATATTTGGATGCAATCGCTGGAAAAGGTCATGTTATACACCATCATATGATCTTTATACCCACTTGGGAGTCTATATGGTGGACGCCTTCAAAAGTTCAGGTATACCCAGAGCATATACAAACATGGCATTTCTTCAGAAGAATTCATATAGAGTTTGATAAATGGAATCTTTCTATGGACAAAGACTATTTTGCACATATTGATCCGAGTATAAGATAATATAAATTAGCTTTCAAATGTTTGGGGTCAGTAAGATTATTACTAGCTTTATTTCAATAAATCCGTTTTTCAAAAACTCTATTAAAGAATTCCTTTAGCAGATAGAAATCTAAATGTTTTCAACATAAAAAATACATAAATAATATAATATAATATAATAATATAAAAAATATAATAATAATTATTTTTCAAAATAATAAAAAAATTCAAAATAAAAACGTCTCAGGTTACGACTGTAACCCTAGTTCCTCAAAGGAATGAGACACCGTGTCCAGAAGACGCTATGGGGAACGCCTCCAGCGTGACGGCTCTGAACAGTGTGTAGAATCAAACCAATGAAATGAATGGACGTCATAGGCGGGTGATGTCACCGGCCAGGAAGCTTAAAGCACATGGAGTGAGACCGGCATTTAGCTCCTTGTCATGAAGCAAACGTGGGCAGGGATGCAAAAAGTGTGGTCGGCTAGACGCGGCATCTTGTTCCTTCGAGGAACTAGGGTTACAGTCGTAACCTGAGACGTTCCTTTTCAGGAACTCAAGCCGCGTCCAGAAGACGCTATGGGTAACGAGATGCCCACTTCCCCGCACTTTCAAATCCTGCCCAGTGAGTGTGCCTACTCACCAAGCACAGCAGCACCAGGAGTAGTTAGTAGGTCTAGACCATTAAACCGAATGAAAGTGTGAGGGGTGGACCACCCCGCCGCCGCACAGATCTCCTCCAAGGGGACTCCCGAAATAAGGGCCTTGGAAGCCGCAATCCCATGACTTGAATGAGCTCTGACTCCCAACAAGGGCTTGAGGTCAGAGGACTCATAAGATAGGTTAATCGCATTCACTATCCATCTGCTTATGGTCTGTTTGGTTGCTGGAGGATAGTCTCAACAACCTCAGTTGAGAGACCTGAGGCTATGAGCTGTGCCCCCTCAGAGGCCAAACTCTCAGTCGCCACAACTCCGGGCGAGGGTGCACTATGGCTGCTCCTGCCTGCGATAGGAGGTCCCTCCTGGGCGGAATCTCCCAGGGGGAGCCGTCTAGAAAGGACGTCAGATCCAAGAACCATACTCAGCCTGGCCAGAATGGCGCTACAAGTAGTAGACTGACCCCGTCCCGGCGCACTCTCTCCAGAACTCCTGGAAGCAGAGCAATCGGGGGAAAGGCGTACAGACGAAGCCTTGGCCACTCATGACCGCTCCCCAACCAGTGAGGGATGCATCCGTCGCTAGTGTGACACAGCGACTCGGAGTCCCCCCAAATGTCTAAGGCACATACAACTTGGTGTGACACCTTGATCATGCGGAAGGGATTTCCCCTCATGGAAACGCCCCTGTTCCGAAGCCACCACTGTAGAGGTCTCATGTGCAGCAGGCCAAGAGGTATGACGTTGGACAGAGCTGCCATAAAACTCAGCAGGTTCTGAAACTGCTTGACAGTGAGTGACCGGCCCAGTCATCTATATAATTGAGAATGCGAATGCCCTGTAACCTCAGAGGCATCCACACACTTCGTAAACGTACAAAGTGTCGGTAATATTTCCCGAATTTAATTCTGTAACCTCCTTCTACAGTCCGCAGGAATGAGGTATATTTGGCAGTAGTTTCCACGCTGCCAGAAAACTAAGGGAGCCAGCCTCTCGGGGCTGGCCTCTGAATGAGAGGGGAGAACCAGCTGATTGTATACAAGCGAGCCAGCCGCAAATGTTCTTCGCAAGTGCCTGCTGTTATTACCCTCAGCCCCCTGGCGCTGTCTATAACGGGCTGAGGCTGAGGTTGGCGCTCACTGGGGACCTCCACGCCCTGTAGCATTGGCAGGGTTAGTGAAAGAATCCCCTGAGGGCACTGAAAACTAGCAGGGACCGTGTAATGCGGTATAACCTGTCATTTTCGCTAGGGGGCTGCCCTCTGAAGCCCTAGAGCAAGAGCCTCAGGGCTTCTTAGGAGAGCTCCTCTTCGCCTGAAGCGTGACTCTCAAATCCTGCTTCGGCTTAGAGGAGCCCTCGACAGAACGGCGCCAACCCCTCCTCTTTCTGCATGGAGGAGTGCGGTCAGCGACGCTCTGCTTCTGCGTCTCGCAGTGTGAGGAGCTTGTACTCAGCCCGGGTTGCTCCCGCCTAGCGACGCCACGAGGTGGAGAACAGCGAGGGAGGAACTGCTGAAAAGCCGCTTATTGCTTGTGTGCCTCCCGATGCCTGTCGACAACCTTATTCACAGCATCGCCGAACAGACCCCGGGGCACCAGCGAGGCATCGGGCAGACACGCTTTGTCTTTAACTTGTGACAAAGACAACCGCAGATGCCTCTCTGCGGCTACCAGAGCTGCCATAGACCGGCCAATAGCCCTGGCTGTCTCCTTGGTAGCACGCAGAGACAGATCCGCAGCCCTCTGAAGCTCTCTAATATTTTTAGAGCTTACTCTTGCTCTCATCCACCTCGCTGAGCAGGTCAGCCTGATATGCCTGAAATACTGCAGTTGTATGCAGACATGCGACAGCCTGACCTGCCACCGAGTACCCCTTCCCAACCAGGACCGAAGATGTTCGTAACGGTCTGGTGGGACGGTATGGAGCCTTCAAGGACGATGCTGAGGTGGGGGACAGATAGCCCGCAAGTGTCTATTCGATCCGTGGCATCGTCCTGTATCCCTGCTCTTTCGTGCTCGCAAAATCCCCGTAAAAATCCGAGGACGGGACATAAAGATGAGCAGAGTACGGTCTTTCCCACGATCTCACTACACACTCGGCTTTAACCTTATCCGGCCATTTGATTTTTAATTTGGCAACGGCACGAGTCACCACCTCAACAAGCTCCTCATAATGGGGTGACGAAGAAGCTACTGCCTCCTCGGGGCAGATGAAGAGAGCAACAGCCCCGCACCGCCCTGTTCGTGGGAAGGAGCTGCAACGCGGGCTTCCTCACTCTCAGGGGCAGTGCCGGAACTCGGTGAAGAGAGGGTTTCGTCCGTCTCCGACTCTTCCGTTTGTACAAGATCCCACTGCGATCCCCACAAGCGCTTTCTCGGAATCGCAGGAAGGCTCCCTTCTTACGAGAACAAATCACGCGCACCGGAAAATTATCACAGTGCGGGCAGTCAGCTCGCTTGAGAGCTGCTGCAGCGTGTTCGGCTCCCAAGCAAGCCATGCATAAATCGTGAATGCCCTGGGGAAATAAACCTTTCGCAGGGAAAAGCACACGGTCTATACTGAGACCCACTGTCGCCCCTTTTTTCAACTAACTTGGACATGGTTTTCTTATTTTTTCGTTGAGACACTGAAATGTTTGCACACACACACAGAGTACGTTCTGCTGAATGACAAAGAGCTAAATGCCGGTATCACTCCATGTGCTTTAAGCTTCCTGGCCGGTGACGTCACCCGCCTATGACGTCCATCCATTTCATTG
>JAUMHI010000040.1:15836171-15852357 GCA_032359435.1 Enteromius unitaeniatus | reverse complement strand
ATGCCGGTATCACTCCATGTGCTTTAAGCTTCCTGGCCGGTGACGTCACCCGCCTATGACGTCCATCCATTTCATTGCTTTGATTCTACACACTGTTCAGAGCCGTCACGCTGGAGGCGTTCCCCATAGTGTCTTCTGGACGCGGCTCGAGTTCCTGAAGATGAACAATTGTTTATTGAGCACCAAATCAGTATAATAAAATAATTTCATATTACTGTGATTTCTTATTTGACACTATTGACTGGAATAATTTAGCTTTGCCGTCATGAAAAAATATATTTTTAATTTTAATAATAATTGTAATTAATTCTTTCATATTAGCAAATGGTGGCCATTTTTGTACTAGTTCAGTTAAATCCAAATGAGGGAACAATAAGTATATTGTGGCCACAATTGAACTAAAACGGGATAGTAAAAAGAGGGAACAAATTCTTTGTGTTTGGATATGATGAATACATTATTCAGCACAGTCTGCATGTGCTGAGCTCATGCAGACTGCTCTTAATAGATTTCTTCTAAAAATATACCAAAAAATAGGAGAACTTGCTGTTAATATTTTGTTCTTTTTTCATCTATGTCCAGATTTATGTGCAGAAACCATCATGATTATTTGCACTTTTGCAAATAATTTCAAGCATGTCTTTGTGTGTTCATACTTTAGCTCATCCTAATTATTTTTAAAATGTTGCATAATTTCTGTACGAACAACTGTATCTGTGAAAATGTGTGTGTTAGAAAGGCTAGCGAGTTAGTTATTCAACCAAATTTCATTTTCTTGCTTGCAGGGCTAACTTTATGAATTAAATCAAAGCTGCAGAGACTGAAGAACAAGTTCAATCCCATTGTAATCCTCAACTGGTCAACTGATTGCATCATTCAGTTTATTTTAAATACAAAGCACCTTTGAATTCTGTTCACAGTCTTTTTGTGCATGCCACTATTGCAGCCCTTCTTGAGTAGATTTCCTTATGTTATGACATCTCCATGTCTATAAATCAGATTTGTTATGCACATTTGGATATTTTGAAACAAGGGAAACTATTGTTGTATGTGAAGCATGTAACCCTCGACACCTTGCATTTTAAACATTGAAAAATAAAGAGAGTTTTTTCAAATTTTTGCTGGTGTACTGAGAACTTGTTTTATGCCATGTTGAACTCTACATCTATTTGATAGGCACACTCAGAAATGATGATAGAGTAGGCAGAGAGGACAAGACAGGTGTTTGGAAGCAATCGTTGCACGCATGCCTACTGAACCAAGCCTATTTCAACTTTTCAGGCCATAAAAGCGAAAATGGAGGAACTTAGGCCAATGATACCAGTGTTGGAGGAATACAAGGCCGATGCAAAATTGGTAATGCAGTTTAAAGAGGAGGTCAAGAATCTGACATCAGTGCTAAGTGAACTGCAGGAGGAGATCGGGGCCTTTGACTACGAGGAGCTTCACAACAGGGTGTCTAATCTTGAGGAGAGGCTCCGTGCATGCATGCAAAAATTAGGTAGGATGAGTTTGAGCACAAACACAAACAATCATTATATTACATTTCTAAATATTATATACAAGAGTGTGCAAGAAGATCTTTTTCTGATATAACACACTTTAGTATGCAAAAAAAATTATATCATTTGTTTCACGAAAAAGGACAGATAAACCCACTATGAAAATCTACTGGTGTTACTTTTACTGAGTTGTATAAGGGGAATCATGACTACACAAATAAAACGTACATTTTTTTCAAATTAAAAGAATAATTCACCCAAAAATAAAAATCTAGTGAAAAATTACATACCCGCAGGCTACGCAAGATGTAGATGGCTTTATTTCTTCATCAAATGTAGCATCACTTGCTCACCAAAGGATCCTCTACAGTGAATGGGTGCTGAACAACTGATCAAAAATATCACAATAATTCACAAGCAATTCACATGATAAATTAACATCTTGTGAAGTAACCAAATGCATATCTGTAAGAAACATACCCATCATTAAGGTGTTTACACTTTAAATCTTTACTTCTGGCCAAAATATGAGTCCATATAATGATGGTCACTCAAATGAGTCCAATCTGTTAACCTGACAACAAAATCCACCAACATGTTTGTTTAGAACTTTTTTCCTGTCAAGCGCTGAATGAGACAACTTTCTTTTTTCTTTCTTTTTTTTTTTACTAGAGAAGGCAATATAATGCATAAATGATGCGTTTTAGCTGGAAGCTTTAAAACACTTTTTATTAAAAACACACTGCTTTTCACTTAACAAGAAATTAACTGATGGACTGGAGTCATGTGAATTATTCTGATGGTTGTATTTTAGCTGTTTGGACTCTCATTTTGACGACACCCATTCACTGCAGAGGATCCAGTTGTAATGCTACATTTCTCAAAATCTGTTCCAAACTCATCTACATTTTGAACTCAGTACGTTTTTAGCAAATGTTAATGTTCTGGTGAACCATTGCTTTAAAAAAAGCACATGTTCACAGCACATTTAAAATAGGTAACAAAGCGTAGCCTCAGTGTTCATCAAAAATGCAAATTCAAGGATGATTCGCATTACACACATTAGTCATGACTCAATGAAAGATGATTGAGTAAAACACAAAGCACTGTAATTTATTGTGCTGCTCGGATGCATTAGCATGCTGAATTTAAACAACACAACATATCCCTGTCATTTTCTCTGTTTGAAATGCTGTATCTCAGCATTGTTAATCTGATAAGATAGTAGCAGCAGATACAGATGTTGCCTTATTCTAAAGTGAGGAATGGATCTCATATGGATGTTAGACACAGACGTGACTAATGAGAAGCTGCTGTGCTGTTCTCTCCTCTAACAAATGCCTTTGGGTCCACCTGAGCTATGGCATGAATTCATAGCGACTTTGCAGGTTAATTAAATAACATTATCAAAATTCAGTATGACAAGACACAGTGTCCGACACATCTCTGATTTACAAAAAAAGATTCAAATCTTCAGAATGAAGATCGTACAATTTTATCCAAAAGCAAAATGCACATTTTCACAGAAATCCTACTAACCATTCATACATTGGAATATAGGTCAGAAGCTCTGTGCAACAATGGAGAATTGCTCTTGCTTCTTTTTGGAGCGTTTATTTTAGATTCAGTTGAATAACAGATTTAGTACGCATGCATAATGCAAATGCAGCCTTACTTTGATTGATTAAAGGAGGACACCATGCTGGGTTTTGGTGCTTAACAATAAATACCAAAAAAAGAGCTGCAGTTTTGAGTTTTCCACTGAGCCGAAAGCTACATGCAGTGATAAAGAGAGACATCTAAATGATCATGGGATTCTATTGAAAGATTACTGCTCTCGGTACAGTAATCTCCTGGCGGTATGAATTTCCAATGCTGCAATTCACAAGGGACTTAAATCACTGGATGGGAAAAAACACTGATGATTTGTTCACCAGTATAAATAATGTGGACTTCATTCATTCTTAATATTACATTCATAGATAATAGGATTCTGAAGGAAGCCTGAACTAATTATTTTGTGATTGTTGCCCATAAAATTTCAAGCAGTTTCAGCAGTATCCTGTGACGTGCCACAATTCTATCCCAGTTATTCTATAAAAATGAGTCCATATTGTATTTGAAGGCTTTATGGAAAATTTGCACTTTAACTAAGGTTTTAGCGCACCATAGGACTATTTAAAAAAAGTGGGGAATATAAAGTAAGCAGTTGCACACTTTACATTATGTTATATTACATTATGGTTCAAAAGTTGGGTTTGGTAAGTTTTTTTTATTTTCTTCTGTGTTCAAGGCTTAATTTATTTTAGCAGATACAACAAAAGAGTAGTATTAGTAATACTAATACTGAAATATTATTGCAATTTCCATTTCAATTTGGATATATTTTAGTTTATTAATCCTGAAAATATTTTTATTTCTGCAATGGCAAAACTTAATTTTTTAGCGTCCATTACTAGAGGCTTCAGTGATACATAAACCTTCAGAACTTTTAATATCCCAAATGCTCAAGTAACATTTCTTCTTATTATCAATTTTGAAAACAGTTGTTCTGTTTGATATTTTTTGGTGAAAACCGTGATACATTTCCAAGAATCTTTCATTAATAGAAAGTTAAAAATACAACATTTATTTAATGTAAGCAATTTAAAAGTTTTTGTTCTTACTTTAGATCAGTTTAATGCATACTTGCAGCATAAAAGTATTTCTAACGTTAAATGTTTTGAACAAATTTATTAACATAAATTAATGTAAAATGTATTCTAAAATCTTGATTTATAAAGTCAACAGCCATTTATAGTCCTTTTTTTTGGAAATGTGCATATGTGAAAAATAAAAATCCCCAAGTCAAAGTAAAGAGTTACACATACATTAATGAAAGTACTGTTTTTACTTAAGTTTATCTAACAGATTATTCTGTTACAGTAGCACAGTAGATATAGCACAGTATATTTGGTTTGGCAACATTTAATGCCATGACATTATGTAAATATCTGAGAAAATTACATAAAGCAGAAGCGGTCACACATTAGCGATGCATGGCTGTGAACTCGGTGTTGTCGCTGTATATTTCAACATAATTGCATCAACAGTCAATGTCATGCACTATAGATCCTAGCCTTCAATATTCAGTTGTACTACTGCTTTGCAATCCTAGAAAATGTTCTCTGCTACATTATCACCTAAATACACACTAATAAAACTGCAATTTATCGCCTGTAACAGACTATTCAGCTAACATTTGGCCATCGGGTCTGGTGCAAAGACTGGCCACCTGTGCTGAGGCAATAATCAGGCTGGTAATTATGTGAATATTATGTGCCATACGATGTCTTTGAATGTAGGTTTTGTCTGCAAAAGTAAATCTGGAACAGAGAATCAACTCAAAAGGATTATGGAATTGCACAGGTCAATATTAGCAGATTATGAGTAATCATGTAGAGGTCAGTCTGTTCAAGGGCTTTGCAGTGACTTTAATATAGTATATACACAGTATATATAGTATTATATAATATAAATCAGTATTATTTGACAGCAGTAATTTTATGCCAAAGCTTCTAAAAATAGATATAGTGATAAATATGAGATATGGGCAGTCAGCTGGTCACTTTCTTTTATTAATCTGAAAGGGTTTATTTTGTGACAATGCCTGGCTGACTCACCTAATAAATAAATACATGAACATGAAATATTGATTTTAGCTTTTTATCATGTGAGAAGAAAGAGCATGCAGAGGGAAACAAGAGACTTAAAACCAGCATGGAGACCGGTTGCCAGGGACAACTTTCAGATATACAGTTTCGCGTCATTATGACCGCAGAATCCTGTGATTGACCAATCCGAATCAAGTATTGCGGAGAGCCGTGTAATGACATCAGATAGCCAGGTCAGTGAAATACAAAACAGTTCTTTCTCCAAAACTGGCTCTGGTGTGGTTTTACATAGACCAGCACCTTGATCGCATTTCAGTGCCAAGAACAGAATATTGGAAAAATATCATAGGAAACAGGGGAGTATCTATAAATGTACACTTAGTTTAAAAGCAGTTGCTTTGCCCCGGTGGACTGCCAAAACCGCACAGCCAGAGAAAGAAAGAGTAAAGGAAAACGCATCGGTTCTCCGAAAGACATAACGTGACAGAAAAAGAGAGAAAACGCGGTTCACAAAGTTTAAATGAGAAAAGAACACACTTCATGGTGTATGAGGACTCTTACAACACTGCAGACGTCTACACAAGTTATGCTCCAGTGCGCCCGTCTGACACTGTGTCAAAACAGAGAGTATGAGAGGTTCACTGATGCCTGCAAACTTCTGCCTGAGTGCCTAACACAAGCCAGAATATGACAGGAACTCCATCGCCTCCCCCATCCACCTCAAACCCATTTACCAGCGAAAAACACTGACGTTTAACAGCATATCACTCACTCAAGAAAGCAAACGCGCAGCGTGTTAAAGGAAATGGAAGAATTCACCAGAAATTAAAATTGTCATCATTTATTCAACTTCACATCATTATAAATCTATATAACTTTTTTTTTCAAATAGATCTCAGCCTGCCAGTCAATAGAAAGACAGTTATTCATGTAATATGAATATGCGTATTCAAATGTGGCACATTATAAACATTTAGCAGACTACATGAGAACAAATTACGTTTGGTATCATTGATGATACACCTGGTGTGGCACATCTCAATATCATGAGTGAAAACTTTTTTTCACAAAAAGCTATATATATGCTTGAGGAGACTTTTATAGCACACGTCTTACAGTCTAATTTGAGGTTGATTTTATTGTACTTGACAGCTAGTAGTCATCATTCACTTTCATTGCATGGATAAGAGCAGCATAAACATTCTTCAAAATATCTCTTTTTTATGTTTTATGGAATATGAAGGGTGAAGATGAGGGGTGAGTAAATGATGAAAAATAATGAGAGTAAAATGCTGATTTTTACTTTTTACCATGTTTTACTGTTATCAGCTTGTGGGAAGCTGACAGGGATAAGTGATGCTATAACCATAAAGACATCTGGATCAAGATATGGATCCTGGATGACTGATCCACTTGCTCCTGACGGTGATACGAGGGTGAGTTCATCAAATCTTTACTGTCCTAACTGAATTCCTCTGGAGTTTTTGCGTAAAAGAAAAACGGGTTTAATCACTTCACACCCCTCACTTTAATCTCAACTGGTACTGATTTTTTTTTTCTTCTTAGCTAAAATGTCTTTGACTTTGTCTTATCAGCACTCTTTTTGTCCCTGCAGTATATTTTCTTGTAAACATGCCAAGAGTGTGGTTTATTAAATT
Source organism: Enteromius unitaeniatus (assembly GCA_032359435.1). Taxonomy (NCBI): domain Eukaryota; kingdom Metazoa; phylum Chordata; class Actinopteri; order Cypriniformes; family Cyprinidae; genus Enteromius; species Enteromius unitaeniatus. The sequence continues at coordinate 15,845,544 of JAUMHI010000040.1, read as the reverse complement.
ACCGGCACACATTAAGATGCAAATGATAGGTGTAAATCTTGCAAGATTTCATTAGTGTGGCAGCAAAAGTCATTCCCAGTAAGAGCTGAATGATGTCTGTTAATTCCTGCGCCAGCATTTCCCACATACAAATGTTTGTATATTACTGCTGGTCTCATATTTTTGTTTGCAGACATTGTTTAGTATTCTGAGCTAAAAAAGCCAAATCTTGTACGACTGTTTTATTTCCCTGCCTTTGTACAAGCTTTTCTGTCCTTCTCCAATTTCTTGAACAAATTTAAAACATCCATCTTGGTTAGATGTCAGTAGCGAGTAAGTTGCTTGACAACTAATCCATGATCCCATCATATATTAATGCAACAACTTCAAAGAGGATGGCTGAAGGTGAAGTGGTGGAGTTTTTAGCTCTTTTGAGATGGATCGATACATTAGAAGAGCCCAGAAACAGAAAGGCATCTGGCCTGCAGATCTGTCTGAGCCTTAAATGATTGATGAGAGGTCAGAGAGTTGCCCTTGCCTGAAGCCTCTGATAGCCTTAGTATTTATTTTAACAGGGAATGCACACTTAAAAGGGTCAGACAGTTTAAAAACATGCTTGTTTTAAGAATTGAATTTTAGGAAGTCAGTTCAAAGCGGGGATATGATAATAGGCAAGTAAGAGCAAACTTAAAATACATCAGGACCAAAGACTACAATAGCATCCTGACCTTGACTGTGCAAGGTCCCATTAATTAAATAAAAAGCATCCGCAATACAGGAAAGAAAAACTAAAACACACGTGTCAAGTGAATGTTATGTGGTAACCATGCAGCAAAAGCAAGAGCATATTTTCCTTTCACTGAATATTTGAATATAAAAAAATCTAAATCAACTTTAATTAATAATTTTGAGAAAATCAACTTTAAAGTTGTCCAAAATAAATTCTTAGCAATCCATATTATAATCAAAAAATAAGTTTTTATATATTTAAGGTAGGAAATTTACAAAAATATCTCTTAATTCCCTAATGTTTTTTAGCGTAAAAGAAAAATTTATTTTACCCATACAATGTATTTTTGGCCCCAGCGTCTTAAGACTGATTTTGTGATCCAGGGTCCATGAATTATTCATTAGAAAAATATCATTTTTGGAGAGTCACAACATGTGACATTTTACAACCAGAAGTTAATTTATCTCATCTTAAAAAGATACAATGATCAGATATTTTAAGAGGTTTATTGATCTTGATCCAATCAATTTTTGTTTCTTGTGTCAAGTGGTGTTTTGTTTACACCACTTTACTTTTATTTGGTGGACATACATTTTTACAATTTTAATAAGCAGTAAAGCAGTTGAATCATTTTATTGTGCAAAATAATAATGAAAAACTATAGATATATTAAAAAAACTGCTTAATAAGGTATTCTTTAGGATTGTATTTTTGTGTGTGTACTTGTGTGTATATACCACCAAAAATATAAAAAAAGTGAAATGTATTTTGGGGAAAAAAAGCACTTTATTTTACGGTCCTGTTCCATTTGTACATATTACATGGGTAATAACTAGGCACTAATCATTAACCTATCCTTAACACTGGTAAACTTTAACTCATGTAGTTACCTCATATTACCCTATATTTTCTTAGATAAGTACATGTAAGTGCACATTCTTTCGAATAAAGTGCATCCTTAATAAAATAAAGTGTATAAAATGTAATATGCATTCATTTTTTCCACTACTAGGTGTGGTACATGGATGGTTACCACAACAACCGCTTTGTCCGTGAATACAAGTCAATGGCCGACTTCATGTATTCGGACAACTTCACCTCACACCGACTTCCTCACCCATGGTCGGGAACAGGACAGGTGGTCTACAACGGCTCCATCTACTTCAATAAGTTTCAAAGCAACACCATCATTAAATTCGACTTCAAGACAACCACCATCAGCAAGTCCGGTCAGCTGGATTACGCCGGCTACAACAACCGTTACCACTACTCCTGGGGTGGTCATTCCGACATTGACTTAATGGTCGACGAAGGTGGGCTTTGGGCGGTTTATGCCACCAATCAAAACGCAGGAAACATTGTTATCAGCAAGATCAATCCACTGACCCTGCAGGTCGTCAAAAGCTACACCACCAACCACCCAAAGAGGAGCGCAGGTGAAGCCTTCATGATCTGTGGGACGCTTTATGTCACCAACGGATACTCAGGAGGGACAAAGGTCTACTATGCTTTCCATACCAACTCCTCTACTTACGAGTATATCGACATCCCATTACAGAACAAGTATTCTCATATCTCCATGCTGGATTATAACCCTAGGGACAGGGCTCTTTATGCATGGAACAATGGACACCAGGTGCTGTATAACGTCACCTTGTTCCATGTCATTCGCTCTGAGGAACTCTGAAGTGACAATCTCCATCCCTTTGTTATATACAGTAGCACTGATGGAGTTTATTACTGAAAAAAAAGAGTAATGCCTGATGATTGTTCAATAAAAGAAGACATAAAATGTATCAAAAGTAATAGTTAATGGCAACATACTGAACAGCTGCCAAAAGGTTTTTTTTTTTCTTTTGTAAGCTTTCCTTAGATGATTGTGATTGAATTTCCACTTCAAAAAATGTATTAATTAGTATTTTTGTCTTATCGTCCAGTAAAAATATTGAAACATTCTTATAGGGGACGTTGGATGCAAAAATCACTTTTACATGGTGTTTGCATATAAATGTTTGTTAGCAGTATAAAAACACAGAAGAGAGGGGCGGGGTGAGCAGTAGCCCATTATCATTTAAAGAGCCATGCACTGAAACAGGTCGCAGGAAACAGAGCTGTTTTTGACAAGGTAAAGGGTATTGTTTTACATAAAGATTTTTAACCAAAGTATGTAACAGACATTTCATGAAGACCCTAAGAGTCATACCAACTTGTGGAAAATGGGCATCTGATGTCCCCTTTAAAACAAGATCAATTTACTTGTGAAGCAAAACTGTAATAATAATGAAAATAAAAAGAATGTTTTTTGTTGTTAAGCGTAAATGTAAAATAAACAACCTGTTCTTAGAAATCTTCTGTTCTTCTAAGAGATCTAGTGTATTTATGTATGTATGTGTGTATGTATTTTTTAACATATGACATATAAATCTATATAAATCCATATAAATACAAAATATCTTGAACATTAGAATATGGTATACGATCTGAAAACAAAGCCAATTTTGCTTCCAGTAAATTTATGTTGTTATTTTAGGTATATTTAGATATTTTAACTGCAAAACAAAGACACTGATTAATTCAAATATTTTTAACCGTGTTCTTAGTACTTGTACAGCTATTAAAAACAAGATTTAGTTACATAGCAGAAGACAAAGAAGTGTGACGCAAGAAAAATGTCATTTAGTTTCCCAGTCATGTCCTTTGTATCAAGAGCAATCAAAACTATTTAACATCAACTAAAGAACTGAAGGCACTGACTGTTGGAGGCACTCCGTTAAAGATCTGCAGCGTGTTGTTGTGACTGTACGTTGTTTCTGATTTTCACAAAGATTTGCATGAACATTTTTAGCACACGATTGTATTTATTTTTTCTTGCAGTAATATGAACCTTGTATGTGAAAAAGAGATTAGATTAGTGATGGGTTGCTATTCTTGCCATGTTTCATTTTTGCTGTATCTTTTGTGTTCTTTTTTTAATTTGTGTTCATAAGTGACTTAAATAGTAGGATGGATTGTAAGAAAAATACATCAAGAGTATATATATATAGATATAACTTGTCAGCAAAAAAAAAGTTATCAAAAGACAATGTGAAAAAATGTATTTACAAGTTATTATTCTTTGACTGTATTTCAAGACAGATCCATGTGTCAGCTGTTAGAGGAAATAGATGGCATCATCTAAAACTGTTACGCTTGCATCCGTGTTGTACTTGCAATGTGATTCATATCAATAAAGCCAGTCTTTATTTTACACTTCTTGCCTAAGGGAAATGAAATCATGTGGTATATGTGTATAATATAGATCTTTATAAATATAGAAAACAATAATCTTTGTATGCACAGAAAGAGGTTTTGTGATAATAAAACCTATAAAAAATAAAAAATCTGTTTTTTAATAAAAAACAGATAATAACCCGACTCCTGCTTCTGGAGCCAAGGGAAATGTCAAATGGGATTGAATAGTCTAAAGGAAAAAAATAGGACCAGTCTAAAGGTAGATATCATTACCAGCCTATATTCTTTCTCCATGGCAACGGGGGCAGAAAGTGATGACCTCATCAGTTTGTCTGCGGTGAAAGAGCTGATCCGGAAGCGGTGGGACACGCACTAAAGACAGAGCAACTCATTAGCCCTCAGCTCTTCTCTAAAGGCAGTGTCAAATTGAATTGTCTGGTCTGTCGGCGCTCAGCAAATGCACATTTAATTCAAGCCACAGTGACACTGGCAAACTGCTATTCAGGGAAGACATCAAGTGCTAAAGGTGCTTAGATTTAATGGCATTTCTTTCTTCTTTTATCTCAAGGTAGCCATCAGAGCAGCTAATCTAATTCCCCTCAACTCATCAGTGCCATGGAGCCAGCACATAATTGAGCTTCGTTCTCATCGCGATGGTTGAGAGTCATCTTCATTCTTCATAGTTGTTTATAATGTAATTATTTCACATCAAACATCTGACTCTTGCAGATGCAAAAGACAACTGATTATTCACCTAAAAAATGAAAATTCTCATATGTTTAATCATGTTGTGTGTGGGGTTTTTTTAGACTAACTGATCATATTCCTTTAATACCATATTGAGCCATATTGCAGTTTTTTAACAGGCGGTTTGGGTGGGTAACGTGGCCCTGTTAGCCCCTGCTGCTAGATGGCGTGACTGGCACCATCTGGCTGCAAAAAAATCATCTTTCTCCATTGAGAGCTGTTCAAAATTTGCTATGCAATACATTCTGATGAAGACATTTTTCAAGAAGCACATAAATATTTCAGGTTGGAACCTACAGTCTGAGCCTTTTATTTTTTAGATTGAATACATTCTAGAAAGTATTAGACTTAATTTTGTTTGGGGCTTTTATTTTGTTGTTGGGTAGTCTGTGGATTATTTGTTTTTGTATGTTATGCTCTGCCCGTGGCTTATGCATGATTAAGATTTTTTCCCCGCCTTTCTTCAGACAGCCATGAAACTGTCATTAAGATGAATGGGGAAAGCTAACAATAGCTCTCTACAGATATTGCAGGCCTCTTTGAACCTAACTAGCTCTGGAATAATTAAACAGTTTGTTAAATTCATTCTCAGAAAGTTTAAAGTTCAGAAATTATTAGAACTGGCAGAACTGAAGTCAGGTTTTTAGTCCAGCCCTTACTACAAGCACAAAAATATGTCAACTCTTACCAGCATAAACGCTATAGTCCTAATGCGAACTGAATCAATTACATGTTATGACCTTTAGATTTCTATGCTTGACCCTACTATAACTTAATTAACGAGCAAATATGGTGGACAAGTGATCGTACCAACCACAGCAAGATATCTGTGCATTTAAAGGAACAGTCCACTTTTTTTTAAAGAGGCTCATTATCCAGCTCCCCCCACAGAGTAAAAAAGTTGAGTTTTACAGCTTTTGAATCCATTCAGGCTATCTCCGTGTCTGGCAGTAGCACTTTTAGCATAGATTATTAGTATAAATCATTGAATCTAATTAGACCAGAAGCATCTTGTTTAAAAACGAGTGTTTTCTGGTTATTAGTTAACATTACACAGGCTACTGTAAGTCATGCAAAAATGAAAAGGAAAAACAACATTATAACAAACATTATGAGTTAATGAAAGATTTTTCAAACAACCACAACCAATGTTATTTTACTTTGGAATACAGTTATACGACCATTAATATGCATTAAGAAAGATACTCCACATATTTTATATTTTATTTTGGAATGTAACATCGTTACATGAAAGTTAGTTGCAATTATAAACTGAAGGTAATTATGAATTTTTCTCTTTTTTTAATCCTTCTCAAGAAGCGATATAAAGTATTGTCAGAACTGATGAGGTGTTCAGATGTGCTGTTCACCAGGATGGGAGATTTGAGGCCAATAGGGTTCATTTAGTCCCTATGGACATCCTAAATGTGCACTTATCATTTTATCTAGAGCATCGGCTTTCTTCCTCTAACAGCTCTCGTCTCTCAGTTGTCTTATAAATCACATAGAGTGAACCACATTGTGTTGCATAAAGAGTTGCTTTGCAACTGTTGTTTTCACTGAACATTTGAATTTATATACAGTAGTTTGCAGGAGAGAGGTTTGAATGGTTTGCAGGTGCAGATGAATTTTCCTGTTCGATGTGATGATGTTTAATGTCCCTGACAACCTCTGAAATCCCCTTTAGTCACTTGTTAGCAACTGCCGTTTTCAAAACAAGCTTTTAAAACATCATAAGGGGGTATTACTGATGTATTTTAAACTGTGGAATAATACATTAAAATGTCTTGAGTTTGTGTTGACTTTGATGATGATGAAACCAGAAGTGTTAAAATGCTAATTTCTGTGTTTTGGTCTACAGAGATCCATAATCCCTTAAGCACTCAACAGTTAAAACAATATTTTACATTAAAGTACTTTAACACTTGGTAAGATAAGGGTTCAGAGGCACTTACGTTTACTGCACATCAAGAGAAGTGACATGAACTCACATATTTAGAGGAATGATGCACCTACATTATTAAAGCAATGAGTTAAAGGTTATCTTTAGGAGCACTGATAAACGCCAAACATGACCAAGTCAATGCATCATTTAGTAGATGTTTTTTGTACAAGCAGTACAATATTCTTTTGCTTGGTTGTTCTCTTGCCTTGCTGTCTGTTTCTCACCTCACCTGGGATGTGTGAGGGTGCTAAAGTGTTGCTGTGCATACCTCTGCAGCAGCCCAGAGCAACACCTCTCTCCTGACTGATAATGGCTTTTCAGAAAACGGAGCATCTGCTCTGTGCTATTTTTACCTTCTTGATTCCCTCTCCAGTTCTGTCTTCGGGGGGGTTGAGCTATCATGAAGATATACTGTCTGAGGCGCCAAGGAAGATCCAGAAACCTGTTTGGCAACACTATCTATCTATCTATTTATCTATCCATCCATCCATCCACACTGTAAAAACCAATAGTGTACCTTACTTATATATACTTAGTTACCTGTATTTAGTTGTTATACTTACTAGGATTCATTAAGTTACAGGTCATTTTTGGTGAGTAAAATGACTTGCTGCTATGAGTAAACCTTAAGAATATTCAGGTCGCCGCAACAAAACTTATGACATTAATTCACAAGTGGGGGGCAGCCGTGCGCTAATGTGCTGATAATGTGCAACAAAACAACAGAAGAAGAAGAGGTGAGCGCATGAGAGCAAGCAACCATTTGAATTTGCACGCTGAGATTACTGAAACCGCCAGAATGCCACTGGATAAAGACTGATTTCTACACAAAAATATTAAAGGTGCCATAGAATGCATTGAGAGAATATTTTATATTGTTCTCTGATATGTACATAGAAGGTATGTAGCTTAGGTAAGGGGAAAAAATGCCCAGAAACGGTTTTACAGGTCCATTTACAACCCTAGAATTTGACCCTAGAATGAAACAGTCTGTTTTTGCCTTATTTGTAAGGTTCATGAATACTAATGAGGAGGGATTAGGGATTCAACCTTATATGTTAGAGCCTGTATCAGACGAAGATGCCGATCAACAACCTGTTGTTCTGAGTGAAAAGATTGTCAACTACTCTTAACTCAGGTTCAGATTGTTGAACGGCTACAGGATGTCCTCATTGTGCCAAAGAAAGGAGGTGGCCTTCCATCAGACTTCCATCAAGAGGGTCGGGGATCTCCAAGCTTTTTCGGTAAGCGAAGAGTGCCTTGTGTTCAGGCCAGCCTACTTTCACCTTGTCCTGAGACCCCCGGTCTGGATATGTGCTAAAGGTTCCCACCACGCCCTTTAGGGATCAGATGGTGAACCTGCAAATGTCTGGCAGACATTTGTCGAGCTGTGGGCTGGACGACACCAAATACCTTTGCACGGTTATACAACCTCTGGGTTGTGCCAGTCTCTTCTTCTCTGTTGCAAAACAGTTAGGTGGCACTAGCTGCTGTCCTGCTTGCTGCTCCATTCCCCCTCACACGGGGATGCGAGTGCTTGTATTCTCCCAGCAGTGTCTCCTTTTTGCGGACCCTGTTTGAGCATCCTCCAAGCACCAGCGGCAGTCAGACTTGGCGGAGTAGTCTGACGCCAGGCTCAGTTTCAGGTGTTAGCATTGCCCATTTGGTCAGGCCCTGCACTTAGCTAGGTGGCCACATACCTGATTCCTTGCGAGTAATGGTTTTGATGCTTTCCATATGGACCCCAGTCTGTCGTCATGACAAAACTCTTGGTGACTGACAGACAGGGAACATCTCGGTTACGTACTGTAACCCTTGTTTTTCTGATGGATGGAACGGAGAAGTTATGTCCCCTTGACATGACCTCGAGCTGGGGGCCCAGGGACCTGGCTCTCGGCTCCTCAGCAATACCTGATGAGTGGATGCACCTGCTGCCCTATTTATACCCGCTCAGTGGGGAGTGGCTCACCATGCAAATTCCACTAGCCAATTTTCATTGGTGTTTTCTCTCTATCAGAGCGAGTCAGGGCTCCCAGGTATGAACCCCAGTCTGTCGTCACGACATAACGTCTTCGCTCCCTCTATCAGGGAACGAAGGTTACAGTACGTAACCGAGATGTTCTTTCTTTCTGTCTGTAAAACATGCAGACATTTGATAACACCTTTGATAACATCAGAACACTTGTGGAACTTGCTTTTAACTGAAGAATCGTTTTTCATGATTACATCACACAGGCCTCAGTACACTGGAGGTGAGTTATTTTATTAGCTGTTATACCCAGCAGTTTTTACATCATAAACACTGCTACACTTTATTGACCATTTTAAATATTTTTTGTGGATGCAGTACACCACCATTTCTTGTATTTTTATATATTTATTTTCAGATTTTATTTATTGTCTGTCTGTCTGTCTGTCCATCCATCCATCCATCCATCCATCCAACCACCTGTCTGTCTGTCTGTCCGTCTATCCATCCATCCAACCAACCAACGATTACAACGATTTCAGTTATTACTAAAAAATTATTATGTTATTCACTTAAGGATACTGATCCAAATATTTAGTAATTCCTTCTGAAGAATTTAGAAGAATGTCATTACAAGGGGTACCATGACCGTCACTTTAGAATTAATTATCCTTTATGCATTACAGTGATCCCTAGCTACTTCGCGGTTCGTTTATCGCGGATTCACGACTTCGCAGATTTTTTCTTTGGAGCCTTATTCAAGGGAAATTCG
>JAUMHI010000040.1:15789039-15826688 GCA_032359435.1 Enteromius unitaeniatus | reverse complement strand
TTTATTTGACCTAATCTGTTCTGATGCCCACTGCAGTGAATTAGTTTGTATTATTGTTGTAAAAGTCTACTTTGAAGCATATTTATGACTATCTGAACAACTGGAAGGGTTCAGGAAAACAAAGAGAAGAAACAAATTGGGATACTTTCCTGGAACTTACGGGATGCATCAATAAACAATGTTCCAGTGTTCTGAAGCATACACTTGCATCTACATTAATTTACATTAGTTACTTCAGTCACTACCTGATTGGTCTCAACAGGTCTCAACTGTAATGGACATGTCACAGACAAACTGCAGCAGTTTTAAGATAAACATTGATTTGTGTCACCTGTTTGCGCAGACTGTCCAGCTCCACCTCCAGCGCCTGCAGGAAGCGTCGTCTTTCATTGAGTTCACTCTGAGCACATCGCAGAGCCTCGTTACTCTCCTTCACCTCTGACTGCACGGTCTCCAGCTGTCACACACACACACACACACCACACAGAACACATATTCGTTTAAACACACCTGTGTTTGCAGTGAAATCATCAGTCTATAAATAGCTGTTTCAGGTGTGTGGAGTCTGTGTTGGATTGTACACTGACCTTCTTTAGATACCACATCTCAGCATCCTCTTTATTTTTGCGTGCGATGCTCTCGTACTGCACCCGCAGCTCTGCCATGATGGCCCCGAGGTCTGGGCCCTGGGCCGCGTCCACCTCCACGTTCACTTGCTCGTTGGCTAGACGGGCCTTCAGTGTGTTCTTCTCCTTCATAGAGACAGACGAGTGAATTGCATTAGATCACAAAATATATAAAATAATACTAAATTTATTAGAAATACAAACCAGTTATAACATTTTCATAAAATTTTTCAGACTCCTGCACTGAACCAAGAATTTAGACTTTAATGCCAATACTTTAATATTTAGACTTTAATATTTACATAGACCAGACTGCATGGTATTTTTCATATATCGATTCTAGTAGTTTTTACAGAGGGGTTTACACATCATTGCCTGATTTTATACATTTATTGTTGGGTTTATGCTGTTTACATTATTTTCTAGTTTATATTATTACTTATTACTTATATTATTATATTATACATTTACTTATGTCTCATTTGCATATTTAAACATAACCTTTCAGAAACCTTATAATACAAAGAATATGTGCAATTCTTAGGGCACTCAATCAATTGGGGAAGTATAGTGATATCTACATTGTTTACCCTGTTGATTTGTAATTTTTTTTTTAAATATGCCACATAACATATATTTGGTTAAATAATCCAATGATTGCCATATATTTTTGCAAACTTTTGTACAATTGCCTATTTGTGCTCTTAACATTCTGCATATGCTCGTTGTAAAGTGATTAATTTGTTTAGGGTTAAATGCTACATTTGAGTGGAGCCACACCTGTCTGACCAAACACTTCTTCACCTCCTCCATATATTTGTAGACCTGAATGGGTGTGTGTTAATGTGTGTGTTTTACACACTGATTACTCTATATGTCAATCTAAAGAAAACAGTTTGATTGAAGGGTGTTTCTATATCTGCAGCACTAAACGTATATATATGAATGACTATTGTAAGAAATAAGGCATGATCTTGCTTACCAGTATCTTTATAATAGTGTGTTTATCTGTTTGTAGTGTTGAAAAGGTGGTTAGGTTTAGAGTAAGGTGGGGTTATGGGCTCATATATATATATATATAGTGCTGTCAAACAATTAATCGATTAATTCATATCTTTTGTTTACAAATGCATGCATTTGTATACTTTTCTAAAATATATACATGCATGTGTTTGCATTTATGTATACATATATATATATATATATATGCAAAAAAATACCAATATTTAGAATGTATTTATATCAAGCAGCAAAACAAACTGTTTTGGCCACGCCCATTTTACACCAAGAAATGTGAATAAGATTCCCAAATTTCTGTATGTAAATAATTGTTAGTTGCCGTTAATATTTTCATATTGTATGACTGTTATTTCCTAATAACACTGATAATATGAATATTAAATTATGTTTTTTCTGTCAGTTGTTTTTAACCTCTTCATGGTTCTTCTTGAGGAAATAGAGCTCCTCTTTCAGACTGTCCAGGTCTCCTCGAAGGGTTGCGATGATCTGATCATGATCAGATTTTGCTCGTCTCAGAGCATGACAGTCTCTCTCAACCGACTGGCAAAGAGTAGCTTCTGCCTCCCATCTGTTACAAATTAAAAAAAATAATAAATCCTAGAAATTAGTACAAAACAGTACAACATTTCTCATGACAAATCTTTTTCTGGGATTTTAGGAAAGAAACTCACTTGACCCTAAAGTCATCTGCTGCAAGTTTGGCATTGTCAATCTCCAGCATTATACGAGCATTCTCCAAAGTCTTTTTCCTCACCTAAAGAGCAGAAGTGTGAAGCTGACTAATAAAGGAGCTCATGAAAGGACATCATTGAACATTGAACAACAACTAAACCCAAAACTATAAACAGAGCTAAATCATCCAAACCTCTTGTCCAATGGCATGTGCTTGAGCCATCAGTCCATCGATGTCGTGACCCTTGGGTGCTCGCTCCTTCATCAGCTGTTTAATCTTCAGCTCCAAGTCAGCGTTGGACTTCTCCAGAGAACGCACTTTTTCTAGATAGCTGGCAAGTCGGTCGTTTAGACCTTGCATGGTCTCCTTCTCACTGGCACCAACTCCTAGACCATTCAGCGAGAGGTTGCTTAGGATATTTAAGCCATTTCCCAGAGAGGTGGAACGAGACAGGGACAGAGTACTGGCTGAGGAGAGGGACACTGGGACTTTAGACCGTCCCCGACTGTCACGCATAGACATGCTGGAGAAAGACGGCTGCCGTCCCAGAGAGTGGCTGTGCACAGAGAAGCTGGAGGTCATGGTGCCTGCTGAACCAGAGATTTCCTGTACTGTATGTGTACTGCTGGTAAGGGAATATGTATTGCTTATTAGTCTGAATGCAGCTTGTTCAATTATGCCATATGAAAATCCATAGTAACTCTCCTTTCCACTGTTCATTTGCAGACAGATATTTCATATATTAAAAGAGCTATGCATAGTAGTGAATAACTAGATCTTGAATTTAAGATATAGCATATTGTTGCCAAATATGAAAGTCCTGCATTTTAATGACAAAACCATTCTTGGTGCACCAAAAAAACAAAAAAACACAAAGATTTTGTGAATGAGAAATATAATACTTACAAGGATTTTGTCCAAATGCAGCAGCTGAGTGTGGTTTTGTCCAGAGAAGAACTGGTGACTTTATTTGTACTTGTTCAGGTGAGTCAGAGTATTTATGCTCAGACTCCTCCTGAAGAGCTGTTGACTATGGAAGCCTATAGCCAGCCAATCACATCCCTCCACAGGTGAAAGGATATTTCTTGACTGAAACCGATAAAACACAATGACATTTTCCCAAGGCACTATCCACAGATTACATTGCACATTTGTTTTTGAAAACTGTCAGTAACAAATTATGTGATGCTTGACTTTTATTTCATGAAACATTTGCTCAAATACGTCAAGACTTTTTAGACCATTTTTCAAAACATTTTTAGGAAATTAATGCAATCAAATGCATGAGTGTCCATTGTTATTTTGACCCCAAATATCATCTTTTATATTTCACATAAGAAAGGTTTGAAACGATATGATGGTATTAGTAATTGTAATTAGTAAATGAGTAATTGATGACAGAATTGTCATTTTTGAGGGAAACAACAAAGAACTTTCAGATAAATAACAGTACTGACAATAACACTTCATAATAGTTAGTGACTTCATATCCACTATGGGACAGGGTGTGCTGTAATAACCATAACCCCATTTTTTCTGTATCTGGTGTAACCTGATTTCTTTTAGAGAAGGGGAACAGTCCATTTCTGTACACTGACACTATTCAGTGAGGGTACAATGACCTGTAACGTGAGAACCGTGCTTCACACAGAGACGGTCCTCCAAAGCCTCACTAGCCAGGAAGAGGCTCAAACAATGAAGAGACAGAGAACAGAAAGCCAAAACCTATGAGAAATGTTTCTATTTGGGGAGGAAGTTGACCTAATCACCTACTTTACTTGTGACTGAAAATCTAAATTAATCCTTGAATTTTATTATTGTTTTTCACTTAGTTAAACTTTTCATGATGCTTTTAGGTTGATTGACTACTCACCTTTACCATGTTTTAAACATTATACTCTGGGGTATATGCATATACCAGTACAGTATAATAAACATAACACACAATGTAAGCTAGTTGATTACCACATTCATGACCCATGATAGAAAACCACCATGCCTCCTTCATGTAATGATTAAATAAAGGGGACCCCCTCCACTATTGTTAAAGTCAGCACCATCATGTGGGCCCAACTGAAATTGCATGCTAATGCATAAAACAGACTCTAAAAAATGATTTAATGCTGGTGAACAAGTTGAATAATATTGAAAATGTTAATAGTTTTATTCAGGGGGATGCATTAAAGTTGATTAAAAATGACATTAAATACATTTGTAATGTTACAAAGATTTTTATTTTAAATAATTCTGTTCTTTTTAAATGTATATTTGTCAAACTTATCAGTTTCCATAACAATATTATGCAGCACAACTGTTTTCCACATTAATCTCAATAATTCATTGATAATGTTTATTGAGCAGCAAATGAGCATATTAGAATGACTTCTTAAGGATCATGTGACTCTGAAAACTGGAGCAATGGCTAAGCTTTGACATCACAGGAATGCAGTTTAAAACATATTAAAATAATAAACAGTCTGAAATTGATGCTTCACAATATTACTGTTTACTGTATAATCAAAAGTGCAGCCTTGGTGAGCATAAGAGACATTCAACATGAAAATATCTTACTGACCAAAAACATTTGAATGGTATTGTATGTGAAAAATAATATTGTAAGCTTTTAGAGTTTAACTTGGCCTGTATAGTACAGTACATGCAAGGAAAGGCCCATACAGCATTAGGAAGGACAAGCCATTTTAGATAGTGTTTGGCCATTGTGATTTATTGAAAAGCTTAAATGTGTTCAAATCAATACACCACTTTGAGACTATTTCAAGAAATGGTAACAGCACACTCGTGGACAGCGAAGTGAATCAATGCATCATGCAGTATTCAATGCCTGTTACCACTTGTTAAATTACTCACTGAATGAATAGCTCAATGGTCATTATTTGATTGGCCATTTTATAAAGCATGGTTGCCATTAAACACACACAGACAAAATTGGAGACCCTCAACTTCTATTAGAATTATTACATACCAATGAACACGAGTGAATACGACCCTGATGGCTGGATTATATTGGATCATTAGATGAACTGACAGATAATTGACAATCATTGCTTGAGTGCAAGAAAACAAATATCATTAGGCTATCAGAAAACGGTCACAATTTAAAGCAATCAGACAAGAAATAAAGATCGGGCCTGGCATTTTTATTTATTTATTTTTTTGTGATTAAACAAGATGAAAAAGACACACTCAGCAACACGACAAATTGGAAAAGCTTATATCCACTCAAGTGGCAGTGTTTCACGGGTCATTGTATTCATCTCACTTGTTTTAGAAACTTTCAGCATCAAATTGGCACCAGACAAACTAATGACCATTATAGATTTAAAAATACAGATGTGTTCATTACTATTAAGCTGACATCTTTTCAAAATGTACCAATTTGCAGCCAGTCATTTCAAAATACATTCCACCTGAAATAAATAATAAATAAATATAGTAATAAATAAACAAATACGGAACCATCTAAGCATAACTTCCTTAGATTTAAATGTGACGATATTATGCTTCAAAAGTTTAGGATAATTTCCAAGATCAAAATTGCAGTAAAACCATTAATATTGCAAATTATGATCACATGATCCTTCAGAAATGTCATCCTATAATGGCATCCGTGCTGAAACGAATGTATTTATACATTGCCAGTTTTTGTACCTTTTTGTAGTTCCTCTGAGAAACATTATGAAATAGTGGACAGTCTCATTAAGTCTAAGGTCTATCTGAAGGCAGGAAGTACTGGTTATCTGACAGAAAGGGCATTGAAAATGTCTGGTATCTGTCTTGTGGAGGAGCTCTGTCATGAAGTGGGTTCCTCTTCTGTCTGGCTCGACAGTTCTGGAACCAAACCTACAATAATTCAGTACTAGTTGTTACAATTAAATCCAATAAATCCAACGAGTCACTGTATAAACTTGCTACCTATAACATTCTTTACCTGTATGACTCTTCTGCTCAGTCCAGTCATGTCTGCCAGCCCCTGCAGAGTCTGTGCATCAGGGTTCTTGTCTTGAATAAAGTGGGTTTGCATAATCTATGTAAATCAAAAACACATGCAAGCCCATTCCAATATGTAAGGATTCCTAAATGATTTGTCTGTGTGTTAGATCATAATCATACCAAACCATGTGCATGCATAGTTACAGTCCACTACCTGTAGCTGCTCCGCGGTGAATGATGTACGAGGCCTTTTTGGTGGTTTTGGGAGGTATTGCATTGGTAAAGCTCCATCCAAAGGTATTATATTTCCTGTTATAATACAAAGTGTCTCTCATATTAGGGCATTAATGAGATTGTTGTTAACATTTAAGATACTGCTTTAATATCCTTAAAACAATCAAAAGATTGTTACACGTATCCAAGAAAGAATCAAAATTACCTTTGTCTGACATGTGCTGCAGATCTGGGAGCATTATGTCATAGTGAAGGCGACAGAGAACCTGATTCTCCATCAAGCCAAACTCTTCTCCTGTAGAAAGCTGCCTTTTGCAAAAGAAGCAAGCGAAGCAGGCCAGATGATATATGTCATTTCCTGCCCTCCGAACCCAGTGATTTGCACTGACTTGAAGGCCACATCGAGTGCACTTTATGCCAAAAGTACTTAGAAACAAATCAAGAAATAAAATAAAATAAATCACTTAATTAAGCATTATTTTCCTACTGGTAACAAACTTTTCACCATTTCAAAATCACAACATTTGTGTTTTAATGTATGCAAAGAAACATAGGCCTAACAATTTTATAACAAACAGACCAATTTAAGTTAATGGAACATTAAAAAATATTTTAGTTTTAGTGGGAATTATGACATTAATCCTACATCATAACATCATATTCAGAAAAGGCCGTTTTTAATGAATGTTACAACCTGTAATCTTTGATAGAATTACTCTGATTGTTTAAAGTCAAACTAGCGCTGGCGGTGACCATGTGCACTAAAATATGATTTTTTAAAAATGCAGGAAACCTTGCTGTCAATAAACAATTTACCTGTTATAATCCGTTTTACAGAAGATCTGTTTATTTCTGATGAAGCAGCTGTTATGCTGACTCAAGGACACGGTGCACACCGAGCACTGCAAACATTTCAGATGCCACGTTAATCCATTCACCTGCGAGAGGAAATAACGTTAGATATCGTCTTATCGCGTTCAAAACATATTTTAACCGTCATTTTCATTCGTTACAATAGCGGTATTGCATGTGTTAAAATGATCACTCTTCTTCAATGCATCTTTCTCCGTCATGGTGAGGAAGGCATAACCTTTAGCACTTGTCGGTCCACAATTTCTGTCGCGCAGCGCGCGCATAACGAGGAACACCTTGGTCTTTTCTCCCTCAAACTCCGACAATGGTGATTCGAGGATGACTTTGAAAAGATATAGTAGAACAAGTCACAGTTAGTTCGTGATAAATTAGGCTAAATTTGATCTGGTTTGGAGATTAAATGATAAATAAAAAACTAATAAGCCGGCAACAAAAACAAGAACTACTAAACTGCAAACTTACCATTTTACTACACTAACCATAGTAAAACTACAACTGTGGTAGCTAATCATTATGCCTATGCCAAAAAACATTAATTTCAGGCTACTTACCATTTCAGGGCACGAAGACACTTGACGGAATTTATAAACCCGTGTCACCAAGCGCCACCAGCTAACATTGGTGCTGAATATGGAGGCTTTGCTACACTTATATAAAAACAGGTACAATTATGACAGGATTATTGATTTCACTCTTAACCTCTAAGCCCTTCAGAACTGTTATCATGTGCCATATAATAAGAGTAGGCCTACAGACAATGTCTACATAATTATGATGACTTGAAATGTTCGGACTGAAGACAGCCAGAGTATAACATTTTAGCTGTCAGTCAAATAGTCTTTGACTTTGCACCAGACTAAAATAGTGCAAAGACTTTTTTCTGCATATAATTTAAATAGATGCCAAGCATAGACTTTATACTTTGTGTACTTACAAGCAAACACTTCAGGAACAAAGGAATGTGCAATGTGATAAAGTAAAGCATTTCTTGGAAAACTGACTTCATTCATGTTTCGTACCATTGATTTTTGAGTATTGAAGGAAGAAGCAGTTATTGGGACTGAATATGTTAAGCTGTGAAGCTGCTCTAAAATTATTTGCTATAGCTACTGAAAACACACCTCAAGAATTCAACAGTTAGTCCTGCATAAATAAATTGACAAGTTGTTTTTTGAAGGAACAGAGGGATTTTCAGGATCTCCATAATGATGTTATGCAGGATTAGGCGGTTTGATCAATGCTAGAGAAGCACATTGAACCAATAAAATGGTTGAAAAGCTCAAATCTCTTGAACTGATATGTTGACTGAATCTTTGCTATGTTCTGTGATGTTGAGGCAGGGAGGTGCAGGACATGTTTACAGTAGTGTAATTTATGAGAAACACCCTGGAGAGGCAGAAGAGTGTGAGAGTTGGGGCGGTGGAACAGTCAGATGTCGTAAAAAGTCTGATTGTAAAAGTTAGTGAGGCTTTTTAATTGAGGGTCCCTTTTAAAGCAGCTAAAAGCCATTTGGTGGGAACATTTATTTCAGTGTTTAACAATGCGTTAGCTGGTTCCAAAACTGATAACTCTGAAAAAAAAGTGTTTGTCTTGGTAATCTTTTATCGAAATTTGAACATTAACTTCCGCTCTGGAATGGCATTACTTTACTGATGACGTCAGTTTGAAGGCTTGGGCGGAACACACTCCTCTACATCCGTTCAATAGATACGTGAGCTCTTTTAAGGAGTTAAAGAGACAGTGATTCATATTTTATTAAAGACTACAATAACTACCACAAATCTAAAATGTGTATTCAGATTTGACAGTGATTCCGGCTCTTTCTTATCAGTAATTTATGCATAGCTAATAAAAGTGTAAAAATTTGGCAGGGAAACGATATGAAAATGTATAGCAGAAATACACACTTAATATTTGCGGCTCAGATTTAGCAACAGATGTTTTAGTAAACAAAAACATGCAAAAATGAAAATTGTTTCAGCAAGATTTTTATTCCCATAATCCACACATAAAACTCACGCATAAAACAGTTGACGCAGGGCTATTTGGTTTTATTCTAACTAAAATCGCTGCGGTTAGCGCTTAATATTTCCGTAGTAGAGACAAACAGCGTAGATCATTCATAAAATCGTATATTAAAGACTGCGCATGCTCAAGCGTCTGCTACACCAATAAGCTTTGTAATTATAAATCAATGAAATTGGGGATGGGCGGAGTGACATGTGTCGCCCCGCCCCATCGTCGAGGCTGCAGCGTGGGGCTTCGCTCTCTTTTCGCTCAGCAGACGCACGGTGGCGCCCCAGGAATTTTGTTTCTTAGATGGCTTTTGGGCTATAAAACTTTTTTGTGCGGTGTGTGTGGTGGTTTTCATCGTGAGTTTGCTCCGGTGCGAGCGTGAGTTTGTTTGTTTGGTTATCTGGCTTCTACTTTAAAAGCTGAAGTTCCTTCGAGCGTTCTCTATCTGTCAGCGCACGAACATTTGGTCTGCATCTATGCCTGGCTTGTGAAGATAAACGACATGGAATTATTTGTTTGGAGTTTTTTCCTTCTTTAACACCACTTTTGAGTTCTTTGTGCTCTCGTATTGTAATCGTATTTTGTATTTAATACTTGTTTTGTGTTCCAAGCTACAATGAAAGGTGAGCTATGTGCACTTTTAGTACTCCTATACATTTTATATAACGTACATCAACTTTTGTGATAAGTCCCATCAGATTTTTCGCTTTCAGTGTTTAGTTTTTTACTGAAGTGGACATTTATCCTGCTGCTGAGCCTCTCTTTGTGTGTTAGTGAAGAAAGCCCAACTTCATCAAACATTGGTGAGTGTATATCCAATCTTATAAATAAATGAATGCATAGAACATAATCACGTTTATCAAGATATCAGTGTATAAGTTGGTCAGGTCAACAAAAATTTTGTTTTACTTCAGTGTTTTCTGAACTGATTCATTCATTCATTCATTCATTTTTTTGTGCTTTGAGGATATTTAACTTAATTTTTTTTTTATTATTGTTAGCTTATTATTATTATTTAGTAAAGATAATGATTTGAGTATAAGTAGCAAGCATATTCTGTATACTATCTGTGTGTTATTAAACATTTTAAAGCACACAAAAGCTTCATCACAGCTCTCCAGCATTACTCTTCTTCTCTCCTCGTGGAGGTATGTATAGGCAGCAATGAACAAGTCTGATCTGGTTTGGAAGTTGTGTGTTATCTTTGGGTCAGCCTCTTTGTTTACATAGTTTAGATTATTGAATTACTATATTATAGGGATTTTGTGTTTGGTAAATCGATTAAGGAATAAATATGCTAGTGATTGTTTTAAAATGCGTCCTGTAAAAGTTGTGTTTCGGTTTGCTCACAGTTGTATGTGTATGAGTTAGAAGACTAATGGATTTTGTTGTATAATGCAATGATGGGAAGTACTGGAGAGAGACGGGGGGGTTTGGGTTATCTTCTGAACCGTTTGTGCACACTAACCACATTTCATTCATTTCTTCTATTTTTGGGACGTGTCTGTCACACTGTTGTCAAGAGAAGTAGAAGGTCATGGCACTGGCATCCATGAGAAAAGATATGATGTGTCTTGTATTTATGAATAAGCCTTATCAGGGTAAGCCCGTTGTCTTATTCCTGTTGAGAATAAATGACTGGTATTGAGAAACATTTTCTAAATCATACTTTAACAAAGCAATGCTGTAGTTCATGGAAAAAAACAGCTAAGAGCATTTAGTGAATTGGCATGAATCTGTTGTATCTTTTAGTTTGTGTGTAATATTCTCAGAGCTCCGTACAAAAACACATGATGCAATGACCCTGATGAGGCTTGTAATTGTTGCGTAATTATAATCTCACATCTAAACTATGCCTATAATTATGTAGTGAAATGCATAAGGGAATGCTGGGGAGGATGTTAATGTAACCATTCAAAACCAAGACTCCAATGAACTGTATTATTGTGGCTTGTTTCTTCTAGTGAATCCTTGTTGCTATTACCCTTGTCAAAACCGAGGCATTTGTGTTCGTTATGGCTTGGACAGATATGAATGTGACTGCACCAGAACAGGCTTCTATGGAGAAAATTGCACTATACGTATGTATCTCGTCTTTTATTTTCTGATTGTATATTTGCACTCTACTTATTGACTGTATGTTGTCAAAACAAGTTGGACACAAAGATGGACAAGCTAGGCTAACATTTCATCTGTTTGATAATGAATATAGGCTATGTGTACATAATGGCAGTACACATATCTGAATTATTTAAAGAGAAAAGTAAACTATGGCAAATGTTTTGGAAGCAGACATCTCTCTTTAGACATAGTCCACCATCTGTGTCCGCATATTCCTGGCAAAGAGGAAAGGTTTGGCACCAAATTCCCATTAACTCTCACGTCTTTGTCAGGCAGCCCCGCAGTCTGTCTCCTTTATTGTTTTTTATTTCCTCTCTCTCTGCCGCAATAAAAGATTTAGCAAAAAGTTCCATGAATATTGTCATAATCTCTTTATTGTGATAGATACAAAATAACAAACAATGATGCTTCTCTTATGAAAGAGCTTTGTATTCTGGAATAATTAGTTTGCTTAATTAGTGTCAGTCCAATTTGTGTAAAATTTCAAGTGGGATTCCAGGACCTCTTATACACGTGTCCACATGTATTGTGCATATATTGTACCAATGTAGGGTGATTCATAATCTTTCTCTTGGTTTCTTTTTTTTTTTTTTTTAAAGCTGAGTTCTGGTCTCGAGTCTATCGGCTCCTGAAGCCTAGTCCTCATTTTGTCCACTATATCCTCACCCACTTTGACTGGTTATGGAACATCATCAACAGCACGTTCCTCAGGGATTGGCTCATGCAAAAAGTGCTCACAGGTTAGTTACACGTGCTTATGCCAATGTTTGAGTGTTCATAATGTTGCCAATGTTTATTTATGTAGGATCATTACAGGCATAAATAAAATAATGTGTGTTAGTAGATGGCAACCAAAATGTTAGTATTTATTTGGTATAGAGTTCAGTTCAGTTTGCCTCTTGTGAAATTAGTATGATGTTTTGAAGCATTTTGAGCAGCTGGTTTGAGCTTATTTAAGATGAACCTTAGTTTGTCATGAGCTGGTTTAAGCTGGTCAAAAGCTGTCCAATTTTAAAAAAAAAATAAAAAAAAAGCAATCTTGGCAGATCATTTTTCAGTGATCTAAACTTTCCGCTTTGCCTTACATTTGTTTTTATTGGATCTTTATGTCTTCTGGCATCAGAACATTTCCACTTCTTCCGCCATACATGTACAGATTTTTTTATTGACCTTTATATACTTGGCAGTAAAAATTGTGCCAAGGTCACATGACTCCAACACCACATAGCTTCAGACAAGTATTTTATTTAAAGGGGTCATGAAAATAAATATTTTAGACATATAAGAGGTCATTCTACCCTAAAACATCCTTCTGTTGAAGAACTCAAAACTTTCTTTTTAATCTAAAGACAGTTTAAATTGAAGCCAGTTTGCCAAAAGGACAGGTAGTTGAATGTACCACTTTATGATGTAATAGTGTGGAAATGTGCCACCTTCGCAGAGGATCATTAATGCCTGCTTCTACATCACTGGCTTGACACCCTACGTCAAGCACCTTTTTGACAGCTGACCAATGGCAAGCAAGTGGCAAGTCGTTTCCATAACAACAAGGGAAAAAAAGGAGAAGCTAGCTTGTAGACAGATCGTACTTGTTTTCTAGCACAATTAGTCTAAAATATGCCACAAATCGTGCATCATCTAACCAGAGCTCCTGGATTAAATTGTTGGAAGCACCATACAGTTACCTTCCCTGTATAATGTTGCACTCCAACAAACGTCATTGTGAACCAACATTACCCTCCTCATTAACTTCAGAAGCCAACGTTAACTTCAAAACCCGACAATCGCTGCCAGTTTTTAATTTGACTAAATAAGACTTTTCTTGTTAAAAAAGACGCCAAGTGTGAACACGCCCAAAGATGGCTCAGAAGGCAATAAGGCACTGTTCACAGTCATTGCATTGAGACTGTGTCAGTAAGAATATGGTCATTTGCACAACTCCAAGAAAGACTATTTTAAAAATTGAAACTGAAAGACGATGCAGTGCCAAATACATTGGATTCAACAGTGACGTTTCTATTACATGATCATTATTGCTTTGTCTCATATTAGAAATCTACAAGCTGCAGTTACTGTTAACCACAGACCTTATTTCAGCTATTAAACCAAAACCCAGAGAAAACCCACTGATTATGCAAAATGCCAACTCATTTCCAGTCAGTTCAAAAATTGCGAAAAGCTTTTACCAGCATCAACTCCAGCTTTCATATTACTCTGCAACTGTTCCAGTTTAAAAACTTCTTGAGCTTGGTCTTCAAGCCTTTTAGGGGAAGAGAAGAATAAGTTCAGTGTAAACATCATTGTTTTATCAGCACAGACATTAAAGTCTTTGGCTGAGTAACTACTTTCAGACCACACGTGTAGTTTAGACAGAAAGTCTTGGTCGATAGATTAGAGTTAATCTGTTTTCACTCTGTTATAGAAATATTTTAGATGTAGTCCGGATGGCAGTGTGTCTGTGCTTTTGATTATTGTGATTTAACAAACTCCACAGTGGTTAGCAGAGCAAATGGCGGGGTGTGAATGAATTTGTGCTTTTCTTTTTGCTTAAAGGGAGTCTCCTTTAACTCAGCATCCTTCCCTTATTTACTTAGTCCCTGCTTTGTTTTAAGTGGCCCCTTTTCTAATGTGCAGCCCCTTTTTTATCTTTTCCTCACAGATGGTGCTCTGCAATGTTTTCCTGTAAATACATTCAAATCAGTTAGGCCTTATATAATGCAAATTGCATTGTAATGTGGATGCAAGAGATACCAGAGTCACAGGAGGATATCATTTCAATCTGTGCTCATTTCAACCCCCGCCGCTGCTTACCATTGCAACGTTCATGTTCTCTGCAAGAGCCTCAAATTCCTCAAGTTCTTCACACTGTGGTGCTTTGGGCTAAAAGATTTCCTTGTTTGTACTGAACATCAGGAGGTACAAAGTGTAATAGAGAGCAGGTTTCAGAATAAGGCTACCTATGTGAAGGTGTTATATAGGTAGCATTAGCCACAACATTAGCTGCATGTTTATTGAATAATTAACCTGCTGTGTGGAAAAAAAAAAATCCTTTCCACTTTATATTTATACAATGTATTTACATCAAAATGTGTGTAAAGGAAGTATAAATTATGCTAAATTATAATTATTTGAAATGTTTATACTTATAAAAATGTTCAGTATTTTGTTGATATCTTTCCTTATGAATAAAACATTAAAAAATGTACACAGGCAAAACACTGTACTCGAACCTTACTGGTTCCCACATGTATAATATACACACAGATTGAATGTGAAATGAATTTGTCTCCTGTGCTCCCTCCACCCTTCATTTTGAGAACCACAGCTGTATGCAAAGATTACGCAATGCTGTCTTATTTTTTTTATTAAGTCTTTGGCTGTACAACCATAGATGGGAAGGTAAATGTGCAAGAAATCGATCATATAAATATTTGCACAGTTCAGTAAAATCCTTGATGTTTTTGGCTTTCAATCAGAGACAATAACTGTTTAATTGTAGGAAAAGGTTTAGTGTAGTGTTAGATTTAAGATATATAAAACAGCAAATAAGATGTATGCATAATTTCTGTCCTTTCACTGTTTTTCTAGATTTAAGTTTGTCTGATGGTTGTTAAATGTTCCTGTTTTTAAATGCTATTTCCTGTTACAGTAAGAGCCAACTTAATCCCAAGTCCCCCAACGTACAATTCCAAATATGACTACTTGAACTGGGAAGCATTTTCCAACATCACCTACTACACAAGAATTCTTCCCCCAGTCCCTCAGGACTGCCCCTTGCCGATGGGAACCAAAGGTAAGAGACTATCAAAATGTACCCCAAATCACTAGTGCCTTTCTGTAGAACATGCGATCTGAAAATGCATTTTTCCTCATAAGAAGCAATATTAAAATGTTCCAAGTATATCAGTTTAGTTTAGTATTTGATTATTTTAGTTTTTAGTATTAGTCAACCGGAAATACCTTGTCTTCTTCTGAGTCTTTGGTAAAACCAATCCATGTGTCTCTCAGGGAAAATGAAACTTCCGGACCCCACACTTCTGGCAGAAAAGTTCCTTCTAAGGCGGAATTTCAGACACGACCCTCAGGGAACAAATTTAATGTTCGCATTTTTCGCTCAGCATTTCACGCACCAGTTTTTTAAGACTCACAACCGTGTTGGACTTGGATTCACTAAAGGCCTGGCTCATGGGGTGAGTCCCAGTTTTTACAAAATGTTATCTCTTATTTAACCAATCAAATAAAGTGTTTGATGCCTCTAACTGCAGGAAAAAAGCTTTTAAACAGTCTGTGCAGATGGTGTTTGTTAATGAGAGAGATGATCAAATGTTTTTCTTCGACAACTAAAGAGAGAGATCTTCTTGGGCTGAGAAAAAACTTTCCCGCTTGGAAGAGGTGTGCCAGAGCACGGTTCAGTTGGACTCGGGCGCTGTTCGCATGTAGTGTGGGCGCTAACGAACAGGGACGCTCCAAAACAAACATAGCGGAGAAAGGCTCGCTTTGGTCTAAGGCAGAGGTGCAATGTTTGTTTAACAATAAACTGTAAGAGGGCTGTGGACCACCGCGGACCAAACGACTCAAAATTACCATCCACAAAGTTAACAGAGCGATGGACTCCATCGCGTCCAGTAGAGTTGTGACGTTCACGAACGAACCGATTCTTTTGAACGGCTCATAAACATGACCGATGGGAGCCGAGTCGCGGCTGGGGGAAGCCGCTCTGTTTTTCCTATGCGTGTTTCACATAGATGCGCAGAAATTAACTCCTCCGTGAGATCGTCTCCTCTGGCCCGTGCCTAGTGTGAGTAAATTCCTCCCTTAAATGGTGGAATACATAACTCAGGGGAGAAGAATGGTTGAGTAAATTGTTACTTTCATTTTCTTTGTGCAAAAAAAAGTATTAACTTAGCGTCGCAAAACCGAGCCACTGATGTCACATGGAATGCTTTACTTGTTTTACCTACATTTCTGGACCAAGGATCGTTTCAGTTGTATTGCTGTCTATGGAGGGTCAGGTGGCTCTTTAATTTTATTAAAAATAGCTTTATTTGTGTTCCGAAGATGAACAAAGGTCTTCTTCTGGGTTTGGGATGACATGATAGTGAGTATAATGACAGAATTTTCATTTTGGGGTGAACTAACCCATTATATATCTTGCCCCATTTGTGAAACCGGGCCATAGTGTTGGAAGAAATAAACAAAACTTTATCTCATTGTCAGGTTGTCAAGGTATTTATTTATTTTTTTTTACCCTAAATGGTTCTACGCATTAATTCCCTGCAGGTTAAAAGTTATAAGGTTATAAGTGTTACCGCACCAGTCAAGTTTTTTTTTTACTTTTTATTTGTAAAAGTTTGTGTAAGTGTTGTGAAAAGTGTACTTGTTTGGAAGAAGTTTTAGAAGAAGTTTTGTACATTATCAGCTTATTGGAGTGTCTGTATTTGTCTGCATATTGAACACTAGGTGGATGCTGGACACATTTATGGAGATACTCTTGATCGCCAGCTGGACCTCAGACTGCACAAAGATGGAAAGTTGAAGTACCAGGTACTGTTCACCAGTTAAACATCAGTCATCAGTTGTGCTAGGCTGAGCATGTCTCCAATAAATCATTCTGTTCAGTTTTTCAGGATTTTTCCTCTTAGATTCCAGATTTTCAAATAGTTGTATCTCAGCCAAATCCAAACCTAACAAACCATACATCATTGAAAAGTTTATTTATTCTTCTTTCAGGTGATATATTCTGAGGATTACAGTGGATCTCTTAGATTCAACAGCTTTACTTTTTCTATTCTTATACCATAAAACCACAGTTTATCCTAAATCATATTTGTCTGTTTTGCGTGTTTCATGAATAAGACCCTTTTCAACAGTTCAGTTCAGCAAGTATTTCCTTCCGAATTACTGTGCAGAAAACCTCCTATTGTGGCCGCAGTATTGTGGGTGTGAACATGTGGTTTTTGTTAAGCCTCAGTGATGTCATTTAAGATGGTGCACACTGTTTAGTCTAGTCTCTAGTGTGATTAGGCCATACAGTTAGCTAATCAACCTTTTAAAGAGATTTCATGAAAGAAGGTCTCTTTTGTTGGGATTTATTTAATAAAAAATACCATAAAATTGATTTTATTTTAGTGCAATTTAAAATAGCTGTTCTCTGTTTTAATATATTTTTAAATGTAATTTAGTAACTCCAGTCTTCAGTATCACACGATTCTTCAGAAATCATGATTTGGTGCTTAAAAAACATTTATTATTTTTATCAACGTTGTGCTGCTTAATATTTTTGTGGTAAGACTGATGCATTTTTCTGGATTCTCTGATGAAGAGAAAGCTTTAAAGAATGGCATTTATTTGTTTCTTACCGGAAATGCAAACAGATAAGAGAAAACATTACTGCATTTTTTTTCTGTTTGGCTCTGATGTAGGTGGTCAATGGTGATATGTATCCCCCCACTGTGCTAGATGCACCGGTCAAAATGAGCTACCCACCTTCTGTCCCACCGGAGCAGCAACTGGCAATCGGGCAAGAAGTGTTTGGCCTGCTGCCGGGTCTCAGCATGTACGCCACCCTTTGGCTGCGTGAGCACAACCGTGTATGTGATATCCTGAAACAAGAACATCCTACCTGGGGAGATGAGCAGCTGTTTCAGACCACCAGGCTCATTATTATAGGTAAAGATTTGCTCAAATCCTGTGACCTTTATTTTGCTTGGGAAGCTTTAGTTGTCTAATATATGACCGTTACAATAATTAAACATTATAATAACTATTTTGAGAGAATACATTAAATATTATATTGAAAATAATGTACTTTTTAATTTAAATAAGAATGCAATTAAAATCCATTAGTTCCAGTTCCAAAATTTGAACTGAAATGAATAGGATAGAGAACTGTTATTAAAATTTGTATTATGAGTAAGAATTACAAGTATGAATGTAATTGCTCTGAAGCCTGTTATACGGATGCAGACTACTTGTATTTATACTACAGAAAGTGTATGAGGGTGGTCTGCTTTGCGGACGTTTTCAATATATGCTCAGTAAATCGGCTTAAACTAAATTCATAAATCTCAAATTTTCTTTAACCCCAGTTCCTTGTTCTTTTATGAAAATAATGCATTAAATAATTAAATTACAATCAAACCCTGAATATCTTTGTAAAATAGTTTGGCAAAAGTGCTCACAGTTCTTCACTGTGCAACACTCTTATATAATGTTTGTATTTATTCATAAAAAAAAATGTAATTGTAAAATTTTAACTCCATTAACTTAAGGTGAAACCATTCGTATTGTGATCGAGGATTATGTTCAGCATCTGAGTGGTTACCGACTGAAGCTCCACTTTGATCCCACGATGCTGTTCACCTCACAGTTCCAGTACCAGAACCGCATTGCTGTGGAGTTCAATCAGCTTTACCACTGGCACCCACTCATGCCTGACAGCTTCCAAATCGATGGAAAAGACATTCACTACCCCCAGTTCCTTTTCAACACCTCTATCCTCACCCACTTTGGGGTGGAAAAACTGGTTGAGGCCTTCTCAACCCAACCTGCGGGACAGGTAATGGCACCATGAGGGCTGTGGGGGGGGGGTTAATGACTTAAACACCTGTTCCAAAAGAGAAACAAAGAATTAATGGGGTGCGATGACCCTTAGGCTATGTCTGGGTTATAATTTCTTAAGGAAGTAAGTATATTGTAGGTTCTTAAGTTTGTTTTTGTCATTTCAAGGGTCATTTCCAATGAATTAACCATTGATGGAAGAGTTCTGGATTTCCTAAAGGAATATTGCACCCAAAAATTATAAAAACCTTAGTTTCTGTTCACAAAAGAATGAAAGCCTTACACATCTGGGATAGCAAGAGGAAATGATGAGAGAATTTTTGGGTGGAGAATCTTTATGTGGACCAGAGATTAACTGCAGGTTTAGCAGGTTTATTTGCAGTGTTTACAGCTCAAGTCTGAGGTTTAATCTGATTGATATGTTGCTGAGAAACTGATATGACAAGATGACTTATTTTAAATAAACATTAAGCCTTTTTTCCGGCTTATGAGTAGGATCACATAAAATATGTGCCTGCAGAATATGAGCAAAGGCTCTGCAAAACCTGAACTGATGTTGGCCTAATTTTTAATTAAAGTATAATTTCACTACTGAAATGTTTTTTTTGCCATTAAAATCAGAGGGGCTTCTTTTGTATTTTTAATCATATATGTCTTTGTGTTGTGGCAGATTGGAGGTGGTCATAATATTCACTCAATGGTGCTCAGAGTAGCAGAGGGGGTCATCATTGAATCAAGGGAGCTTCGACTTCAGCCCTTTAATGAATATCGCAAGAGATTCAATCTGAAACCCTACACGTCATTCCTTGAATTGACAGGTATGATAGTTCTACCAATTTTAAAATCACAAGGGACTTATTTACAGGCATTGTCGATGCCGGTAAAGAGCTACTAGTCTAATGAGAGAAATGAGAACATGCTGAAAATTTAGGGTCAAGTTTTAAATCTTAGATTATAGCAAAAATGTAAATTTGCTGAAAATTTACTGGAGCCATAGATTTTTCATCTTTATTTCAGCAGATTTGTAAAAGTAAAAAATAAGCATTATATCACTTGCTCATCAATGGATCCTCTGCAGTGAATGGGTGCCATGAGAATAAGAATCCAAAAAGCTCATAAAAACATCACAAAAATCCACAAGTAATCCACACGACTCCAGTCTATGAATTAACTTCTTATGAAGTGAAAGGCTATGTGTTTGTCATAAATGAATCCATTAAGACTTTTTAACTTGATACTATTGTTTCTATCGAACATATAAGTCCAAAACAGTTCTAAATAAATATGTTGGCAGATTGAAATGTGAGAGGACAACAGAGAGTGAACTTTATCACTGGTATTATTATGTACAGATCATGGAGTGGTATTCTGGCCAAAGTGATGGTTTAAAACTCCCCATGGATAGATTTGTACACAGCTTTTCATTTCACAAGAAATTACTTGACAGACTGAAGTTAAGTAGGTTTTGTGTAGAGTCTTGTGATGTTTGGAATCTCATTCTGAATGCACAGATTCACTGCAGAGGATCCATTGGTGAGCAAGTGATGAAATGCTCAATTTCTCCAAATCTGTTCTGATGAAGAAACTAACTCATCTACTCTGTCTTGATGGCCTGAGGGCAAATATATTTTAAGCTAATTTATGTTTTCGTTGAGTTATTACTTTTAGGCCCGGTTTCACAAACATGGCTTAGCTTAAACCAGGACTAGACATTAGTTTAATTAAGATATTTAAGCAACTTTTACAAAAATGCCTTATAAGAAAATATTACATGTGTGCATCTTAACACAGAACAATGACACTGATATGTTTAAAGATATGTGACAGCAAGATATTTTCATCTGAGACAGCTAGTTTAAGCCTTGTCCATGAAACTGGGGGTTAATGTTTAAACAATATGATTGGCTGGTTATCACGCAACACAAACTACCCATCTGACCACATAATGTATTTATATTTTACAGGAGAAGAAGGGATGGCTAAAGAACTAGAGGAACTGTATGGTGATATTGATGCTCTGGAGTTCTACCCAGCTCTTTTGCTAGAGAAGACACGATCAGGTGCGATATTTGGTGAAAGCATGGTGGAAATGGGGGCCCCATTTTCCCTAAAAGGCCTAATGGGAAATCCTATTTGCTCCCCTGAGTACTGGAAACCAAGTACATTTGGGGGGAAGACAGGTTTTGATATAGTAAACTCTGCTACTTTAAAGAAACTGGTTTGCCTCAATACAAAATGGTGTCCATATGTATCTTTCCATACTCCTCCACCAGGTTATAGACAACAATCTCACAGTGAACTTTAGCACAGTGTACTTCTGAAATCTGTTTTAAATCCCTTCTAATTACAGTTCCATATCTGTCGGTCACTACGAGTTTTGTTGTGACTCGACATTATGGGATCTTATTGGGAGTCTGAGTCCTCTTTGATTAAGAAAAAAATGTCAGTGAAGTTTGGTTAGTGGATTTTGTATACTTGAGCCACTCCCCATGCATACAGCTATAAATAGGCAACAGGTGCACCCACTTATCAGATTTTTGCTTCAGAGTAAATGAACAGAGATTCACCAGGTGAATTTTCGCTGCCGAATCAGACCCAGGATTGATGGCATGCCATGGCCATAGTACAGGTCCACCGAGCCAAGACACTCAAACAAATGCATGAGGGTTGTGCAGACCTGGGGTTAATGCATGAGCTGTGCTCAGCAACCAACTACGGTCAGTGCACACTTGTGGTCTTGCTGAGATGAGGAACGGCTTCTCTTTTGGAGATGGTGAGGAGAGTGCCACACTTTCCACCTGAGGAGGGCTGGGTGGTGGTTTGGGGATGCATTGCCTTGCCCCGCATCTCTGGCCGGTCCCTCCGGGAGCATGGGGAGCCCTGCCATGCTGCTCATTCAGCCCCTGGATGGACTTTGTCTTTTTATGATCCAGAATACCCTTAGAACAAGTGTCTTGGCATGTCTTTACCACAACAGATGCCTCCAGTGTGGGCTGGTGCTCTACATGCTGCAGGCAGGCAGCCTTTGGGTTCTGATCTGCTTTTTAAGCAGCTGAATTCAGTCAAGCTTAAATTCCTTTTTGCTAAGATAATGCTAATGACCGTACTCGCTTCCAATTGTGGGTCGGGGACCTCCAAGCATTTTCAATGAGCAAAGAGTGCCTTGTATTCGGGCTGGCCTACAATCACATTTACCTGAGACCTCAGCCTCGATATGTGCTCAAAGTTCCCACCACGCATTTCTCCACATTCTCCACATAATGCCTCCCTACAGGAAGGATGTGTCCTTCCTAGCACCCTTCTCTGGAGGGCTCGCTTCCCCATCATTACTGCCAAGCTGTAACAACAAATAGGAAAAACTTGAGGTAATCTTTCATTTAAGGTCAAAATCCCTTCTGTTAAGAAATTTCTATGGTGAATGGAATGGTGTCTTGGCTGTCACCAACAGCGATTATACTCACCTCCTGCCCTGATGGAGGGAACAAAGACTTTATGTCCCCTTGCCACAACCTCAAACCATTGCCGGTTGCCAGGGACACCTGATGAGTGGATGCACCTTTCAACTATTTATACCAGTACTGGGAGTAGCTCAGGTATGCAAAATCCTCAGGCCCCCAAGTAAGATCCCATAATGTTGAATCACAAGATAACATCTCTATTCCCTCCATAAGAGAACGAAGATTAAGTACGTAACCAAGATTATGTAAATGACTATTAATTATTTTGTAAATCAGAACTAAATTAGTAATGAGTTGTTTTGTTTGTTTGTTTTTTTGGAAATAAGATGACTGAAGAATTAATTCTCATAGTATTATAATATCATTAATATTTTTTGGATTATGAAAGAATGTTGATTACTATGGGTAGCATAATTCATTTTGAAATGTCATGTAAAATGGCAATCTAATATGTAAATGCCCCAAAAAATACAATATGTAAAAAAAAATTGCATGTCCAAGCAAAAACTGTTGCTAAATTATAATTTAAATAATCTTTTTGCTAAATGAATTTAGACTTGCAGGTCAGAAACTTGGTAACTTTTCATCGTTAATTTCGGAATGCATTCTGAGGTAAAGGTGCAGCTAAAGGGTGGCAAAATGGTGATTTTTCACAGGTAGAGTAGAAGCAACAGCATTTTCTGTATGGTCATTTTGCTACCCTTTTGCTGCACCTTTGGCTCAGAATGCATTCTGAAATTCTCTCTCTCACGCGGTACTATGATGAAAATGCAATCCCAAGTTTCTGACCTGTAAGTCTGCATCTAGGAATAACAGCATTTAAAGCTACAGTTTTTTATGGACACGCTAAACGTATCTAATCAATTTGGGTAATACATTTTCATTTTAATTCTGCAACCTATAAAGTGTTAAAAATATGTTTTAATGTACATATAAAACTAGTGTAGGAAATGGCGAATGTAAATTAAAGAACTGAATTTTCATTTTGCACTAAACTTGCACAAATTTATCGGGAAAAATAATTTTAAGTAAAAAAAAAAACATTGACGTTTGAAATATTGCATTGCCATTTTTGCACATTACATTTCAAAATGAATTACACTGCCCATATGCTACCATATATTACAACATACATAAGCATTTTATGGATTTAATGAACCCTTTGCTAAGCCGTGCCAAAAAACATTACTTAATCAACTTCTGCCATCTGCTGACTTTTGTTCTTTTATAATTCAGTCCCACAATACATTCTCATCTGTTTTAAGAGCATGTTACTGAAGATCATGCTCTTTATGGTAATCTCATAACTAAACGGGGTGGAGCTTAACAAAGGATGAGTTAGAGAATTGACTAAAAGGTTGGTCATTTCTTGCTCCGTACTGAAGAACTAAAATTCTTGACAATTCACTTAAGAATATGGGCATTTGCTGTCTTACTTATTACTTACTTGATCTAAGCCTTAAAAATGGTGTAATCTTAAATCATTAGGTTGATTCAGTCTTAAAAAATGTTTTATTTTTTTTGGTCCACTTCGTTTACTGTTACTCATATTGCCAAACAACCATCCATCTATCAAACCGCTTGTCCTAGGTAGGGTCTTCGTATCACATTGAGTGCACAGATGTTTCCATCACAAGCAAAATACACACTTATTTTGAATTCATAGAAAAAAAAAAAAAGAAAAAAAAAAAGTATTCCGTCCATTTTGTACTGAAAAAATTAATTGTATTTGCTGCCTCATATGCTGTTCCAATGCATTGTTCAACTTGAAATAAGTACATTTCCTTGAACTGTGGATCTGTGATGGCCAGTGTTTTTGTTTTTTTACAGTGTTCACTGTTGAATTCATTTATGAACGTTTGACATGAATGAATGTAACCTCACGGTATTCCTGTATATTTTCCAAGCAAAATATAATTTGTAGCAGCATTACTGAGAATTATCAGCAATATGATGTCAAAATGATATTTACCTGTATGTCTGATTATTTACAAAAGAAGTTGAAAACTAAAAATAAAACTGCTAATTTTACAACAAAATGTTTAAATGTCTCTTTTCCATTTCCAGCCATCTTAACCAAAGCCATCAGTTTGTGGTTATTAATAAAGACAATAATTCACATGAAGTAATTCATCTATCATGTTCTGAATAAAATAATTTAAACAGTATGATACTTATGTCTCAGCTTCTTAAAACATGACTTCAAAAACATCAACAAGAGACTTTTATTAATTGTATTAATTGGTAACTTTTACTTCTAAGTAAAAGCAATATACAACAGTTGGTTGCCCATGAAGTACAATACTCCCAATATTTTAAGATGAATGTTTAACAACACAAGTCACAAAAATAGCTAATGGTAAGGTGGTTTAACCTTTGGCACAAGCCGAAGTAACAGTCGAGTTGTTGCACAAACAAAACCTTTTAGTTATTTTAAACCTTTGCATTTTCTCTCCATTACTGTAGAGACCTTCTTCAAAAATATTTTACATAATACTGTGGCTAGGTTTGTAGAAGTCATTTCAACTGTTTAAAAAATACTGAATACTATTTAATTTTCATAAATACATTAAGGTATACATTTAATTGCTCTTAAATACTTACAGTATTATAAAGTCCTTGGCATTAGAGGACATAAGACAACATTTATAAACCTGATGAATGATAAATCGTTCCCTGCATCTGAATATACGTACTTGCCTTCTTTGCAGTATACAAAAGTTGTATGTGGTGTATCGCAGACCACAAAACTCAGGCTGGGGTTCTTTGTTTTCGTGGCTAGTATAAGCACATTCAAATGACTGCATGACATTTTTCCCATGTTAAAATGTCTAAATATATGAAGGTAAATATATATTGCTGTTATTATAATTATAAATATATATATATAACAACACTTTTTGAAAGCTAATTCATAAATATTGAGAATATAAAATATTTAGACATTTGTTTTATTATATCGCACTTTCCTAATGCCACACTGTAAAAATATTTGTAAAAGTGCTATTGTAAAAACCTGTTAGTGGTTTAACTGTAAAATTAAGTACTTTAAACACTAAAACCTGTAAATGATTTAACATTGCATTATATATCACTTTACTGTAAAATAATGTGAACTTTATGGGTTTTGGAAAGATGAGCTGCCATATTATTTATGGTTGAACACAGTAAAAGGACATCCCCAGAACTTAATGTGTGATATCAAATAGGATTATATTTTAGATATATTTTATTATTATAATATGAAGTTTTGTTATTTTTTTTTTTACATTTTATTTTATTTTAGTAATTTACCACAAATAATGTTTTTTCCATCTCATATTTTTAAGCTTAATGTTTACATTTTGTTATCACAAATTTAACAGGACTTTTTTTCTGTATGGTAGACGTAGTTTAGGCAAAGCCATTTTAATAAAATTCATTGTATTGGCTACTGTGAAAGTACGAGAATTCAGACAAAGCCATATTAATGCTCATATGAGCTCATGCTGCCAATGTCATTGGAAATCTGACAAAAACATCTGCACCATCTTTAACCTATTTCCAGCTGATCTATGAGGGGAGCAATTAAAAGAGCTTTCTCATGACTTTACCATTTGTCACACACTCTTGTTATTTACTGTGGCTGGCAGAAGATGTATTCAGTTCATGCTCAAGCCTGGTGTTCACCTGTTGGCCTGGGGTTCCAAAGGCAGGGCATGAAGGATGGCTGGCTGCTGAGGGGGGCGAAGGGTAGAAGTGCACATCCACAGCCACAGAGGTCATGCCCAGGGACACACAATGGGACAGCAGGAGGGGAGAGAAACCGTGGGAGATATTGATGCTGTGGCGCACGGGAGTTGAGGAGGGATCGCTGGTTTGAAGAGTAAGGGAAGAGCGCAGGCCCTCCTCTTGGGCAGGTGCTGGATTGGGTGGAGGAGATGAGGGGGCGTCCTGAACTGGTTCAAACTCTCTGCTTCTCCAGTCCTCAATGCACTGAAGCTGAATGTCAGAATGTGGTGAGGGAGTTACCTTCCCCTCCTCAAATATAGTCTCCAACTAATTCAGAATGGGAAAAATGAAGGTAAAAATTTTATTAAAAAAATAAAAATAAAGAAATAGAAGTGACCGTTGTTTCTGTTGCTTAACAAAATAACGAGTTTACTTAATGATTCGGGACCGTAGCGTCATTTTATAGCTCATCCGGTGCAGATATAATGTAAAGATATGCTGTATCCACAAATCAAAGCATAAATATGCATACAAGACATACAGTATACTGCATACGTTATGCATGTACACCAGATGATCTACAAAATGGTGGCGCTACGGAGACTTTACGGTGCCAAATTGTAAAATAAACTTGTTATTTTTCTTTTCTATCCTTACAAAAGTATTCTTTTAGCTTCGTAATATTACGGTTGACCCACTGATGGCAGATGGAGCATTCAGGCGAAATCTTTCATACTTTTCTGTACTTTGACAGTTGTTATCATGCTGGTTTAAGTTGGTTCCTTTTGTTGGTTTATGCTGGTCATGTGCTGGCAAATGGACCAGCATAAACAAGCATCCCAGCTTCAAAAACATACCTAAAAAGCATATGCTTGTTTTTTATCAGGGTAATGACACTTGCAAGTCCACGGGTATTGCCTAGCGGCGGGCAGCATTCTGTGATAACTGCGAATAGTTTAGAGCCATTTGGCTGACACCCTCATACAAAGAATTGCAATAATCAAATCACACACACACCACGGTCACCTTCTCACAATCTTTAAAAGAAAGAGATGGTTTAACCTTTGCCACTAATAAGAATTAGTTTGTTTATGGAATTTGAGGGTATCAAACAGTACCCTTGGATTTTTTGGCCATAGGTTTACAAAAAGGGGTCAACTCACCTAAATTTCAGTTCAGGCAGAGTAGAACCTCCAAACCAGTCATACTCTCGATAAATATACAGTACACGATTTTTCATCAAAGGCAATACATTTGTGTATAATCTGCATAAAACTCATATCAAATCCCATGTTTTCGGAAAAAAAGTGTACCTACAGGTAAAATATATATAGGAAATAAAATAAGGGCGAGAATGGACCCTTGTGGGACACCAAAAATCAATGGGACTGAATATGAAAATGCATGACCTGTATTAACTGAGATATTTCTATGGATATTTCTAAGAGCAGTATATAATTGGTTAAAGAGGTCAAAAGGACCATAAAAGTTCTAACCTGGTCTTCCTCTCTAGGCTCTGGGTGAGTCTCGACAATAACTGGCATATCCTGGGTGGACTGGACACCATCTTGCAAGTCATCGGACGGTGGTTCCATCATCAAGGTGGATGGGCTGCCTTCTGTTGGGAGTGCTCTTGTCTCTGATGTATTGGGGCTTTGCTCAATGACAGCTACCAAATTATCATCTTCAAATGCCCTGAAATGTGCCACCATTAAGTTACAAAACTATGTTACTATTCAGTTGATGCAATGTTGACAGGGTCATTATACAACTGCTCTCAACAAGACTAACTTGTTATCATATGTCCTTTCCATCGCAAGGCGTTCACCATGCCTGCAAGGCCCACCTATTCCCCTCAGAGCTATGAGAAAAAAAAGCAATTATAATCCGTTATAATATTTAATATTTGTGATTCTAACTTAAGAGTATGATTATTTATAACACACAATGAACACCTTATTAAATCTAATTCCTTTATAGTGGACTATATCATATCTTGTACCTTAGTACCTTACAACATTTTGTGAGTGGTTAGTTGCTGAGCATTATTTGAGTGATTCCTGTGATTATAATATTGGCCCTAAAGTGAGCTAGCTAATATGTTCTACTGAAAATGACATGTAGTTGTCAACAGAATAAAATTCAAAGCAATAGTGTCATATTACACTTTCAACAAATCTTATGGGTGTTTCAGAAAAAAAGTAGTATTGTTATTATTATTACTTATAGGTGGTATTTGTCAGCTTTAAGTAAAGTAAAGTAGGTAAAATGTCAAGATATGATGATACCCTTATAATGTATTATTAATACAGGCTTCATAGAAAGTGTTACCATTTTATCTCACCTGACCTCCCTGTAGGTACAGCTGCAGGATCATTTTTCTGAACCAGAGAGTAAAAGGCCATGGAAATGAAGATGAATGCCAACGAAACACCAACTCCAACCACAATGGGAATGTCATGCTTCTCAATCACAGGCAACCAAGTTTGGGATTTCTCCTTTTCCCTGAGGAAAAAAAAAATATTCAATGAAAATCACAACAGCCATTATAGTTTATTAATAAGTAATTATTTCAGGACAATGAAATATCATAAATCCTTTCTAAGCCTCTAACAAGAGCATAATTAAACCATAAAAGTCAATGTAAATCATTTCTATGGTCTTACATTTTCGCAGCCTGGTCTCATGAAAATATGTACCTCTGTGCACATTTTGTGCAACACCATTTTTATGTACCTTACTGTGCATTTCACCGCAGTTTCAAAGAGAAATTTTCACTGAGTGGTGCTAAAACACAGTGAACTCTAGCACGTTTTATGCCTTTATGCCTTTTATGCCTGCAGAATAAAAAAGGCATCAGAATGCCGATCAAGGGAGATTTATCTCCATACTGCATGACATCGAGTGCTATCTGCAGATGTTTGAGTCCGTGGCCAATACAGAAGGCTGGCCGTGGGATGCCTGGGTCGCGGTGCTGGCCCTGTTGCCCTCTGGAGAGGCTCAGAGAGCGTATCTTTCCATTCCTCTCTCTAATAACCAGAATTATGGGGCCCTGAAAAGAGAAATTCTCAGCCAGATGGGGTTATGCGGTTGACATACAGTTCCACGCATTGGGAATTCTCACCTGAGAATTCCACTCATTGGGAATTCTCACATGAGACTGTCGGAGCACTGGCTGCTGGTGGACTCCCCCACGGACAGGTAGCAGAGAGAGTCGCGGTTGACAACCTGCTCCATTCTCTCCCGCGAGCGGCCAGCATGAGAGGACCCAGAGCGATGAGTGATCTCGTGGATGTCATCAAGCTAGCGGACGCAACCTACCACTAGAAGGTGGGGGAGAGAGTGCCGCCATATCCCCAAAGGGTGGTCCAGGAGCGATGACCGTCGGAGGGAACCCAGCAACCAGTACATCAGCCGTCTAGCCCCTGCCCACCAACCCGCCCACTCCTCCGACGAAGGCCTAGATGGCTGGCTGTGTGGTGCACCAGGTTTCCCAGAGAGAGGGGCTCCAAACACGGATCGAGGTCCAAGGGAACACCTATACTACCACGCTGGACTCGGGCAGTGGTATTACCCTAGTCCGGCTCAGCGAGAAGATGATTGGTTGAAGCACTGCTGGAACCAAGTGCGTATCCTGGAGGTTTCCGGCCCTCACCCTCTCCCGCATTTCATTGTCCAGAACGGCCTGCTGTACTGCGTTGCCCAGCAGAGGGGGGAGGTAAAACAACTCCTGGTAGTTCCACAATCAAAGACAGAAGCCATTTTGGAGCTGGCACACTCTCATCTGCTGGCAGGTCATCTAGGGGTGCAGAACACAATACAGCGCATCAGGGACCGGTTTCACTGGCCAGGGATGGATGCGGAAGTGAAGCGCTTTTGCCAGGCATGTCCGACCTGTCAGTGGACCTCCCCAAGGAAGCCTCCCCCTAGCCCACTCATTCTGCTGCCCATCATCAAGGTACCCTTCGAGATGGGAAAGAGTATCCGAAAAGAGCATCCGATCGTCTACAGCAGTCGAAAGCTGTCCCAGGCTGAGATGAGGTATGCCACAGTGGAAAAGGAAGCCCTCGCCATTAAGTGGGCAGTCCTGGAGCTCAGGTATTACCTGTTGGGCCATAAGTTCATTCTGTACACTGACCACGCTCCATTACAATGGATTGGGGGGATCTCCCCGCAGGAGATCAGCGTCGCCCTGGCAAATCATCAGAAACACCTGGACCTCATCAGCACGGGCCAATCGGTCACTGTGCCTGCAGAATAAAAGAGGCACCAGAACACTGATCAAGGGAGACCTCCATGCTGCCTACCACTCATGTTGATCTTTCTTTCTCCCACCAGAATCGTCGCCGTGACCGCTTAGCCCTGCCACCTCCTCTCACCACTGGAAGCACTGCCTCATAAACGTTAATGCTCCTGTTTGAAATATGCCCTAAACCAAATCTAATTCTAAACCTACCCGACTGTATTAACAAATGCATTTTACCGTACTTTTATGCAGATTTGATGTTTTTGTCGAACCGCTCTTCACCTCTGAAGTACATATCCAAAGTCGGTGAGCTACCTATCAAACCTACCTAACGTGTATGAAAACCTATAGATATGAAGCTGGATATGTATGATGCTAACATTCAAAAGCATAATTTTTTAAATCTTTTAAATGAAGAATCTATTCTTCAAGTAATTGTGCGAAAATTACACTTCATTAATTAAAATTCTGTTAATTTGTGTAAAAAAAAAGATGTCAAGAGTTTTACTGCTTCTAGTGTTAATTTCTTTTGGAAAGTGCAGTGATATGTACTTATTGGTATGTGTTTCGTGCAGGGCCATCACTAGGGGGATGTAAGGTGCTGTCGATTATAGTGGCCCACGGCTTAAGGGGTCGCCCCCAGCGATCTCACTCGACTGGCCCAGCCTAAAAGACAGCTGATGGGCCGCTTCTGTGTCGTCACGAAAGCTTATCATTTGCACGTTTTTAAGCCTTGCTAATTAAAACATTCAAAAGAGTTTAAAACGTTCAAACACAAGATGCGGAAAAGGAGAAAGAAATCGCATGTGCATCATTATATTGGATGCATTTACTCTTAAATTGGCCCCGCCTCATTTACTAGCTGCTGTTAGTGTCCTTAATGGTCTTAATGATAAATGTTTATTAAACTATTGATAGTTGTCTGAATTTTTGTTGATTGTTATCCATTAAATACAAATGAATTTGTTCTGACACAGTTTAACTCTGAGTTCTTGTTATATTTTATTACCATTTTTTAAACTATAGCAAATAAACTGTGATAATGTGAGAAATGATGAAGGTGTCTGAATAAAATTTGGTTTGACTGTATATTTGACTGTATATAAAAAAAAAGGTGCACCCAGGTCCGTTTATGCATGAGACCAGGTAGCAGTTTCTGCTATTTGGTAACTGTTACACAATACATTGCCTGAAGGAACCAAATTAAAACCAAACAAATTTCATCATACTTCTGCAATTTCTAGATCAAGATTTGTCATGCCACACTTTCCCGTGAGAGTAGGCTATATTTGGGTACTCAGGCACTGATGAAATAAATTTATCAATTCAAGTTTCAGGCTATCAAAAATATCCTGACGCATACTCATAGATTTAATTGAAAAATGTAACCAAATAATCTCTTTCTTAAATCATGCAGTGTAACTGTCACCAGTCAAGGGTCAAAAAAACAAAACAAAAAAGCTTTCTATTGGTGCATGGTTTGTAAGGATAGTACAATATTTTTAATATTTTTATTTGTATATCGATATACAAATAAAAATATTTAAATTTGGGGGTGCAAAAAAATCTAAATATTGAGAAAATCGGGTTTAAAGATGTCCAAATTGAGTACTTAGCAATGCATATTACTTATCAAAAATTACGTTTTGAAATATTTATGGTAGGAAATGTACAAAATATCCTTATGGAAAATTATCTTTACTTAATATCCTAATGATTTTGGCATAAAATAAAAAAATTATAATTTTGAACCATTCAATGTATTTTTTGGATATTGCTAAAAATATACCCATGTGACCTATGGCTGGTTTTGTGGTCCAGGCTCACAAATATGAAGGGAAATAATGTTTTTTTTGTTTCAAAGTCTATGAATTAGTTGATTTAAATGAATTGATACGTATGAATTGATCTTACGCTGTAACAATGACCCAAAAAATAACAAATGGCAAAAGAACTGAAAAGCTCATTAGCAAAAGACATTCATTTGATCACCAACCTGTTATTGTCAGTGGTCCTCATAGGGGCCTGTGAGGTGTTTTTCTTAAGCGTCTCAACAATGTCTGTGTCATTCGTCACTGATGACTTGGTACCTCCAGACTGCTTGATGCTCTGATTCTGATGCTTTTCTACAGGAGCGGAGGCAGTAAAAATCTCTACATCCATTAAGGTTAAACCTGTAGTCGGTCCACTAAAGGACTGGGCACTTTTCAGAGAAAAGCTCTGAATTTTTTTAAGCTGGGTATGAGAATATGAGTCTGCTGACAAAGGGCTGTTTGTGTTTGGATTCATTACTGGAGGTTTTGTGGCTTGCTCTGTTGGTTGCATATGTTCATGTGAATCCTGTATAAAGGTAACTTTGAGTGGGGGAAATGTTGTAGGTTTGACAGCCACAGGGGTTGGTTTTTGTGTTTGAATGGGTTGTTTGATTTTTTCTTTATTTCCTATCCTAATGTGACTTGGCTTAAGTGAAATGAACTCTGTAGTGTCTTGAGTAGATTCAAGGTTCAAGTATGTTGGTGAGTCCTCCACAAAAGCATTTAACACTGTAAACAAAAGAAAAAAGAAGATTATTATTTTTTAGTTTTGCGAAACTTTTTTAAGGTAAGCTACATTATTTGTGGACTGAAAAGGATGGACCTACAAGATATCTTTGTGTAATCTTTAGTTGTTTGCTGAGGGGATTCGTTTGTCTCTGTATTACTCAGAAGCTTTGAACCATAAAGAAAGGAATTAGTAAATAGCTCTTGCTCAATCTCTGGAACCTGCAAGGTTTGGAAAAACACACAATATCAGATCCATGATTGTTACAAGATGTAGGTGTTGGAAGCTATTATTCATCTGGCCTAAACCATTACAAATGTTCAAAATGGTGGAGAATGTTGATGAAAATGCAGAAGTACTAACAAAACATTTACAGAGTCAGTCTGTTTCAGTGAGTCAGAGTGATGAAGTTAATGTCAAAGATGTCAAATGTCAAAGAACCAACATGATTATCTTATTGCATATACATATTGCATTACTCACAGTGGGCATAATCGTTTTACTCAGTGCTTCCTTATCAGGTGGGGCATCAAAGTCAGCTTTAAGTTAGAGCATTTGGCTGGTTAGATAAAGCTAAGATATGCAAAAATGAAACTTTTGTTTTAGCTATGAGAACTAATGCTATCTTAGTTCTCATGCATTTTGCTCACCAGTTACACGTATGATAAGACTTCTTACATCCTGACCGACTCTGTTTTCAGCAGTGCAGTGATACTCCCCTGCATCGGACAGGTGGATGTTGGGGATGACTAATGTCCCATTATCTGTAAAATTATTGTTTTTATTGAAAACACTTTAAAGTATGGCTTTCAAGGGAAAACTTACATCATATAATAAAACTACAATCTATCCAATATGTAACAAACCATCAATGTGTATCTGCTGCGGGAGTAAGACCGGAGACTTTGAACCAGACTTCTTTGGTAAACTTTGTACCAACGCAGTTCTATTCCAAGTATATTTGACAGGAAAATCTCCAACAGCTTGACAGGGGAGACT
Source organism: Enteromius unitaeniatus (assembly GCA_032359435.1). Taxonomy (NCBI): domain Eukaryota; kingdom Metazoa; phylum Chordata; class Actinopteri; order Cypriniformes; family Cyprinidae; genus Enteromius; species Enteromius unitaeniatus. The sequence goes on along the minus strand of JAUMHI010000040.1, from coordinate 15,792,659 downwards.
GACAGGTGATCCCTCTGAGACAGTGAGTGATGCAAGGAACGAAACAATGACAGGTTTCACTGAAAACAAGAAGAAGTATTAAATTAGGTCTAAATTAGAGTGAGAAAACCCTTTACCTTAAAAATCAAGCAAATAAACTTCATGTCTAACTGAACAAATCTGTTAAGTTAGCCAGGACTTTGTGAGTTATAGTGGCAATTAAAAGTTATTAAAACAAAAGAAAATTAGTTTTACGCAACAATGTAGAGCTACTTAATTAAAAACTATAGTCTTACCAAAATCTTTATCCAAAACATATAACATATTTATATACTACATACTTGCTTTTACTATTTTCACTTTGCCAGTGCTTCAAAACCTTATTGTTACAGTTGTAAGGTTTTGCATTGTGAATGCTGATGTCTGTGAGTGGCACAATTGAATTAACCAACGAGCCCTATAAAAATAATAATTCATAGTACCCATTAATTGTATGGTGTTTATGACACAGCTGTTAGCACAATTCGATAGATTGCAACTTTGCATTGCTACATAACATGTTAGTTAATAATCACTTCTAAAAGTGACCATGATTACAATATTACACATCCACTTATATTAAATAATAACATGGTACATGGTACTTTTTGCCAGTATGCTATTTTTGCAAATGGAGATTTACCAGCAACCCGAAGAGTCATGGTTTTCTGATCATGACCCAGTGTGCTGGAGGCTGCGCATGTGTAATGCCCTTCATCGTACGTTCTTACCGATGAAATGTAGAGAGTTGTGTTTCTTAACCTGGGAACAAAATGAATTCACAAGCACCATTGGTAAACAGTAACTACAATCATAGTTAATAAACTCCCCATGAAAGACGTACCCCATGATAATTTTGCCTCCAGTTAGGATAGACCGGCCCTGCTTTGACCATTTGATGAAAGGGGCAGGGTGTCCTAACACCTGGCAGTGAATCGCCACTTCAGCTCCTACAGGAGACGTTACCATCGTCGGCCAGATAGTCACGGATGGAGGTTCTGAAATAATAAGGCCAGATGGACCAAAGAAATAAAATTATGGGAGCTGAGCAAACATAATAAAGAATACAAAGTCACAAATGATCGGCCAATCATTTTCTTAAAGGGACAGTTCACCCAAAAAAAATGTTGTCAGTAGAACACAAACAAAGATTTATAACTTAAATTGTTGCAGTCATATAACGCATGTCGCTGGGCATGCAATCTTTAAGAGTGAAAATAAAAACATGCACAGACAAATCCAAATTAAACCCTGCAGCTCAAGATGATACATTGATGTCTTGTATCAATGCCTCTTGGTGTCCTAAGACATGAAAATGAACAGTATTTATATAATTTTTTACCTTGACAGACTGCAACAGTTTGAGTTGAAAACCTTCATTTGTGTTCTACTGAAGAAACAAAGTCACCTACATCTTGGTTGCCCTTGGGTTAAGTGGATAAACATCAAATTTACATTTATGGGTGAACTATTCATATAAGTCAGGGTTTTATAGGTTAGTGAACCCTTTATTGGTTTATGATAGAACTACACACTATAGATGTGATAGAAATTGCCAATCATATTAAATTTGTTTATGAATCCTGTTTACAAGGTTTCAGTAGACAAAAGACTCACCCTGGAATACAGGGGCCTGGTTTCACAATCAAGGCTTAGATTAGGCAAGGATTAGGCCATAGTTCATTTAAGACATTTATGTCATTTTTATAAACGTGCCTTACAAAACAGAAAAACAGTACTGGTGTGCATCTTGAGACAAAACAATGGCACTGATGTATTTTACAATCAATCAATGGAAGTTTCTTTTAGTTGAAAACTCATTTTAGTTTTCAACTAAAAACATTTTAGGACTAGGCTTAAGCCTTGTCTGTAAAACCGTGAGAATGATTTCATAACAGTTTCCTAATTCAGACTAAACCATTCTCCGATAACATCAACATAGGATTGTATAATAGGGGTTACTTTCGAAGAAAGACAAATAATTCCTTACCAAGAACATCCAGGAATATTTTTTTTGATGTGAGAGCCCTTTTGAGATGGGAATTAGATGCTCTGCAGAAATACAATCCACTGTCTGTCTCTTGTACACTGAAACACAAAGATGCACAACTAAAATATATATTTTACAATTTGACTGTTTTCTCTCATTGCAAGATTTAATTAGCAGGGAGTACTATCCGAGTTAAAATAAGGACATATACACAAATATATGAATGACCTGCAGAAAACAAACAAATCCACACAACACACCTGTGGAAGACCAGGTCTCCGGTAGGATCAAAAGTATAATACGGTCCTGTCTTGAGGAGTGTGTAATTTTTAAACCAGGACACTTGAGCTTGGGGTCTGCTGTGAGGCGGCCTACAGGAAAGGGTCGCAGATTCACCTTTCCTCACTGTTAGGTTGGCAGGTTCCAGAACAAAGATCCAATCCATAACTGCGTGAGAAGGGATAAAATAATATGCTAAATAGAGGACAGGTGTGAACGGCTGCCACCAGGAATAAAAGTAGGCTTATCTGAAAAAGAAGTACCTGCAGGCACGAGGTAGGCTGGCTCAGATATCACTTTCTGCCTCTCATTGTGAGCTTCACAAAAATACTGGCCCTCATCCTCTGACAATACTCTCCTAAGAAGAATTTTCACACTTGGTTTCACAGTATCAACAGTAATGATTTCTGACCATATATTTCATAGGACTGTATTTCATTGAACCTATGTTTTCTTGAAGAATTGTATGTATTTTGTTGTAGTAATTTCACTTTTGTTTATTTATGATTTCCATAGAAAAACCTCACTGAAAAATCAGAAGTTGTCCGTCCTTCTGCAGATCCCATCTAGAAGAATTGAGTAATGGATGTCCATCCTTAAACCACTGCACTATGGGAATGGGGAACCCTTCAACAAAGCAGTGCAGTGTAGCTTCCATTTCATCAGGTACAGTAAGATTTTGGGGGCCTTCAATAATCTTTACGTCTACATTGGAACCTGTGCAACAGACATAAAGACCCCTGAATTAATATATCATAAAATGAGTAATAAGAGAGTCAAAACATGCCAAATATAGCATTTTCCATCTCTCTGACATACCATGCACTGTCAGAGTTGCTGCTTGACTTCCTTTGCTTATATTCAGCAGAGGATTGTGGGTGATACAGATATAGACTCCTTGGTCTGCTTTGGTGATGTTAGCCATGTGCAAAGTGCCAGAAGTCTTCCTCTGACTCCCTCCTCCATACTGTCCCTAGTGGTAATAGTAAGTATTCAGTAAAGAAAAATTATTGAACTCAACTCATTTGGCATGTGTGATTGCAAAAACAAAAAAAACAGCATGCCCAAACCACACCCGCAAACAGTTTTAACCAATCAACAATGCTCTTTGACTACAATTCTCATATGTGAAGACGTATATAGAAATCATCCAAGATGCAGATGAATTTGTTTCTTCCTAAGCAGATTTGTAGAAATTTAGCATTAAAGCACTTGCTCACCAATGTGAGATAGTTCATAAAGCATACAAACTTTATCATCTGAGGACAAAATAGAGGATGCCTATAAAGAAGGAGTATTTTTGATAGCACATTTATGTAAGATAAAATCGTCT
>JAUMHI010000040.1:15778209-15788939 GCA_032359435.1 Enteromius unitaeniatus | reverse complement strand
CATCTGAGGACAAAATAGAGGATGCCTATAAAGAAGGAGTATTTTTGATAGCACATTTATGTAAGATAAAATCGTCTAGATATATTTGTTTATTACAATCAAAAAGCTTTTCACTTCAAAAGGTGTTTATTGGTGGGCTGGAGTCATGTGGATAACTTGAGGATTATTGTGATGTTTTTTATCAGTTGTTTGGGCTCTCATTCATGGACACCCATTCCCTGCAGAAGATCTTCTGGTGAGCAAGTGATGCTACCTAATGCTAATTAGGTATGGTACCTTTCTCCAAATCTGTTCCTATGAAGAAATAAACTCATCTACATATTAGGTGGCCTAAGTAGATTTTCAGCAAATATTCATTTTGGTTAATTTATTCCTTCAACAGGAATATCAAAAGAATATCACTAAATTATATATCAGGTTAACAGGGCATGTACTACTACGTGTAAAAGTGTTTTATAGTTTTGTACCTGGATTTGGTTTCCTTTGGTGAGAACTCTGCCATTTTTTAACCATGAAATCTGAGCAGGAGGAGAACTATCACCCGAGACACACTGAAGGAAAACATCACGGCCCTCTTCAGTTCTCATGGACGGAGGGTGAAAGAACACATCCTCCAGGCCTACAAACAAACAAATCACAATCAATGACAATTTGTTGTAAACGCCTGACATAAACTCATCCTGCATTGAAGTTTCTGTGTATAACCATCCAAGGGAAAGTCCACAAGAAAATAAACATTCTGTCATCATTTACAGCATTCATAAATCATAAATGATGCTCTCGCTTACCATCGTTTCATTCATTGATATAATTTCTAATGGAATACACATACATGCTTTGCTGACCATGACAGTGGTCTGAATCTGTTTGTTGCCTCTCTTTGCACTGCAGGAATAGTTTCCAAAATCTTCCTCTTTTAAGTGGGGAAAGAAAAGAGAGCCATTGGCCAGTTGATGAATCGTGCTGTCCAGACCTCCAGCATCTCTCTCCCATTTCACTGTTAGAGGAGCCTTCAGGCCAGAGTCAAACACTGTGCAGTGCAACATCAGAGAGCTATTCAAAATCCCAGCGCCATCTTCAGGTAACACTGAAAACACTGAGCAAACAAGAAAGGAAATAAAATGAAAATAAAACGATAAAGTAAATAAATAAACAATACAAGCAAACTAAATATTTTTGACTTGAGCATATAACGAGTTATTTTAGAAGCTAGGTATTTGAGGTTTTCTGACAAACCACAATAAATAAATAACTAAAAAATACAGTGCAATAAATTATCAAGTTTTATGGTGTTTTGCATGTTACCTTAAATACCACATTTCCACATATTAAGTGAATTTTTCCTATTTCTTAATAGCGTATAATTTAATGGAAATAACTAATAAATAATAATAAATAAAAAGATAATAATAATAATAAAAAGAGAAGTAAATATCTTATTCACTTTACGTCAATGTGTTGGTTTGTTTTTAAAATCAAAATTGACAAAAAATATTCAAATTATATTTTTAATCTGAATATTACGGTGGCCCAGTAGTGCACAACACAATGAAATTTAAAAAGCAAACAAAAACTCACAGCCTGATGAAATTAAAAAAAGCAAACATAAACTCACAGCTCAACAGAAATGCTCCCGACTACTAGGGGGCAGGCTGTCTAAAGAAACGCAGACGGTACTCGCGCTGCGGGCTGTGCTGGCAGCAAAACATTGCTTTTAGGACCCACAAAATAGACAATACATCGAGAACTTAAATAACGCCATGGGGTGGTTTTAATGTCAGTGTTAAAATTATCAAAACAAGTACAGACCGCCCGCGAATTCTCGTGACATGCGCACAAAAGCTGTTTCTGCAGACCAACTGCCACCTAGTGGTCGGCAGCATTTCCGTTGTGCTTTAGCTTAATATAGCTTCTCAAGCTCATTTTTGGAGGAGGGCGCGAAGGCAGTTGTTTAAGATTTCCGCCTCCCTAATCTTCCAATTATTCTATCATCCTATCAGATTCCAAACCTAGCCCTATAAATAGCCAGAGTCCCTTCCTTCCTCATCTCGATCTCAGTATGGAGCCCGCGGCGTCTACTAGAGGCTGCAAAAACTCCAGGCCTCACTAGCCTCTTTTCGATCCTCTGCCCGTTCGTCAGCCCCAGCCACTGAGAAATGGACAATGCCTAATATCAAACAAAGCCGGCATGGCATTCTCAACTCATCTTTGTTCTTTGCATCCGGGTTATCGCTATGTCCCAACCCGGATACTCGTACGGCGTTCCGAACCTGAGGACACCATACCCCCTATCGCTAAGCAGCGTTGCCTCGGCCGGGGCTCCTTATATCAAAGGCCGTAAACCTTTCCACCAGCCACTCACCTCCATCAAGCCCTGGCAAAGCCAGCATTTTATTCTCCCGCCGATCTCCAGCTCAATAAACAATGGATAGCGACAGCATTATTGTTTGCAGCCTTTGTCACACTCTAAGCATTCATAAGCGTGAAGCATGAATCCTCTTTGCAGCCCAGTCCTCAACTCTTCCTCTGTACATGCCAAGATTTAGAGAAGAAACAAAAATTAAATGCGGTTGCATTCGCAAAATTTTATTGTAACGTTTGGTATTTCTCTATTTTATTAGATTTTAAAACCGATTCATTAACAAACTGATTCTTTTCAATTAACCTGTTCAATCGGTTCGCAAATCGCATTGGAACGATCCGATTGCAGCTGTTCTGTTTTCGACAGCTCACTGATTCAAACGATCCATTCAGAGCGAGTCCCCAGTGAACTGAACAACTGGCGCATGACCGATGATGTGATCACTTATATGAGGTAACTTAAACTATCAAGTATAAACAACATAATTTTTCTTCACTTTTGGATTTGCAACAGTAAATATATAAAAAAAAAAGTTTAATTTGTGCTATCTTGGCTGTAATGTCCTGCCCCTTCGCTCTGATCACCGGGCATTTTTCTCTCCTCTTCAAACTCTTAGGTTTGTTTTCCACCTCTTGCAATCCCAATTTTACATATCTCACAGTTATAGTTTTTATTTTTTATAGTAATAAAAAAATGTTGTTATGGCTGCACGATAATCATCGCGTGATATGTTTTGCGCATCTTGTCAGTAAAGCTGTTCTGTAATCAGCGGTAAATTCACTACGTAGAGCCGTTGTTCACTGACGAGCTGCGCAAAACCACGCTGATAATGAACCCGAATTTGCGCACCTGATAGAATCTCTGCAACCCACCGCATAACTATAGATGTGTTAAAAAATGATGAGAATAGAATACACAATATACATATATATATATATATATATATATATATATATATATATCCTGATCAGGAGTCCTGTCAGGAGTCCTGATCAGGTAATGTTCGATTCCGATCGAGTCTGAAATCACGTGATCAGGCCCGATTTCCGATCATGTGATCGGATTGGGACATCCCTACTTCCTTCCTCATCTGGATCTCAGTATCCCACCTCCTCCCCTACTCCTCCTTCTTTTCCCCGGGGGGCACTCAGGGTTGGAAACCGGCTGACAGCCTCTTCCCCCTCCCGAACCCTGAGCATTCTCCCTGAGCAACATGCCAAACAAGCTTCGCTCTACTTAAATGCCGACAAGCTTGAACTCGTGAAATGTTGTTGTGTTGTGAGCCTATGTTTGTTTTTTAAACTGTGCTGTCTTTTGAGCTTATGTTTGCTTTTTAAACTTTGTTATGTTGTGAGCTTCTATTTTATTTAATTTTTGTAAGTTGTGAGCTTATGTTTGCTTTTTTAATTGTGTTGTGCACTATTGGGCCACCGTAGAATGTGGTAAGGTGTCTTCTGCAGGTTTTAGAATATACAGTGGTCGAGAGTGCTCAACATGTTGCAACAAAACACATGCAAACAGAAAAAAACACATGCAAACTGCAAATTCTCACAACACAACCAAACACAGAAATGCGCTGCAAATAGCATGAACCACAACGGAAATAATTCAGGGGGACCTAAAAAAGTGACAAAGCCATCTGGGACCTGATTATTTGATCAGTGGCTTTTGGTCAGAGCAGAGATGTTGTCACTGAACTACAAGGTGAGGGTCTTTTGGACATTCTTGGACTAATCTGACGAATTACACACTTAACTGTGAAATATTATTTTAATGCTATGTTATCTAAAGTTACTCTCAGATGGGTTTGCCACTTTTTGAGGTCCCCCTGAAACATTTCCGTTGTGGTCCATGCTATTTGCAGTGCGTTTCTGTGTTTGGTTGAGTAGCGAGAATTTGCTGCACCTGTGCTGTCAAACTGATGAAGATGTTTTCTTAATGTGTTGAAGTTTTTCTCTGTTTGCATGTGTTTTTTTCTGTTTGCATTTGTTTTCTCAAATTGCAGCACATTGAGCTCTCTCGGCCACTGTAATATAGTGCTGAAAACACAATGCATCATCTGTAGCATAATTATTTATTACAGTAGTATGTGCATACTGTTTGCAAATGCCATTATTACTGTATTCAGTGTACCTTCCACCACATTAAATCTCGTTTGAAATGGGCACCACTTTGAGGAAGCAAGGCTAGTTTGAAGTCCGCCGTTGCTAGGCTACACGTGGAGCAACACAATGTTTTGGCAAGGCTTTTGTCGAATTATGCAAGCATATGAAACATTTGCATGGAACACATGCATTTTTATGGGTCTGTTCAGCAGAATAAAAACCAACCAATCAAAATTAACACACTTGCAGTCAAAATACACAGGTTACACTCACCTAATTGAGACTCAGCAGGATTAAACCTGACAGAAGCGCACAGAAGGAGGAGCCAAAGTGAAAAGGACATCTGAATTGAGCTCCATACAGGACGAGACATTCTAGCCCTCTTCATCTGTGCCTTTCAAATGAAGATAATGGTCCATATCATCATTCCTCATCTGACCAAATGCGTTCATGCACTGCAAAACAAACAGTCCAAAGACCTCATACTAATGCAGGATTCAACAAAAGTGTTATTCAACACTTTTATTAGATAAACACATAGTGTTCAAATATTTCAAAACATAAATCAGTAATTTGCTCGTGTTAGCGTGTTCTCAAAGAACAAGTGCATATCACAACTCACACACAGCACAGCAGCACCTCCTCTCTCTCTTTCTTTCTCACTGCATATTCCTATTTTGGTTGTGTTTCATTACCACTATTATCATCACAGCCAGCCTTTGTATACTACAGACCTCTTTACTCTCTTCAATAGACTGGCCACTTTACACCACACAGCAGCAAACCCTTCATTTACTGAGCGTAACATGAAAAGAGCAGAGGCGCTTTGTACTTAGAGGATCAGTTAGAAAGCTTGTAAGGAAAGGTTTGTACTTGATCACATAAGCTTTCATTGCCACTGTGGCCATGTAGGGCGGTCTTAGTTTATTGCTTCCCTAATATGGCCAGTGGTGATGCTATGATGCTGTAAATAATATGCTTATTTCTCTACATTACAGGCCTCAGTATGACTTCAGTGTCATGAAGATATCCATAATTAGACTTTAAAATCTTATTTTAGTGGCATTTGAATTGCATGAATGTAAACATTTATAGAAACACCAGAGTGAATTAACGGAAACATAAATTGTATTTTTCAAAAAAAGGTTTTCTTCCAATTCAGTCTTTCACTCCTTTTACTCCTTTTACTTACTGATGACACACTGGAAGGTCTCCCTCCTCTTTAGCCCGTAGGACACGTGATTTCCAACAAGAATGTCAAATTTGGACTCGACTTAACATATAACACTTTTCCACTTTGAAGCAATCCATTTTAAATGAGCCTTGGCATGATGGCACTTCTGGACCATTTTCACATAAAGTATGGCTTGCTGTCACGGTCCTGGTGCGGAGCTGAGACACAAAACTCTCCAAATTACAACATTTTTAATTCTCACAAGGGTTACAGACAGGCAGGTAGGCAGAATAGGTAGCACACACAAACATAGACACATTCAATGATCCGACCTCGAGACTAAACTGAACAGACGTTAAATAGAGCACGCAATAAACTAAATGAGACACACCTGAACATAATTGACAATCAAACTGAAACTGGGTCACACAGAGACAAAGCACGTGGGGAGAAGAAAACTTCTCCTGGAAGCCGTGTCCTCGCGGCGCAGACAAGCAGAAGGGTGTGAGGAAAAGTCTGGAGGTGGTCGGGTATCCGGGAGGAGGACGACTGGCAGAGTCCATAGTGGTGCAGATGGAGGGAGGAACCTGGGAGGAAACAGGAGGGGCTTGGAGCAGGAGGAATCCAGTGGGACCCAGAGCCCAGCCATTTTGCCGACCCACGGAGGAGCCAAGGTGGAGCCGATGGTGCCGGCAAATGACGCGGAGATGGGGATCCGGAAGGCCGCGGTGGAGCCAGAGCAACAGAGGACCAAGGTGAAGCTGGAGGGAGGGAGGAGCCTGACAGAGCTGGCAGGACAAAGGGACGAGGCGTAGCTGGAGGAGTGGAGTACCGAGGCGACGGATGGACGACGAGGAACCAAGGCGTAACCGGAGAGACGATGGAGCCTGGTGGAGCTCAAGAACAGATTAACCACGGTGGAGAGGAGGGAGCTAGGTGCCATGTTGGAGCCGACGGGTCAAAGAGCCGAGGCGGAGTCCGGGACTCTGAGGCTGGAGGTGTAGCAGAGCCATGACGCCGATGGAAACTGGCAGACCCATGGCAATCTAGCACACAGGTGGTGGGCTGAGGATGAGCAACGGTGCTGGCAGGCGACAGCGGTGGAGTGGACAGGACTGGGTGGGAGGGCGGGTCTTTAATTTCCATGCCAAGTGTAGGCATCGGAGGGCGTACCTGAGGAGCTGGAACTGGAGGGAATTTGCGAGACATCGGCACTGGGGGGCGCCTGCTAGGCACAGGTACAGGAGGGTACATTTGAGGAATTTCCTTCATCCGTAGTCCGAGATCTGACAGCTCACCCTCAGCCTTGGTGCAGTGGGCAGAGCTCCTCTCCGCGCTCATGCTGTCCTTGGCGATCTCCACCGTGGCAGGCTCCTTGGCAAGCTCTCGCCAGTGATCTATTCCTCGCCAGTGTCCACTCCATGAAGGCGGCTCGAGGACCATCTTCGGACAGCAGTGAAACACCGAAAATAAAACGAATAGTAGCACGCCGCTCACTGTTTCGTTAGGGTCGGATCATTCTGTCATGGTCCTGGTGCGGAATCATGAGCCGAGACACAAAACTCTCCAAATAACAACTTTATTAATTCTCACAAGGGTTACAGACAGGCAGGTAGGCAAAATAGGTAGCACACACAAACGTAGACACATTCAATGATCCGACCTTGAGACTAAACTGAACAGACATTAAATAGAGCACGCAATAAACGAAATGAGACACACCTGAACATAATAAACAATCAAACTGAAACTGGGTCACACAGAGACAAAGCACATGGGAAAAGGAAAACAAACACAGTCCGGGGCGTTACACTTGCTTTTTTGCAGATAGCACGGCAGATTGTATTTACCGACAGTGGTTTCTGGAAGTATTCCTGGGCCCATTTAGTAATGCCCATTCATCCCACCTTTTTTGTGACCTGTAGCAGGCTCTAAATTTGAAATGAGCTCATTAGGGGATAAAAGTGTCCAATTTCTCAGTTTTAATGTTTGTTATGTTCTCTATGTTCTATTGTAAATAAAATAGTGAACGTTTTGCAAATAACACATTTCGAGTTAAACGCAATACGAATTAATCTCGCACAGCTGGCAGCTCAACAGCTAATCAATCCCCCTTACCAACTTCCAATCGCCTCATTTCCCTTTCACTATATAAACCCCAGATTTCATACCATTCGCATCTTGCTTCAAGCATCCCACCTCCTCACCTTCTCCACCGTTATTCAGTTCACATTCCCGGGAAAGCAGTATGGGACCGAACCAAACTTCGCACCCTTGCCCTCACTAGGGTTCATACCACTAGGGTTCGGGGTTCCCCGTTCTCCCGAGCTCGCTCCCCTGACAGCACGCCAAACCAGCTAAACTATTTATGAGGAAAGCGTGAACTCTTTCGTGAATTAGCTCATGTCATTTGAAAGTCTTTTAGTTTTCATATTATTCAATTCTGGTTGTATAAATATTGAGAATATATATTGATTTTCTAGTGGCTTTGCTTTAAAATTAAATGATTATAATCTTAATTTAAGTGATAAACAATTTTTAGTCTGAAAGAAATCAGTGTTGAATACTACTGTAAGGTTAACCCGGCCTGCTTTAAAATGATTAACAGTTGACAACATTTGTAAGAAGTAAAAAAGAATGAATCAAAAAGTATTAATAAGTATAATCAAAAATATACTTGTATGTATTCAGTTGCATTAGTTTAATTAGTATAATTATCATTGAAATAATTACACTATTACATTTTAAAGTAACTTGTAATCTGTAACCTAATACACCTCCAAAGTAACTTCCCAATGTTTTATTATTTCTATATATGCTCTTAATGCATGGATATATGCACAATATTTTGGGTGAGCGAGCAGCCTGTGGTAAGATGTCCGCCATATGCGGACGGTCGACTCCTTTGGCCAGCAACGCAGACGAGACATCTAGTCATTCTAAATATATCTATGTCTCAATGTACTTGAAAGTAGGGATGCACCGATCACGATCGGTCGATATGTTTGCGCGTTTTGTCAGTAAACACAGTCCTGTAATCAGCGGTAAATGCCATCAGGTGCGTGATTTCACATAGAGCCGTATTTTCTACACACAGCCGTTGTTCACTGACGAGCTGCACAAGTCCACGCTGATCATGAACATGGTGTTGAGCAGCTCGTCAGTTTTTACTTAAAAAAACTGTTTACAGAAGGTCTACCTACCTATAGGGTTCAAATATTTATTTGAGAATAATTTCAATTAATTAATTACAAAGCCTCTATATAATATATGAATATACTTTATTATTTATTTTTTTAGTTTATTATTTTATTTTTTTAGAGGTCCTCTCTCTCTCAGATTATGTATCATATATTATTATTGCTATTATTATTATTATTATTGTATTTCACATAGACACTTTAGTCTATTATGACAGTGCACCATTTTGGGAGAGCAGGTGAGTGAACAGAAATCCAGTGAATGAGCGCTTCAGGCCTATGACTCATCTGGCATGGCCCATGGACAGCAGGTGGGTGAGCTAATGGGATCTAATGCCAAAACCGGGGGTGTGTTTTCTTTAGCCAAACAACACCCCATTAAATGAAGAAGCAGTTTAGCAATTCATTAAAGTATTGAATATCTGATCCTCTTGCAAATACAATCTAAGCACTCCTGAGAAGGAGTTTAATTTGTCTGCCATTAGTCATATGAGGACACGATAAAGAGTAACGAGAAAACTTTAGAATAACATTTATGCAAATCTATGGATATGCATAAGTTTTGGTGTATGACTAACATACTTTTAGTTAAATTCAGAGTGAAGACATATAGAAAAGTCTCCAGTGTAGTTCATATATACAGCTAAAATCATATAGTTTATCAACAGATAAATGCTGATTTTAAAGCATTGTTCATATTGATAATGCTCATATGATTTTGCTGCTTGACACTCTGAATCTATTATCTTCATTTTTTACCATGACAGTATTAAAAAAAATCTGAATTGTAAAGATTAATATCCTTTATGGTCTAATATTTCACAAATAATTTCTTATTATATAAACTCCAAAATAATAATAACAAATAAATTACGTAGCTGTAACCAGTTGTGTTCACTGATAATAAAATAATTTAAAAAGTGCATAGTGATTGTATCTGCGATTGTATCTGTCAATATTTGTTCATCCATATGAAAGTTTTATCATTAACAGAACCAAGACTTGATAGTGTATGTATTAATTCATTGGAAATCGGTGTATTTATGTTTGTATACACCACACCAAAATGAAAACAAATAAATAGAACTGTGTTGCATAAACTATATATATATGCACATATAATATTTTTTTACAACTGCAAAAACATTGCACTTACCCATGACGAGCAGAATTGTTAGCCTCGGTGCAGCATCTCTGTCAGGGAGCGCTCACCAGTGTGTGTCTTCTGCTTTATCAATGCAACAGGCTTGATGTAATGATGGAGCAGCAGACACACATACAGCACACAGACGGGCTCTGTGACAGAGACCACCCCTCCACTGCCACGAACAATATGAGAGGACTAAAGCACCACTCTGCATGTGTTCAGACACTGTGCAAAATGCATGAGGCCACAAATAAAAAACTAAAACATGCAGTTTGAGAAAAATGAGAACAATTGTGTTCCAATTCCCCCGTAATGGTTATTCATAAAAGGTGTCCACAAGTCTAATAGCGTTTGTTGTACTCATTGGCATAAATCATTTCACACCTGTATGTGTGTTTAGCTGCATGTGACATTATATTATTGCATAGGCTCTGTTAAAAGCAGAAAATACTTACTAGTGATTCTATAGATAATATTTCATATTACATGTGTTTAATTTTCAATTCCATATATGTTTAAATTCAGTTTAAAAGTCACTCCTTTTATTCCTTTTTTCACCAAAATATTATTTAATATGAGTTTTAGATTCACAGATATCATAAATATTTATTCTAATTTATAAATACTGGCAAATCGTTAATTTCAATGAATGAATGAATGAAGACTACAGGATGGTTTAAAATTGATTTACATTATCTATTAAACTGTTATCACATCTTTACATATTATATACTTTCTTGCC
>JAUMHI010000040.1:15762321-15773326 GCA_032359435.1 Enteromius unitaeniatus | reverse complement strand
ACATTTTTAGTTTGTACTGTATTTTTTAATCAAATACATGCAGCCTTGGTGAGCATAAGAGACTTGAAAAATGAGTTGACCTGTATTGTATGTAACTGATGTTATTTCTTAAGATGAGGAGATTGAGATGACCAGAATGGCTGTTCGGTTTGAGTTGGAGGATCTGAACATGAGACCTGACCCAGAGCCTTTACTAACAGAAATGATTCATGCTGTGAGTACAGCGTAACGCTTTTCTGTAGGTCACTGAAACAAGCTTGTGAGTCTTTTTCCCTTCAATATTTAGGCTGCATACAGGGGCAACACCGTGGGCCTGCCTCGCTTCTGCCCTGCCGAAAATGTAGAGGAAATCGACAGGAAGCTGCTTCATAAGTACCTACAGAGCTATTACTGTCCGGGGCGCATGGTGCTGGCCGGGGTTGGGATTGAACATGAGCAGCTTGTGCAGTGTGCCAGAAAGTATCTCCTAAATGTTAAACCAGTATGGGGTGTGAGCACACCTGCCAACGTGGACCAGTCTGTAGCGCAATACACGGGTGGGATTGTTAAGGTGAGAGAATTCATACGTTAGGCTGACGTCATCTGCTGTTTTTTAAGAGTCCTTAATTACTTGAGCTAAGCTGATTGTCTGATGTCAGATGGTGAAGGACATGTCAGATGTGAGTTTGGGACCAACACCCATTCCTGAACTAACACACATCATGATTGGGCTGCAGAGCTGTTCCTTTTTGGTTTGTTACACATATTAAATTAAATGTCATGCTTTCCTGGAAATAGTTTTGTGCTCATGCGAGGTTTGTTTTGTTTTGTGTGTTTCTTCATTTATAGGAGGATGACTTCATCCCCTTTGCGGTCCTTAATATGATGATGGGAGGCGGGGGGTCCTTCTCTGCCGGAGGGCCCGGAAAAGGCATGTTCACCCGTCTCTACCTTAATGTGCTCAACAGGTGTGCCATTGTTTATTTATGCTCTACAAACTCTACTGTTATTTATGCGGTGGACCGTTTAAAACAATTTGCTGTTTTTGTAGGCATCATTGGATGTACAATGCTACTTCGTACCACCACAGCTATGAAGACAGTGGTCTGCTCTGTATCCATGCTAGTGCAGACCCTAGACAGGTACTGTAGTTAGGTTTATGTTGTAAATATTACTACAGTACAGTGTATTATTTTATACTATTTATTTGTGTAGGTGCGAGAAATGGTGGAGATCATTACAAGGGAGTTTATTCAGATGACTGGGACAGCAGGAGAAGTAAGTCCTTCCTTTGTTATTGACCCCGAAAGCTTCTATACTGGTGATTGGAAACTACAACATGTTTTAGTGTTCCTATTTGCTTCAATAGTCAAATAATACAACAAGGCATCAAATGAATGCCTTAAGAAGGTGTTAAATCAAAGCAGTCATGACATCAAATGCATTAAATGTCCTTAATGGGGCTTGAAAACATGTTTTTTTTATCATTATTATAATTTTTTGTAGCTTAATTGGCAGATATTTAGTCCTGTTTTATTCATAAACTTTTTTTGTTTTGATAATTGTCTCATAAAATGAACTCTTCTCTGTGCTTTTGCTGCTCAGATAAACTGATTTTGATGTATGAATCTTTTTATATGTGCACTACAAAACAAATCATGATCAGAAGGTTCAGTAAAAGTTACTTCCATATTCTAGTGGTATGGAGCAGGGCTATTCAAGTCTCAATCTATTTTTATTTAATTTAATTTCTTTTGTCAAATTAATTAGAAGGTAATGGAGTTAGTTATTATTGGAAGTTGTATTTGAATCATTGCTAATACAAGACCTTTACATTTAGAGACCATATTGACAGATGGTGTTGTTCAATTTTCATGTCTTAAAAAGTCTTGAATTTAAAACCTGTAAAATCCACCATAGAATCTCTGACTTTCCAAGAGAGGAAAACAATATTCAGAGCTTGGCGACAGTAATCTAAACATTGTTTTCTGAAATGCAATTCCTCTTTATAAGAACAGACAGACTGTATTACATATAATTAATAAAAATTGCAGTTTAATACATTAAAAAAACAACTAAAAGACAATCGCACATGATGAAAGTCTGTGAAATAGGTGCATTTGTTGCTCCTGTTGCATTATTGACATGATTTTCCTGTGCGACACTGTTTAGCTGCTTTGACACAAGTTGTACTGTATAAAGCATTATAGAAATAAAGGTGGCTTGACTTTAATGTGAATCTTGTCTCATAACCTGTAATCTCTCACTTGTGCAGATGGAGCTGGAGAGAGCCAAGACACAATTGAAATCCATGCTTATGATGAACCTGGAGTCACGACCGGTCATCTTTGAAGATGTAGGTCGACAAGTACTTGCGACAGGCAAGAGGAAGCTGCCACATGAGCTGTGTGAGCTCATCAGTAAGTACTGATGTTTACTGCAAAGTATAAACCTTATATGAAAGCTTAATGTAGTATGTAATTGTACGTTTGTAACATTCACAAAATACTTGATACACAACCATTCATAAGATACATTTTAAATTGTAATAATATTTTCACTGTGTCTTTGATAAAATATATTTTTAACTTACCAACCCCAAAACTTTTGAATGCTAGCTAACGTACTTAATTGCATTATGTGACTTAAATATGGTGTATCAGTACCATACCATTCACTAGCTCTTTCTGGAAGAAGTATATTTGCTAATAAATGTCTATGAACTCCCCACCCCACTTTTCTTTGTGTTTAGGTAATGTTACAGCCAGTGACATCAAGAGAGTTACAACGAAAATGCTGCGTAGTAAGCCTGCTGTGGCAGCACTGGGAGATCTGACAGAGCTGCCCTCATATGAGGACATTCAAGCTGCTCTCTCTAGTAAAGATGGACGTCTGCCTCGCATATACCGCCTGTTCCGATAGAGGACTGACAGATGGCACCATCTAGAGGAAATTTAAGGACTGACCCAACAAATATTATTCTGGACTGGAATATAAGTGCAATGCTTCAACTGTGATTGCATTTCATTTATAAAGTATTTAAAACAATAGTTGACCCTAAAAATTATGTCGACATTTAATCACCCTCATGTAATTTCAAAACTCTTAATACTTTCTACTGTGGAACATAAAAACACCGTTATTTTATTACATTTTTTTGTGAGTGGGCTCTAATGGGTTTGCTTTTCCAAAATATCATCTTTTCTATTACGCAGAAGAAAGGTTTATAATGACATGAGGGTGTGGAAGTACAGTTTAAATTCACACACCAATGCATTATTTTGCATGAATTCACGATGCGTTTAAAATAAACGTTCATGTCACATTTTAATTGGCTCAATAAGTGGACATTTCCATGTCATTTTTACACTTTCTGCATTGTTGTTTATAGACTGTGATTTTCTGTGTAAAACTGGGCAAACCCAAATTATATTTTACACATTCTACAAAACCCTTTAATAAGTATAATAAAATGAGACAAACTGTACAGTCTACCACTTACCCTAGCTGTGAAATCATCCCTTTTCTTTTGCTGAATCACTGTTAACATGATTAATTAAGAGCTGGTTCACCAGATTAATGTACGTCTGTTTAGCTGTTTGTTTTGGATTACTCTACAAGAATATATTTATTTCTTTGTACTTCATCAGTACAAGTTTAGTGTTCTGTTTTTTTTCTCCTACCTATCAAGGCAATGGTTAAAAACCCTCCTGTTCCCTTAAAAAATAAAAGCTTGATCCTTTGTATTTTTCCCGTGTGCACATTTGGTCCAAAATGTATAATCGAAAAACAAAAAAATAACACCTCAAGTATGAGTTTTTGTATTACTTTACATAGTAAACAAACATTTATAACAGGCTATTATTTGGTTTTAAACAGCAGAATGTACTTAAAGTCACTGAGGCAATCATGAGAAAGATCGCAGGCACTTTCAGTACAAATAGGACTGAAATTCATGATGTGAATGCGTGACTTACTATTACACCACAGTCACTGAGATCCATGCGCAAGCAACACCAATACTATGGTCGTTCCTGCTCCCATACATATATCACAATTGACATCAAGTAAGCGGAGTTATTTTAGAAATGTTAAGGCAGTAAACTCAAGTATAGTCTGTGCCTCCTCGCTTAGATTTTGCACTCAATCGAGCCCAAGGTCAGCCTCTCGACATGAAACCACACTGACCCATCAATGACAGTCCACAAAAATAACTGCTAACACAAATTCTCCCCCAATTTTGCTGGTAACTGCTACAGTACAGTTCCCTTTTATAAAAGAGTACAACTGTTAACAAATTGTTAGGTAACTCTTCAAAAATGAGCCAGGAGTAGGATCAGCTGCCTGGTACTGGTGTGTGTTTACAGTATCAGTTAAAGGTGAGCTAATGGTTTAACAAGGCCATGAAACACTATCAGTCGAAACCATACACAGCACAGACTGTTTCGGCTTGCAAGTTAAATACCAGAATATGAAATAATACAAAAAATGGATTAGGACGTACAGTACAGCTAACTGTACTTTACTCTGGTTAGTATGTTTGGTAGATTTATATCATATTTTAAAGTACCAGCTGTCCAACCGCAGTCTTGTAGTCCCTGGGCTGTGCACTTGACATCCGTAGTACAGAGTTATCCTTTGGTCCTGAAAGTCCAGCTTTCCAAGTCAGTACCTCAGAGTGTTCGAAATGATCAGTTTTAGCACCCTACAGCTGTCGCTCACTGGCCCCGGATCAGGAAATAGTGCAAACCGTGCTATTATTCTGGTTTTTCATAGCTGCCTCTCTCTTTTTCAGCTCTCTGGTGATTCTCCTTCGGATTCCTTCTAGGTACAGGCTCCTGTCAAACTGGCCAGCACCCAAAGGAATGCTGGGGAGGATAATACACTGATTTAGTGGGTAATCAAACCTACACACATAATGACAAACCACAAAATATTTACATTCCATTTCATAAATTGATGAAAACTTGTGTCTACTAGAATAAATCACATAGTTTGAAGAATTACAGTAGAAAGTGTCTAGTATTTTATCTTTGTAATGTCGCCAACACCAATATAAAGTACAAGAATTACATAAATGTAAACGTCGAGTCAAACTGGTTAACTACTGGTTAAAAAGTTAGTTCTTCGAAACGCAATGAAACTTTTGCAGTGAGCTTCCCAGATTTGATTAACTAAGCGAGTGCTTTGATTAATGTTTAACCTGAAGCTGAAGCTCAAAAAGTACCTTTTTTATTGATTTGAATGTACTATATTTTATATTAATACTATTTTAATTTAATATTTTGTATTTTTAGGGGATTTTATTTGATATGTTACATTATATTTATGCAGTAGTTACCATCCATTTATTACCAGAATCGTAAATCTTGAATTCTTTGGAGGAGAGAATTAAAGTTGATCTCTTGTGATTTTATGTTTATTATTATAAAAAATGCACAGAAATACTATTTCAGTATATTTTACTTTAAAACAAAATAGGTAACACTTTACAGTAAGGTGTCATTTGTTAATGTTAACATGAACAATGCATTTATTACACGATTTATTCATCTTTGTTAATGTTAGTTATTGAAAATACAGTTGTTCATTGTTTATTCGTGTTAACAAACACAACTTGTGATTTGAATAATGCATTAATAAATGCTGAATTAACTGTGTTTAATGCTGTATTGTTCATTCTTAGTTCATGTTTCTTATGTTAACAAATGAACCTTATTGTAAAGTGTTAACCAGAAAATAAAAACCTAAAAAAAGTTGCGTTCCAAATTTAGGGGCGATAACTCAAAACTTTCCGATTTGCCATCAAGAATATTTGAATCAAACCTCTCGAATCATATGAATTACTTTTACAGTGTCTTTATGACATTCTTGAATCATGAAAGTTTTGGTGTCATGGATGAACAGAAATCTCAGGTTTTATGAAATATATCTACATTCGTGTTTTAAAAAAAATTTATGACATTAAGTCTAAGATGAACAACATGAAGGTGAGTAAATGATGACAGAATTTTTATTTTATTTTTAAATAAACTAACCCTTTACCTACTTTTTTTAGATAACTACCCAATTAGAAGAAACAAGTGAAACCGTTAAAATCGTATAAGACACCTACTTATCTCGACCTGGACGAAGTTTGACCTGAAACATGCCGATGACAGGCCGGTGGTCTGAGGTCTTAATGGACAAGCAAGACGTATACTTGACCACTTTAATGTCGTCTGCTTGTCTGTTTCGATAAAGAATCCGGTCCTGTCAACAAATGATGAAAAATCAACAACTATGCATTAAGGGTATGCATTATCGTGCAATTAGCAAAAAAGCTTACTGTATATGAGGGTGTTCTCTGCTTTGTGGTAGTGTCATAGACATCACACCCAATGTCGAACTTGTACGTAGGAGGAAAGTGAATAGGTGCTTCCTGAAACCCTTTAAAAATGGAACCTGCACAAACACAAACACAGATTCTTCCTGTTAAAGTACAAAGAGTTCATATATTTCCTTGAAGGGAGCATATGCATAAATTACACAGGACCGTAATTCTGAATCTAACTTGCCTTCTTTTAACTCTTTCAACAGCTGGTCATGTTGTAAAAGCCGGCTCATATCTGCGCCCATAACCTGATTCAAAATGGCCTCCACCTCACCTCGGGCTTTATTCAGGCGGAAATTAAAATCTCCAAACCAGAAGATTTCATCAAAACGCGTTGTGACATCCGCTAAGATTGAATGCAAAATTTGATCATTCACAGAAAAATAAATACACTATATATAAAATAATGTGACAAATGCAGAAACGCTCACATGTAGTGGAGCGATAAGGGTTTGTATCGGGAAGGTTTCTAGGAAGAGCCAAAGCTTCTATGATCTTGTTGTAATCTAAGATCCTCTCATATACTTTAGAATCTCCAGCTGAAACAAATACAAAGATGGGTTAGGGTTATATTTATAGATTATTTATAGTTTATATGACTGGATTGTTAAAAATACTCCACTTACAAGTGAAATGGGATGTAATGAAGAGGAAGGATGTCCCAAAGAAAGTGAAGGCGATACCCACAGCTCCTTTAGTCTTAATCTGAGATATAATTCTTGTTGTGACTGTAGCATGTTCCACCTCTACATGTGGCAAAAAAGACAGCTATATATTATATTACATTACATTATACTATATTAAATCATGTTATATTGTTAAAAAAAAATAAATTTAATGAATGCTTTTAAATCAACAAGGTAACATTTAACAAAAGAAAAAAAGTACATAAAATGACAGTAAAGATTATATACAATCACAAAAATATCTATTCATTTGGACATACAATATTGATTATTCACAATAACTTTCTTGCACATATTAGAATGATTTCTGAAGGACCATGTGACAACGAAGACTAAAGTAATGGCTGCTTAAAATGCAATTTTGCAACACAGTAATAAATTACATTTTAAAATGCATTAAAATCACATTATTTTAAACTGTAATGTTATTTTACAATATATTTTTTACTGTATCAAATAAATGCAGCCTTGGTGAACATGAGACTTCCTATGGACCCTAAGATTTTGAACAGTAGCGCATAACATATATCATTTTAATTTAAAGGAGAAAACAAGCTTTACCCGAACAGAACCATATGAGGTCTCTCCTGACAAATACAGTGAGATAGAGAACGCCATGGGCTGCTGCGTACAACATCACGTAATACGGCCCAAGTGTTTCCTGCAGACGGATCTCCCACTCCCTCCTGTGGACAAACAAGAAGAGAGTAAACATGCCGAGTATCAGAAAGAGTCCAGTGAAATGCAGCTCAATATCTTACCTGTCCGGACACCCTTCCTGAACTCCTATAACGTAGACGTCCTGTGCAAAGTCTGTGTCGGTTGGAAGCAGCAGATCGTCGAGGTTGTATGGAAGCCCCTGATACCAAGAGTAAGAGCTTAAGCTGCTATGCACTTATGCACAAACAAATCTTTCGATATGACAGCATTGTACCTCACCTTCTCTCCCTGCATGTTCCATGTGGCCACATAGATACCGAGCCGTCTCTCTGGGAAGTAGCGGTCTAGCTCCTCTGCCCCCAGCAAGGCACCGTTACCCAAAACACTGCCCTCCAGAAAGCTCCTAAAACCATAAGCAGGTAGATTTTCAGGAAAACAAGAAATAAGAACAAAATATTTGAAAAATGCTCCTTATAGCATGTCACATAATATTTCATGAAGGCCAAAGAATTTTAAACTTAAAGATTAATTTACCTAAATATTTTGATGTGTTTGTGTGTATCTAGACAAATGTATATATTCTAGCATTTGTCACAATGCCCACTTGTGTTCCTAAAAACTGCATAATTGCTATTTTGTATATTTGTATATAACACTCTTTTTATTACCTGTGTCTTGTCTTGTCACTGTCATTCTGTTGCACTGTAGAGCTCTGTCACTAAAACAAATTCCTGGCCAATAAAGCTCATACAGTTTTAAACTAAAGGATGAGAAAATACTGTACATACATGATTACATGTGTTCTTGCAAATAAAATCAACTATTACAAAAAATCAGCCCAGGTGATATTATCAACCAACATTAGAGAATTTTTTTTTAATTTATTTTCATCATCTGATACAGTAGCTAAAATAGACTGGGTATTTAATCGTTCATGCTAAGTTCCCTTATTTTTACACGTTAATTACCGTAATTAATCCATTGCTTTTTCATATTTTTTGGCTAAATTTACTTAGCATTGATTGTTTAGTAAGGTGTTTGAATTTTTGTATTATTTTACCATTGACTGGTGTGCACCCCTGGTCAAAATATGATCTCATTAAAAGAACTTAATGACAAAGTTAATGACGACAACTGAATTTCTGACTGAATTCTAGCATTAATTAAGTGCCTTGCCTAATAACTAGATTCCGTATTTCATACTGCCCGCCCATACATATATCATGTCACCTTTAAGTTGAAGATTAATGTATGTTCTCCTGATGCAGTTTGACAGTTGCTGAACTAGCATCTCACTGATCCATTAATCCCCTTTGCATTCACACTGCTTCACCCTTCCTCTCCAATCTCTCTATAAACGTCTAGGTTCACTTTTCACGTCCCACAACCAAAGCTGTTCAGGTGATTCTGTAAGTAGCGACTTACACTGGCAAGGGCCTGCGCTCACTCCTGCAGGAACGTTAATCATGGTCTACTTACTGGTGAAACATCAAATTTAATTTGGTTCATGAATTCACTAAAAAATGTGGCTTAGACACTTAGGACCCTTTTGGAGGTAATCAAGGAACCACATCAGCCTGTGATGATCATGTGATCTTGAAGCTGTAGATGGAGACCTGATGAAAGAAACAGGCTGCAGAAAAGAAGAAACAAATGATTGATTAAAAAAAACACTCACCTGTTCCTCACATCCCGGGGTCTGATGGGGTTCAGAACGCTATAGGTGGACTTCATGGAATGGACAGAGGCATTGTCTGACACCATGGTGTCCAACAGCCGGCTATCGCTCAGATTCCTCTGAAGCCTCTCCGACCGCCCCCTTCTCCCCACCGCACTGTAATCCAAACAATCCCTGTCAATCCTATTAGTTGTCCTTAAGGACGTGGAGGCTGCGTTGTTCCCCAGAGAAGGATATGTCCCAGTGGGCTGCAGTGGGGACAAAATAATTCTGGACGGTTTCAAGCGCTCTTTATTAAGATCACTATGCTCATTTTCAGTCTCTGAGAAGCTATCGGTCCTAATCCTGAATGACAGTGTGTCCATGGGTCGGGGATCGAGGGGACGTCCGATTGCGAGACCTTGGTCATTTGATGAAGTGTCTTCTTTAAGCGAATCGGTAGAAGAGCCCGTCTCACCTGGGTCGGTGAGACTCTCCTGGCTGTTCCTCAGTCTTCTCCCCCTCACCTTTTCATCAAATGAGATATTTTTACCCCCCATTCCCAATCCCACGGGCTTCGGAAGAGAGGGAGGTCGAGGCTGAAATGAACTAAGTTTTGTGTCCTTGTTATGCTCATCCTCAAGTAGTGTGGTAGCTTCGTATGGCTTCCTGATGTCTCTGAGCTCCTCCTTGTTGCTCTTCTCTGTTCTTGGGTCTACACTTAGAACAGTAATATCTGCTTTACAGGCTGGTTCTGCTGACCTGAGCTCTGTGGGGTTAAACGGGACGATGCTGTCTCCATGCTCACTCATCCTATAGGCAGACTTAGTTTTAGATGTAAACAAGTTCCATGATACTCAGATGATTACATCCTGTGGAGACAGTGAGGAGATTCATTTGAAGACTTATTATTATTAAGTCAATTATGTCTTTCGATTAAGAGATATTTCACTTATTGCTCAATACTGAATTAAAATATAAAAGTTCTAGTGCAAACCCTAAATAACTGAACAATTCAAACAAATGTTTTTTTTAACTATTACAAGTGACAACGTCCTTAAATATAAAGAAAGCTAGCTTACATATTTTTACGTTTGATAGATTTAGTATATTTAGATATTATATTTTAGTATGATGTAGTTTTTCCTGCTTTCAGCACAATATAATTAACCTCTTATTTGTAATGGTTCTAAAGTCAAAACATATTATTAAAATCCTTTAAAAAAATTGTCTTTGTGTTAACGCCATATATTATGAAAATATTATTTCTGTGACAATTTGCTGTGACTCTTTTGAAAGTCATTTTATATAAAAGTGTGTGCTAAATGCGTAAATATATTAAGGTAATTTTGTACACCAAATAAAAGTTTTCTTCAACCCAATATTAAAATATTACACAGGAAGTTTCAGGTCTATACATTTTTATGTTAAAATGTTATTTAAAACTATGTATGAACAACAAAGCAGCTTTACCTTGAATATAACACTAGAAAAATAAGAAACATACTTTAATATATACTCATATTTTTTATTTATTTGAATCTGTCCGTTGACAGTAACGTTAATTTTAAACATTTAAAACACAAACCTGATTTTTTTTTTACAGCTTATACGTGGTTTCTTTGCAGAAACACACAATCCATTATCACT
>JAUMHI010000040.1:15742963-15755015 GCA_032359435.1 Enteromius unitaeniatus | reverse complement strand
AACATCCCACATACAGTAATGTGTACATTTGTACTTTTGAAATGAATATATGGCATACATAAACAACACAGTCTTCTTCATTTCAGTACAGTAACTGCCAAACTGATGCCGTAGTTCATAGATCAGGTAGTACTAGCAGAGTGCTAACATAACTGAGCATCTTGTTTGTGAAGCATGACACAAGGACATCAGGCATGCAAGAGGATTTTACCCCCGCTGTTTGTCCAGAGACAGTATAGTCTGTGATGTGGACCAGATTTTTTGGCCTGACCCAGAGCAAAGGCAGGATGCTGAGGCAGAAGATACTTTTTTTTTTTCTCAGTTTTACTGTGTAGTACATGAATGAATAAAAATGTGTCGGTGTACACATTAGTTGGTTTTTTGTGTTCATGTAAAAAAGGTTTTTGAGGAGGAGATCCATGAGCTACATAACTGTTTTGGAAATACTGTCTTGAATTATTTGCACCAGTGTGTAAAACTGTGTTGTAGTGTGTGTGTGTTTGAGGGCTTGTGTTTGATGTCTGAGGGCAAAGTTTGGTTTTTCAGTAAAAGTTAATGGTTTTGAGTGAAGAGCTTCATTTTGACCTGAAAATAGGATGTTTGGGAAATTGGGTGAGATGTTATGGATTTGTGATTACTGTTGTGAGAATATGAGGCATAGTTTCAAGAAATGTGTTTAAGCAATCGAGAAAAACTGTAATATAATATAATTTTTTTTCTACCCAAAAACATGAACAATGGTTTTGTAGTTCTGAAAGTATCACATGGTTCGTTACTGAATTAATAATGGCTGAATGAAGAATTCATTGACAAAACGCATTCAATGCAATTTACAGTTTTTCCCAATTGTTTACACACATTTTCTGAAAGCATGCCTCATTGTCAGAACTCTACATACAAATAAAGAAACGCGCACACAATGGGCAAAACCCTTCAATTCTCCTGCAAAATGAAACTTTACTTTCAAAACAATGTAATTTCTTCTCAAAATGGTATTTCGTTTTCAAATGATACACACAATCCATCACATGAATAGACATTTATAAGAACCAGTTGATCACTGATGTGCTTAATGTAAAACACTATAACCACTTCTTCTCCATTCATCATAATGACTTACTGTAAGCCTTTTTTGTTCAGTGTTACACTTCAGTGTTGTACTACAGACAGTACATAGGCCCACATAAGTGCATTGTAAAATATTTCAGAATATTGTTTTTAAACAAGACACATAAATACATGGTACCAAATATATTTTACTGCATTTTTCCCACAACAACAATGTATACAGGGTTCATCCCAACCAACACAAAGTTGCCCAGAAAAACCCCCCAGCTATGCTGCATCCTCTCTTCTGTGTCAGTCTGGCCACAGCACTTCATCCACATCACAAGCAATGTTTGCCCTGGCCAAGCAGCGGGGGACATATTGCCCAGCATGGCGAATCCAGCCATGAAAAGCATCAACTGCTATATCTCGCAGCTCGGAGAAGGGGTATACGTGTGTGTGGATTTCAGTCATACACTTTCCCTCTCCAAGCAGAAAAAAGTTTCTCAATAGGATTGAAGAACAGAGAATATGGAGGGAGATAAACAACTAAAAAACGTTTTATAAAACTCTTATTTCTAAATTGCAATTATGTGTGACAGGTGTTTACACATGTGAGGAGTTATATGCAAATTAGGGCAGGTGACTTTACAATTTTGAATGATTGAGATTTTCTTCATGAAAATTGTGCCAAATGCAGAGAATTGTGTGTAGTGTTTTGAAAAAAAGGCTGTTTTTAAACCTGCAATTTGAGTGTAAAGCAGGAATTGTGCTTGTAGTTTAGCAGAATTGGTTCAGGGGGTTGGTGCATCAGTTATATGTTGTCATTGTGTCTCAAGAATGTAAATGCAACAACATATATGCATTGCTTAAGGATTCAGTTTCATATCTTTCTGCCAGATGTTATTAGGCTTCATGGGCTGTCTCTGCAAAAAAGTACAATTTAAAAACATTCTTCATTGGGCTCAGCACAATTGTTAAATGGTTCATATAATAAACACCATAACTGATTAAAAATCACTTGCAAATGATGAAGAATATTATGATAATCATTAGTAATTAGTAATCTGAACCAGTGGTTTGTGAAGATTTCTGACAGATGTGGAGAATCCAAATCACAGCTGTGATATACACAGATTTCCATCAAAACTGAAAAAAACTTCAAAGACAAAATCACTTGTGAAACATTGTCAGCATTCCACTGACAAATACGCTTTCCCTGAGCAATCCTTTACAATGGACCTTTCCCAGCTTCTCTGAATGGTCAGGATTTCTTGGTCCACTCTCAGCTCGAACAATACTAAAGGTCAGAGGTCAGTGGCACGGCTGGACACACAGCTCACACAAAAGTGCAAATTTATTCAGGGTAATGTTCTAAGCCTACTAGGGGGTCTTTCCTGTTTTACAAAAATATTTAAAGTAATACACAATGCCTAAACTAGATCTCAGTAACGGACAGTCATTACACAATGGAGTATTTTTATGTAGCCTAGCGTTTAAAAATGTTGCAAACTCAGAGCCCTCTTAAATGTGATCATTATACATCGTCTTCCAAACCTGTTTATAAAATCTATATTTTTAAAAACATTGCTATAAAATTATATTATTCATTAATCACAGTATTTGTTGGCCAAAAAGTGCTCTGGTATTTTTGTCACCTTTAACATATCTAATTGTTGTTAAATAATTGTTTAGTATCTCCAAATTTGCCCGTTTAAATAAAAGCCTGATAAACCTCTATTTTTCCGGAGCAATTGTTCAATGGCATTTTTTTTTAGTGTATATTTTTTTAGGTGTAATACAGAAACGAACTTTTAAAATGAAACCTAACTTGAGAAAAAGTCACTATAAAAGGTCTGCCAATTAATAACCCTAACTATGTTTTAAATGAAAACGCTTTTAGCCTAAGCTGCCGTGAATTAAACACTTATGGTTCTCATTCATGCCATTGCTATATCTGCCCATACTTTTAATGTTTGCAGCCTGTAGAAACACTTTACTTAGTGTCCATGAACGATTCCTTTGTGGTAAAGTGCCAGGTAATCCCTTACACGAGTGGCTTTTGAGAGAAGAAACGTCATCGAGGACACAATGCGTAATGGCACTGTAGACACTGCTGGATTGTAATTGCAATGGGCAAAAAATAGAGTGTTGTTTCTTTAAGAGGTTGCTGGTCCCAGCGCAGCTGCTGGTCACTACGCCGATTGAGACAGTGGATACTCATCCCCTTCTCACCACAATGGCCATTTATCACTCACTGGTGTGTTATTCAAATCTCGTACCAAGCGACCACCGACCCCACTCTCGCCCTCGCCGCTTATTCAGAAAGCTGCGCAGTTGTCACGCGAGCCTCCGCGCATCCTTTAGCCAGAAAACGCCGCCAGTGTTTTTTGCTCCTCAGTCCTCCGGATGGGAGAGATAAAAGCCTGTGTAGAAATGAATTTCGATCCTCACTGACATGCATTGTGAGGGTCAGGCGCATCGCGTCTTGAACATGCTGAAGAACTTTATGCATTCTGCGGATTGAAGTTGGAGACTCGCAGCACCTCTGGAGGAATTTGACGCACATCACGATGTTTTGTTTTTTTTTTTACTCGTTTTTTGGTCTTCCATACTTGATCAGAAACCTCTCACAGGTGCAGACATGGCGTGCCTCCTGAAGAAAGTGCCTGGTGATGGTGCAGCACGACCTCCTAATGATCCGCGACCACCACATCGACGGAGCGGCGCATTCCTCGATCCTTTCCGAGGGAAATTGTGTGAATTGCTATCGGTAATTTATTTATTACACCGGAACGAATTAATGTATGGTATTTTGTGATTAATATGCTTATCCTCTGCCTTTTTATACCCGGTAAGAGCTGATTTTATTTAGCCGTTGTTATTATTTTAGCAGCCGAAAAAGCAGCTCTGTGGAAATATGCTATTGTTGTTTTTTTTTGGTAAACGAACATACAGTCTTAAAGCAACATCCCAGGCTTAGACGGACAGCAGGACACTGAGCGTCAATTTGTGTCCCGTGCTATTCTAACATTTCTCTAGATAACGAAAAAAAGTGGACCGAAAAATATCATGATGTAATTTGACCCCCAAGGAATTTAGGAAATATAGTCGATGTGGTACTGAAAGGCTGCACGCCTGAATTATGTGAAGAAAAAAACAATGCCTTTTTCAAGGCCTTTTCCCACTGAAGAGCAGAAACACGCGAGGACCCAGACGCATGGATCCTATACAGTGAATATTCACACACAGTCGTGCTGTTTATGGAAATATGAGCTCAAGCAGTTGATTGTCCAAACGCAATTCTTGTGAAATGTCAAGCGATCAGTCGAGAATTGTGCCTGGACATCTGTTGCTGGAGGCTCCCACGCGTCTCCAAGCAGCATCTCTACTATCAGTGGCTTTTAGCATCCTTGTTTTTAAAAGAAAGAGTTGAAATGCAATGTTGAAGAAAACTTGAGTTGATTTTAATTGCAATTTCATATTAATAAAAAGATTAGCCTACATTTGGGTATTTTTCGTTATCGTGTGGTGGTAATGTGTTGAAATGACAATAGAAAATGGTTTAGCTTGAACGTTTAATTTAAAAACAACATCAAATTAGTAAATGTGCGTGATGAAGGCCCTATTGTTTGTTTTACTATTATAGTTTTGTTTTTTTACAGCAGAATTAGGTTATGTTTGTGTTGATTTACATAACGTAAATGTAATCTAAAATTCAGCGCTACATTATCAAATGTTTTTTAAGTAGTCTAGCTTATATGATAAAATACACGGACCTATATTTGTCACAAAAAACAGATTTGAACTCTATAGCCTAAATATACGCAATGTATGCTTTAGTAAATCAGAACGAAAAATGTAATAACATTAATTTGTTAATCAATTGAATAGTCGATGAAGTTTAATTTGTGACTATTCGTTTCAAATGAGCTTGACAGGATTTTACGATTTTGTTAGATTTCTTGTCAGGGTATGAGGTGTCTGCCACAGACTTTAGGACAACAAAGAAATGGCGTGTTAATCCAATAGGATTAAACAAGATTAGTTTTACACACAGGTCAGATCTTCTGATCTTTTCAAATCAGCACGAGCAGAGCATTAAACGAATACATGGTTGTCATCCATCTGCATTAGACTTTCCATTTTTCACTTTCCATTTGTGATCAGTGAATAGTGATCAACTGCAAAAATGCATTTTGAAAAAAGTAAATCATTTAAATAAAATAGTAAATTGTTTACATAAAATAGTAAATTGTTTAAGGACAATTTATACAGTTTTATTAGATTTGAACAATAAAGTAAATAAAGATTTGGTTCTATAACCAAGAATGCATAAATAGCCTAGCAATATTTGCTTGTTTATTGTAAGACATAAAAAAGACCATTGAAATAAAACTATTGATTTATCAAAACGATTTAAATGGAAAATGAAAAATAATTTTTTAGATGCAGCCATAAACTGCAAGATTACATACACTTTAAAAAAAAAAGATGATTATTTTTCTTCAGTAAAGGATTTCTTTCAGAGGAGATGGAGATCCAGTGTTTCTAATGAAAGGCACACAATTCTTCTGTTGAAGTGTATGCCTGCTAAACAAAAATAATCGAATTTAAATGTTTCCAAAATCATAGGTTCTCACATCTGAATGATTTCCATTGACTTGAAAGACCCTCTGACTTACTCTCCACGCACTGCTGTGTGAGGTTCATGTTCCCAGTTTCAGAACAGAGTCAACGAGTTGATATATGCTGTGTTCGTGAAAATTTGCACTTATCATTGCAGCTACCTCACGTCGAAGCAAATGAGGCCATACATCATGTGGAGGGAAGACTTGACAGTGTCAGTATCAGAGTCTTAGTTAGAGGATTATCAATCATTTCATGCTTGCAAAGAAGGACAGATTTTGGACAGACATTTTCTTATAGATGCTCCAGAGGCCCATGTCCCCCACTGACCACACAGAGGCCAAGGGCATCCCTGGTGCCCCTCCACCCCTCTCCCAGCATTCCCCCCTCCTCTCGCCCTTTGTTCACCTGTTGTCCTGGAGACTCCATTGCTGCGGTAACCACCTATTGTTTTGGTGAGAACAGAGATGAAGAGACACACGGCCCAAAGAGCATGATATGATGCAAATATTGACTTTTGAAAGTGAAATGTTTTTAACATCTTAAAAGTTTAGGTGGTAAAACTTCACTCTACAAAGAGTTACAGTGGACCTTTCAGCACATCCTAAGAAATTTATGCATAGTGATTTAAAAAATAATAATAATTTAATAACCCTTTAAGTTGTAAACATTACTTTGATGAGTTTTGTTCATGAACTTGAATATTACATTAACAAGAAATAATATTGTGTGCTTTTTTGAACATTAAAATGCTCTACTTGTGTCTAAACATTCAGACAACATTCATGTTTTAATGTTTGCTACATTATAAAATGAAACGTTCCATTAATGTGCTCACTTTGCCAAGAAAAACACACACAAATTTTTTAACAAATATTTTACATTAAAAATATAGATTTTTTCATAACTTAATTGGAACTAAAATTTGAATCTTTAATTTTTTTGTTGCTTAATACCGGAAATAAAATAAATTATACAATTGTTTTGTTTAATCATTTCACATCATAATTTAGTTTAACATGATTAGTTTAAAACTATTATTAACCTATTAATAAAACATACCCTGAAATAAAAACCTACCTATTAATAAAAAAAAAACTAAACTGCTAAAAATGTCAAAAACAAAAGAAAGTTACTAAAACCGAAATTAAATAGAAAATATAAAAAACGAAACCTACAAAAACTATAATCTGAATGATATTAAAATCCCACTGAAAAGCTGGAATGCTTTGTGGATAGGACTTTGTTTGGTATTTTTAAAAGTGTTGGTAAATATTGTGTTCGTTAAATTTACATGCTAAATAAATTCCATTTAGCATGTGCTATGCTAGATATGTATTTCAACCATAACAGATCAGATGAATTGGCTTTAGGACCACCACTTAATTTAAGCTTTAATTTAAAAACACAAATTATCTTTGTTGGTTAAATTAATTTAACGAGAAGTAATTGTAACTTAGAAAGACAGATGCAGACTACTGAATTAATTTTCATTATTGTGAAGCCAAGTTATTTGTTTGTAGGATGTGACTTTCTAATATTAAAACACTGTTTAATTAACAGGCATATTGTTAATAACGACAAAATCGAGTCTCTAAAGCACAACTCCACAAAACGCGACCGAATAAGCGATGCACAGCCAGAAAGAGGCAAAAGTTGGTTAAGCCAAGCGTCTCAGCTGAATGCACCTCAAAAGGCCTTCTCTCAGTGTGCTGATTGTTTTTCATCTCTGGGCCACACAAGGCCCGCCGCATCCTCCGTCCCACCCCTCAGCCGGCCGCTAACTCCAGC
The DNA here is from genome assembly GCA_032359435.1 of Enteromius unitaeniatus. Classification (NCBI taxonomy): domain Eukaryota; kingdom Metazoa; phylum Chordata; class Actinopteri; order Cypriniformes; family Cyprinidae; genus Enteromius; species Enteromius unitaeniatus. The sequence continues at coordinate 15,747,548 of JAUMHI010000040.1, read as the reverse complement.
CTGACCCGGGCCATGCAGATGAAAGCCTCATCAGCACTGTGGCTGGCCACATTTACAAGTGAAAGACCGCCAATAATGGGGTGGTTAGGGAGAAAATGAGGAGACAGAGGGGTGCTCACAGATGTTGAGGGGGGTTGGGAGGGTATTGTAGCCAGGCCAGAGGGGACTGGCAGAGGGGGTGATGTTGTGCCTTTTTAGACCTGATTTAGGACAGAATGGAGAGGTGTCCAAATGAAGGGGCCAGTGGCCGGGTGAGGGCAGCCGCTTTGGAGAGCGTGTGAACGGGAGCACAGGGGTCAAGCTAAGAGCAGAGGTTTGGGGGAGGGAGGAGAGCCAGTCTGTTATTATCTGTTTGCTTTTTGTAACAGTCGAAAATCCTTCCTTTGACACCACCCAAGGTGAGGGCCTCGCTGCTACACTTCCTCTTGGTATACTGGATGGGACAGATGAAGTCATCAAAGTGGGTATTAGTGCTTTGTGTGCAGGTGAAATGATAGGGAAAGCTTTAAGGGCTTATCCACTAAAATTCAACACGGTTTCAAAGGGTTTAATGTCCAGCTCAAAGTCATGGTGTCCTCCTCGCCAGACCGGCAACGGACCAACTAACACCTGCTAGTGTTTCCTGCTGAGAAACATTTCATATCCTTTGGTAAGCGGAGGAAGACGGGCTGTCGGAGCGAGTTGGGGGGCTTTGTGTCATTCTGTCCATGATCAACAGTTATGTGTTCACACAGTAAGAGACTTGGAACGCTCATATTTAGGGTGGGACATATACAAAAAACCTCATGACATTCAGAACATTATGTGAAAAAAGATCTTGTGGATTTTAAAAGGCAAATATACAAGTTGAAAAATGAAACTTTTGATTTTATTGTTTTGCAGTGTACCTGTATTTCATTTTGCATTACTGTACATATTGCAAATGAAATGAAAAAGAATGACAAAAACGGTTAATAAAGATTAATGTGGCTGATTGTTCAATAGAAAAGTGCAGGAGGAAAATGGTTTAACCCCTAAAAAATATTTACATCACGCTGCATACTATTTTAAATGAATGTGCAGAATAACTGTACAATGTACACGACAATGAATATCACTGAAATTTGATATGGTTAGATTCCATTTATATTTATATCAGGGCACCTCATGCTTAAAGCATCTTTTATGTTCCCTTTAGAGTTTATTCAAATTATTAAAGTTTATTAGAGTCAATTAAATTAAACATTTACATTTCAAAGCTGGTAATTTAACAATTAAATTAAACAACATGGCTTCTCAAAAAAAAAAAAGGTTAAAACATTTTTAACATTTGATGTCATTTGTCAAAACGTGAAAACACACACACACACACACATTTATATGTATGTGTGTGTATATATTTATATATAAATATGAGATCAAAAGCCATCTAAAGTTTTCTGGTAAATAATCATTTTTCACAGGCCCTATATTTATGTTCAGTCATTTCACTTTAATAGCAATGAACAGAACCTATTCAGTGAAATGACTAAACCTACACACAGGAGACTGCTAAAAATAATCATTTTAGAAGAAACTAACAAATGGAACTCTTTGAATGATTCAGTTTGGGTAAATTCTGGCTTCCAATGTTCTTATTGTTAGATTGTACAGAAAGAGCAACGAAAACTCTTTGATTTCTCTGGTTAACCATTTCAATACTAAATGAAAGTTCTTATAAATTATTTACATATTTAATATGATTAAAAAAACAATAACAATGGTATTGTGGGAGAAAAACCCTTCTCGCTTCAAGTAGGCACTGCTGCCACCCTGTGGTCGCATTAGAAATACAGCACTCAGTTCCATTGTTAATTGAATATCCCATGATAAAATAAATAATCACTGAAGTTCTGAGAGCACTTGATTTGTAGTTCACTGCACACTGAAAACGGGTGTGTTGTAGCTTGTTTCAGTGGCCTAGAGAACTGAGAACTGCTCTCTGAATCAATCCTTCTATTATCTAGCAACAGGCTTAATCCATGCTTGATTAAAAACAGCAAAAGCAGAGCTAACCAGAGTTACTTCAGTAGCTCATTCTTCATCAGAACTCATTCATATGGATGAAACACAAATAAGAAAATGTCCCCAAATGCAGGCGACTTTTACTCTGTAGCTCCATCACCCAAAGGGCTCCAAAGAGTTGCTGTAAGATCTTTAAGGGATTTCAGTTTGACCCTCAAAGGAAAAGATTCACTTTAGCCGGGACTAATTTGCAGCCAGTGCTGGAGAAGTATTGGCCGTCATTTGGTGTGTAAGTCATGGCGCCCCCTACCGATGATGCCACATCTGCCCGCTGGCACTCCCCACGCTGGCAGAGCTCCCGCTGGGCACAGCGCTCCACGTGGCGCCGCAGCAAGGGGAGGAAAGGCACAAAACGAGTGATAAGCTTTTCTGTAATTATTCTGGAGTGGTAGAACCCACCTGGGAAACAAAGTTCACCCACAGATTAGATTGACTTAACAGAGGAAGATTGTGCAACATATATTAAACACTAAGATTAGCAGCTACCATTAAAATGATTCAACTGAAGATCTAAGACACTTACTGTTCTTGTTATTGTACACCGCATCAGCAATACTGTCCTCCAGCTCTTTAGGGAGAATGTCCTCTCGATCTCTACCTGCCTGACGGCTCTCCAGCGCTACTTTATTAATTACCTCCTGACCTAAAGTACTGGGAAAAAAAAACAAAAAACGGTAAAAGGATATAGCAAAGTTCATCTGAACATAAATATTCTATCATCATTTACTCATCCTCCTGTTTTAGACCTGCAGGCTTCAGATAATCTTTAAAAACACAAGTTAAAATATTTTTTAATGAAACACGAGAATTTTCTGCTCCTCACTGAAAGTCAGAGTCACCAAACCTTAATCCAAAAAGGTCATAAAGGAATAGTCAAAAAACATATGAATCAAATAGTTATAAACAAATCCCATATGACCTTTTAGGATCCTATCCAGACTTTCAATGGATTGACAGAAATCTCTCAGGTTTTATTCTAAATATTTCAAAGATTAACCAAAGTCTTAGGGGCTTGGACTGACATGAGGTTGAAGACATGATAGGGTTGAGCGATGGTGACCAATTTGGCATCGTAGGATGTCTAATGTGAAACATCGCGATGGACGATGGCATAGTCGTCGCCGTAGACTGACAAAACAGTGTTTGTGCGAGCAGGTGAGAGAAGATTGAGCGCACGCGAGTGTTTGAAATGACGTTTTTTTCCATGTGCATCTTAATACATGGGAAGAATATAATGAGTGTAATCTAATGGCATAGATTTGCCACCATAGATTAAGTGTTTTACCGCGAGCTGGTTGCTGCTAATGCGGCGGGGCGGAGCATCGTGATGCCGGTCATTTTATCCTACCTTATCAGATTTTGCTACCTCCTATGAAAATAGTACAATTTGATAATTCAATTAAATTATGTTTTATTAATGTCTACACCTCAAACAACCTAAACCCACCCTTACTGTTAATGCAAAATAATTTAACAGGTAGCATTTTCTGATATCTAATTGTACTACCTATTTTTTCCATGGGAGGTAGCAAAATCTGACGAGTAGGATGAATCGATAGAACACCTGCTCAGCATCGGGATGTCTATCAGCCATCAGCGATGGAAGATGGCATCGTCTATCAACCCAACCCTAATTAATACATCATATATTTAGCTTGAAATGTTACATTGCCCTGAAGGACAGAAGCCCATCCGTAACATTCCATTAATCAGTTATTCGGCCTTACCTAATAAATATATAAATCGCTTTCCGGTAGTTTGTCTGGAATAGAACATGAAAGGGGCCTAAATGTGGTTCTAAAACATCGATCACACCAGGAGGCATTTTCTCCATCTCATCGAAGATGAAGATTGAGCGAGCACAAGCTGTGAGGTTTCTCTCGACCCAGTGTTTTAGATCTGACTGTGCACAAAATAAGAACAAATGAATGAACAATAACTAAAAAAAAACAAAAACAAACTGTACTCATTATTAAAGTGCTCATGATTTAAGTTAATATCAGTAAATACATACGTACCCTGTACTGTTGCACCCTGTCAGCTGAAGGAAAGTGTAAGGTGGGAATAAACTGATGGATGTGTGGACTGCCCATAGCTGTACCGTAGATGTGTCTTCCTATCATAGAGCTGACCAGACTTTTTCCAGTGCCGGATGCTCCATGGAAAGACAGCACTAGTGGTCTGTCAGGGTTTTCATTCTGTAAAAACTGTACCACTGCTCCCGACACAATATCCTGAGCCATATGTTGACCATAAAGGTTTTTATAAAGGTCCCACTCTAAACCTGTGAAAACACAGGCACAGTTGGGATAATTGAAGGGGTTTGTAAATACATGCTTACTGTGTACACACAAAGAGATATATATATATATATATATAAGGGTAGTTTCCTATGGTGTGACATAGCAAAAACAAATAGTAGTAGAAAAATTCAATATGTATTCATTCTTAGAGTTACAAATAGCATAAGAGAGGTTTATCTTAAATATTAGATGTGGTTTCGTTTTTCTGTCCTGTCACCATTGATATGTCTACCCATATA
>JAUMHI010000040.1:15642394-15742863 GCA_032359435.1 Enteromius unitaeniatus | reverse complement strand
TACAAATATATATATATATATATATATATATATATATATATATATATATACACACACACACACACGTCATAATATTTACATTTTATTGATGCATTTATTGTCATGAAAAAAAAAATGTTTTTTACTGTAAAATATGTAGTCACAGCTCTCTAGTGTTATTATTTGCCCAGCTAAATTATGTGAAGACATTAAAATTTATTTATAAACAGAACACGTAAAATAAGTGCATAAGGACGCCAACATAAAAACGACTGTATCTCAAATGCATTTCAGCATGAACTGTAGTCAAAGCTGCAGTCGTACAATGTGAACTAACGTTATGTAGCATTTCGTTTGTTTAACGTTAGTGTATGGTAATCTGTGTCATCTACCATTAATTCTCAAGTTAAATCCAGCGTATGTAGTATAAAGACATAAAGTGTCCGTAGTTTATCTAGAAATAAATCCTTCGGTTTGATCTGGTGAAGCTACAAGCCCCACTGAGTCCTAGAGAGGCTAATGCTAGCTGTCTTCATATCGAGGAGACAGCTGTTCATATCCCACACACCTTACCTTTTATGTCTGGTTTAACGTCACAGTCGCAGCTGGCAGATATGGAACAAAAGATATACTTCATCTCAAAAGCGGTGCCAAAAAGCGTACAATAAATTAAAAGAAGTATAAATATCATTGTAGCTATAGCCTCGGAGCACTGCTCCAAGATGAGCAGGCCAGCAGATGCAGAAGTGCTGCGGCGCGACAGACGCTAGAGGGCAACAAAGTGATTCCCACGAATCGGTTCTTTCGAGCAGTTTGAGTGGAAGGGACTATTCACTGAATCTTTTACGTCGTGACGTAATTGCGTAAATCCGTGTTCCCCAAAATAAAACAAAACAAAAAGGAATCTTTAACTCATCTTTTCTTTTAGTGTGTACATTCAAGATTATTTTGGGTAGATGCACTATATTAGAAACAGAAACGCTAAAAAGACATATAAAGCACTGTGTCCGTTTAATTTGGTTAATTATATGATCGTTTGCTTTTTCTTCCCTGGCACAGATTTTATTAATCTATTTGTTTTTTCTTACATTGTTTTACTACTGTTGTGTTTTGTATCTGTTTGTATTAATATGTACATAAATAAATAAAACGAAAAATAAAAAGGTTTTCTTTTTAAATAAGTTTTATAATGCCATTTATTGTAATACCCAAATAATTTACAACAGAAATGCATTCACAAAAGTTGCATCTCTTTGCAGAATTATGTACATTTTAACATAACGCTATTAGATAGGCTAGCCTACAATCGTATAGCCTAAGTGGTAAATCAAGTGGTAAACATATTTCCAGTATGTAGGGCTATTTCTCTAACATTTAAGTAACCTTTTGCCCTATCAGAGCATGACTAGGCAAGTACCTGTGTGTGACTCATTAGGAATAGTACATAAACTAGAACAAAAAACTGTCCTGTCATTATGATTAGCATCTTAAAAATAAAAGTTCATACACAACAACTAAGCTTACGCATAGGCCACGATGAGAGAAAATGATTCTGAATCAATGTTTAAATAAATTACACACAAGAGATTCACTTGACCCAAGATTTACTTGACTACGATGTGGCGAATGGTGTCAAAGTACATACACTACAATTTCAAATCTGTAAATGCTTGGCAATAAATCAGATAAACAAAGATTTCACTTGGAAACAGTAACATAAATGGAAGAAAACCAGAGAATAATTCAGCTCTGAATTTATTTTTAAATGATTTAAGTGTAGAGTTAAATATATAAACGTAAAATCTTCATGAAGTACACCAAAGAGTAAATATTACCCATTATCTGGTCATTGATTATAAGAACCAACAACAGTGCAATTAAACACATACTTCAAAATTCAACGTTAACAATATTAGCATAGTTAAGATTATTTCATCTTGAAAATATAACTTTGGATATGAATTTTATGTACACTAAATAAAAACACGTTACATAAAACAAAAAAAGCACTGTTGAATAAGTTAAGATATATTGAGTTATGTACAGCATAAACTCAGTCTAAACCTATGGAAAAAAATCATAGAACAAAGTGGATTTTCTGAAAATTGTATGTGATTAGCAGTCATCCATTCAGTCATTTTGCGGAGTCGGAGAGCTCAAGCCTGTTGGATAGAGCTGTTAGCACTTCATTAAACTTTGAATAACGTTCATCTTTATTTCTTTCCACTCCACGGCTTCCCCAGAGGAGACGCATCTGAAACTCTGTGAGGAAGACCTCCCAAACATCTGCTTCCTCCTGAAATCCTGCAACAACAAAAAAATTCATTTATAGCAAGCAAATTTTTTGCTTATTTTTTATACCTTGACCTTAAAGTGGACATCGTTTAATAAACACAACCATTTGTTGTAATTATTTAGATATACTAAATTGTCCAAAAATTCTGTACCCATTAGAAACGATTCATGTTACAAAGCCATTACCCTGCAGTTTGGCCTCTGCATGTCCACTGAAGATCCTCCCATTGTACGCGATTGTACGTGCAGCATCCAGATGGCCCAAGACCATGGCCACTCCAGTGTCTGCACTTTCCCATGACTCCTCAAGAGCCACAACATTTCTTTCAAGAAGAGACAGCAGAGGGAGCACGTGGGGAAAAGTTGTGTCTTGGGGTCTACTTATCTCTGAAAGAGAGTTTGAATTTGTCCCTTGAGAATTGGAAATAGAAAGCAAACAGATTCTTTAAAGCAACTTTGTGTGAATGAATACCTTCTCCGTCATTCATCATCCTCATTGAGGGTCTTAGGGTTTTCTCATAAAGAACAGCACTTTCTGTGTACTTCTGACGTAAGACTGTCCATGTCTCATCCAAGCGAGCAATCTAAAAATGGATTCATTAGAAAATTATAAACACCAGACTGATTTACTATGATCATTTTTATCTATTCTTATGGAAAATGATTATCATAAAATATTTATTTTTATTTATTTAAAAAACTAGTTATAGTTTAAAAATATTTTCCTCATAGTTCAAGAGAAATGTTCTCCTAACCTGTGGTAATTCAAGGCATTTCATAACTGTGGCAAAGCCAAACAAATTGCCCAAGCTGCTCTTGAGCTCAGAGGCCAGGCAGATGGCTTTGTGCAGCAGAGTGGCTCTTTCATCAGCACTCCCTGTGCAGCCCAGAAGCTGAACAGCCAGCATTATGGACATGGTGTTAAACCTGAGGGACATGAAAGTTATTTGGTGTCATTTAAGTAGAGGTTGTCATCTCACAAAAATCATTTATTGAACAAAATGGGGATAACCAACCTTTCAAGCAGATCTTGACGGAGATGATGTCCATGTGGGAGAGTAAGCAGCTCCAATCCTGAACTCACCCCCATCCCTTTCATCAAATCATCAGATGTATCCAGGATTCGAGCAACCTGCAGAGTGAAGATGAGTAATCGTGTTATTCAAATGCACAAATGTTTTATTTGTCATATATTATATACTTGAACAAATAACACATTTAAATGTTCAGAAAATCAAGATTAAATGTAATAATAATAATTATAAAATGTTAGTTTTTTTACATTCAAGGCATGTGATTATGCATTTCATAGTCACACTAAGCCATATTGCTATTTCGGTTTAATTATATTTAACTGTGCGTCCCTAATAAATGTCAGCTATTTAAATGCGTGAAAAGCAATCTAATCTCAAAACATTTATATTTCTACAATCAAACGTACCATGCAGTCAACTTTGGTGATATGCATAGCCATTGTTTTTATATCAACTTTAAACAGGATATCCTTCACTTTTTTCAGTATTCTGGTCTCCAAAGGTTTATTTTCTGGGGGCATCAGCGGTGACTGATACACACTAGGTTTGAAACAGGAAACTGTGTCCATGGTGAAAGGCACTAAATAATCTTCATCAAACTCCTCTGTGCAATCCAAAGTCTGCATTTCATGTCTTTCAAATGGATGATTTGTAGCCAAATGGTCAGCTTGAGAAATTGCTGGCTCATTTTGGGCATGGTTTGCTTCTCTGTTGTTTTGATGGGAATGTGTCATGGAGGACAGAAGATGTACTGTTGGCTCCAAATATATGAGAGTGTTTTCAGGGGGAGATGAACAAAGACGTATTTCACTGGATTTTTGGAGAACAGGTGATGAAGGGACTATCACAAACTTCCTGTTTTCAGAGGGGCTTTGTCGCCGCCTGGCTACTGGAGACAAAAGCAGATGCACAATCACAATGCTATTCTCATGCTTTCTGGTTTTACTTGATTTGGTGGAAAATGAATCTTACATGTGCTCATTATTACAGGGGAAGTTGACACTACAACGTGCTGCTCTACGGTACCTTCAAAACTCCTGACAACATCACTGTGGAATACAGTACAGGACAATCAATTATTAAACCCAGAAACCAATCATTTACAGGATGAGAATTATGTACAAAAATGTTTTAATGTTTTTCACAGAAGCCTTTAATGCTCATAGAGGCAGAATTCATTTAAAATATACAGTATAAACAGTAATATTGTGGAATTTTACCACGTGAAGTTAGGCAGCCATTATTCCAGTCTACAGTGTCACATGATCCTTAAGAAATCATTTAAAAATGCTGATTGCAATATGCACAATTATTATCAGTTAGTACTGGTACTCAATTATAAATAATGGTAATTTTGCTAATTAATATTTCTATGGAAACTGTGATACATTTCTTTAGGATTTTTTTGTTCAACTAAATTTTTAAATGAACAGCTGTTCACAATTGATTTTCTGAACAATTTCTACAACGGGGTCTCATAAAAAACAAAATTTACCTCTCTGGACTTTTTGTGCAATACTGTTTTTAGGTACCTTACTTCATGTTAAGCTATATTTATCAAAACTCTGTAAACTTGTGTGAAAAGGAATAAAAGATGGCAGAGTTTTACTGCCTCTAGTGTTCATTTGCTTTAGAAACTGCAGTGATATGTACTTGTTGGTACATATTTCGTGTTTCGCTAAAAAGTGCACCAAGGTACGTTTATGCCATGAGACCAGGTCATTTCACATAATAAAACTCACCTCTGCGGTCTTATCAGCTCAATTTCCAAAGCTTCTGTCACAGTTATGTTTTCCTTCTTCTTTTGGCTTCCCTTCTGTCTGGTTGGTGAGTTTACTGGGCTGTTTTCTACACTCGGAAGCCCAAACATGCTTTCAAGGTGTCTTAGTGGAAGTGTCCTGTTAACTGGTGAGTATATGTAGGCACCACTCTGCTTTGTCAGAGGCCTTTTATTTCCAGCATAGGAATGAACCAGTGCTGGCAGAGAATCAAATGTTTCCTCCTCCAGAAAGTACTGTGCGCGGGCATATGTCTCATAAGATCTGAGCAGAACCTTGTGGATCAGGAAATGAAGAGCTTTCTGGTTCCAGCAGCAGGTTAAGACATAGTCTCCAATGCTAGTGAGAGAGTCACGGACGATAAAATCCCCATTCCGTTGCACAAGAGACTCAGAAACCTGTAAAAAGGTATTATTAAGTCACGCAGTACATAATTTATTGGTATCTATCATTTAGTGAATGACCTTAAACATCCATAGAAGTGTTCCATTCCACAATGGCATTGCTAGGAAAGCATTCTTTTGGAACCTTAATTTATAAAAGTGTGCATAAAAATATTTATAAACTCACCTCCCAAGGTATGCGACCGTGGTACCAGCCATGACTTGATAAGTTACAGCTGTTTAATTTCAACTCTTGTCCCAACTCTTGATTCAGTTTGTCTGATGGGGAATTCAGTTGATATGTCTCTTTAGAAAACTGAAGAAAACAATGATGAGAAACCATAACAACATAGAAGTCATGGGACACTTCCTATGAATTCAATGACTCACATCTAGTCTGCGCTTCTCAGCTGTTAAGGTAACATCATTGTGTTTACATTTCATAATAGGCCAAAATATATCACCGCAGTAAAATATACTAACAGCATAGTGTGGAGTCTCACAAGCAACAACTATTCCCATTATCCAGTCCTATTCTATCTATTTATATGTTCATCTGGAGCAATAAAAAGTTGCACTTAAATGATGGGAAAACGTCCTACATGTTAAGGAACTATTGTGCACTAAGACAAACGATGGTCTTTGTTCTACATGCTACAACAACTACCAGTGGTACAATGCACATGTGAGCCCATTTTCAGTTACTCTAAAATAAACAGCAACATTTGGCACAGTTGGTTGCCTACAGTAACCCTGTTTGTCCTCAACCATTCTGAAGTCATGGGCAGCAGTCCAAGCCCTTTTGTGTCACCCACCCTAATTCAATTAGATTTGAATAGCAAAGCTCTCAGATTTCTTTGTGTCCAACACTTTGTGTCACCAGCAAAACAAAATAACCTTTATAATGCTGTAATTATTATCTTTAATTGTCAGTGCTCCTCTTTTTTTGTCATTCCAAACCTGTATAACTTTCTTTTATCTGCAATTTTGTAGAATCTTGATAACTAAACAGTTTCAGTTCTCTTTGACTTCTACTGTGTGAGCAAAAAATACAATGGAAGTCAACGGGAAATATACATCATGACAGAAATGTCCTTTTTTTGTGAACTATCCTTTCATGGTACTGATCTATATGACTGAGAGCCAAAGACCAAAAGCTGAAAGTTTCCCCGTAATTAAGTTTCACCTTAATAATGTCACACTGAAACTTGTCAAGTTAATATATTACAAGTATCACACAGTAGCCTACCTTTACATAAACGTCACTGTTTTCCATGAGACCTAAATGCCTGTAAATGCAGAAAAGTGATCAAATTAGACCTGTGTGGTAACCAATGTCAAAATATGGTAATGAGCTAGCTATGAGTCATGTGTTTGTTTCTGAGTGGAAAAACTTATTCATTAGCATAACTTCACATATAGTATGAAGTGACAGGCAGGTGGCTTCAAGGCAGGAAACTGTCACCAAAAAACACATTCTGCTCTTTCCCATGACCACTATATCCTTTGTGCATTAGGGGATGCATTTACAACTATTAACTATTGGACCACAGGCACATCTGACAACACCCAGTTACAGCCTGCTGTGTCCATTTCCAAACAAAAAGCCTCCATGCCAGACAGCCTGAATATCTTAGAGATTACAACACCAGTTCCCTCTCACGGTTTCACAATCAGATATTTAACGTTCTGTACTGAACATTGCCTTCTGGGTTGAAAAAAACAACCTTAAAAACAAAACATTACACACAATTCTCCACACACATTCAGACAAAATCCACAAAACTCATGAAATCTGAATTTCCTAACAGGTGTTCTGTTGTTTTCCAGTATAAATATAATAAAGAAGTATAGTAGTATAAATAGACATTTTCTGAAAACAATAGAAACAAACTGTTTTTTTACCTTTATTCTTATGTTTAATGTTTTAAGCACAAATACATTACTTCGATTTTTGGTTTTACAAAGTATATTAAAGTCTTAATATCAATAATGTACCACAATTTTGTTTGCATACAAATGTAATAGGTGTTATTTTTAACTGAAAAACAAACAAACAAGCACTTGTAAAGAAAACGACTTTTCAGTAAATCAAAACATATGGCAAAAGAAGACACTTCACCATCTTACACTAATGTTAACTTCATAAATCAGACGTCATCTGAACAACCTTTTAACAACCATGAAATAATCTCCAATCAGAAAAGGGTTCTCAGAATGTAATTCTCTTCAACGAAACACTTCCGAGACACTTGTTCTCAAAATTCTCGGTTTGCAAGTACAATATGTTATATGACAATTGATTGCAATGAAATCATGAAGAAAGAGAGAGAGAAAGAAATATTGCAGTAGCCTATCAAAAAGTTTATGGCATAAGCATTGAATTACACTTCAACTCCTCACACCCATAGCAGCGTAGATTATACAGACGTCCCTTAAATTACTTTTCCTAATTTTAGAAACGTATTCATAACAGGGAAAGGGATTCTCACCAAAGTCATTTTCTTCTCTAAAACCCCTGTTAGTCCTCCGACAGCGCGACAGGATGAGGATGCGCACGTTGTTTCTGTGAGCTGTCTAACTGAATCCCAGAGGAACTGTAGGAATGTCAGGCTCGGTAAGCTAAGCGCCACAACACTTTTCCAAACGGCAGTTACATAACGAGCAGACTCCCCTCCCCGAACCTCTCTACTCCTCTCAGACACCCATAAACAAGCGCCATCTATCACTATAAACACTAAAGCCTTACGGACAATGTAACTTTACCCGAACACGTGACCCATAGGCTACTGGGAATGCAACTTCTACGATCAGAAGACCTTGAAGTTCAAGTAATGCTGTAATATCTGACCTCGGCGGTCAGTGTAGAACCCACTGCTGTTATATTTCACTTGTTCAGCTGTCATAACCCCTACACGGTCATGAGGCTTGTCCCGCGGTGAGTGCGGGGCTCACGCGCAGTGCTTCGACACTTGTCACGCAGCGCGTCTTTTATTCTTTGCTACAATGTTGCAGTGTCTCATGATGACGTCGTTTTTTTTTTGTATCTTTCTCACCCCTCCCCCTACAACTTGGCATCTTCATCATACTCGCAAAATGCCCGTTTTTGTACGGAAAAAGCGTTTGTTTAGACAGTTCAGTAATACCAACTGAGGCGCAGATGCTGATGGTCTCATTCAGATCGTGGTATTATTCCCTGTGCCAGGCTCTGAGTGCCTCTGCTTGCAGATAAAGCGCAGAGAGGGTTTTTTTTTAAACACGTATTAAGCATTAAAAATGGCTTAACTAAACAAAGCAGAATTTATAATGCTAACAGTGTTTATAAACCTTATATGAAGATCATAGCCTACCTGGAGATTGGGTACTAATATACAAACATATGATTATTTTATTTATAACTTATTTATAACTAGGGAATTTCTCAAGGACAATTTAGGAAATTGCAACAGACCTGGTAGTGTAATGCAAACTCTGAGAAATATGTGAGGATATGAACAATGGCAATGAGTCAGTCTTTTTCAGAATTCATGCAGTTTTTAAACTTTTTTTATAAAATTGTTTGCACATTCTTTGCACATACATAAGTAAAAAAGCTCTCTCTTTATATATATATATATATATATATATAATCAATGAGGTTTTTCTTTTTTTAATTTGTTTATATTCCTTAACATTTTTAAAGCAAATACAAATTTTATATTAAACATTAGAGATATGTGCAAAATTAGCAAATTACAGAATGTAAGTCATGTTTCAGTCAAAATGAAAGCGAAACGGTCGTTTAATAGGCCCAAACCTCTTTGTATAATATTTTCTACTATATTTGATTTGGAAAGACCCAACGTGAAAAAGCAGAAGGTCTCGCGCATGTTTCCGCGCAGCTCAAACCTAAACCTCACATCCATGGCAACAAGAAACAACTGCATTTGCAAGTTTGTACTTAGGCTGCTTCGTTTAAAGTAGGCTATACGTAAAAGTTCAATGCCTCCCAAAAAGAATGGAAAAGCGACCGGAGATAAATCAATTAAAAAGGAAAGTATGAATCCTGAGCAGAAAATCGACGAAGAATTGACGGAGAGTGATAAAAACTTTTATCGGGCTCAAATACGTGATTTGGAGGAGCGACTGGAAAGGTACAGGTCTCTTCAAGTTACCACGAACTTATTTTACATGGTTGTTTCTTATGTTACATTCATCAGACGTTTATAAGAACTACTAGGCTACTTATGAATTTATTAAACCTAAAACCAAAAATGTAGTATGCCATTCATGTACATGTAGCCTATTCATGTGCAGCAAACACTCACCTAATGATGATTTCACAACTTGATTGAAGTTTCCGTAAGCTATTTTAATATTAAAATATAGGCCACAAGATTATAATAGCATTAACAGAATTTTTCTTATAGCTAATATTTACTGTGAATTTGGGTAATGCAGCTCATGCCTGTGCCTTTGAGGAAACTAAAATGAAACAGACTTTGGATCATAATCTATTGTTAATAATTAACCAGATGACATATTTCAACAAATATGACATACCCTCAACAGGAAGCACTTGCCTCATAATGTTATTAAGAACTGCGACTTTGTCTTTTTTCTTGCAGATACCAGCATAAATGTGATGAACTGGAGGTTCAGGAGAAGGATTTATACTCAAAGATCAATAATGTGGAGAAAGAGAAGAAAGACATAGTTCTCTACTTAAAACGCACACTGGCTCAAAAAGAAGATGAACTGATTGATCTGACTGAGAGCTTATCAAGATATCAGCAAGCTCAAGAGGCTGAAAGAGAGTCCTTTGAGTTACAACTGAGCCTGCTTAGACATGAACTTCAGGAAAACAAGGAAAAATTCACATCTGAGAACATGGCGCTTGGTACTTCTGAGGAGTCACATATTCGGAATACAAACATCTAATAAAATAAAGAATATATATAAATTATCAGTAATGTGATACCATTCATAAGGATTATTTTTTTAAATTAAGATTTATATTTCATTTGAAAACTGAAATAAATAAGCTTTGCATTTATGTATGGTTTGTAAGGAGAGTAATATTTGGCCGAAATACAAAGATTTAAAAATCTGAGAACTGAGGGTGCAAAAAAAAAGAAAAAAAGAATGTTGTCCAAATGAAGTCCGTAGCAATGCATATACACCAGAAATATATTTTGATATATTTCTGGTAGAATTAATATCCTAATGATTTTTGCCATAAAATAAAAATGTTATTACTTTGACCCATATAATGCTTTAGGATATTGCTACAAATACTCTATACCCGTGCTATCTTTGTAGTCCAGAGTCACATATAAGTGCACTGTACTAAACCACCTTACAACCTAACATTTTTTTTGTGTTCAGCTGCTAAACTGGCTTCTTTGGAGGAGTTTTCTATGCAGAGAGAGAAGCTTATGGGTGAACGCAGGTGTTTGGAAGAGCAGCTTCGAAAGGAAAGAGAAGAACATCAAGCGCAAATCTATAACCTGGAAAAAAAAGCTGTACTGGACAATGACAGGTGAGCATGTTCATACTCATTGTTCAGCGATCATGGCCAGTGCATGATGAATATGACTGGATCAGTTATGACCAATTTTCATAAATATTGTGCATTATTTAAGGCCTGAAGTTATCAGTGCTGACCATTAGAAATTACACGTGTCCAAAATGCTGACTGATTTCCATTCATCTTGTTTTCAATGAAAGATCGTAATGTAAGGCTTTACAAAGAGGCATTAGAGGTTAAAAAAACTACTACAACTCTTGATTTTAATAATGCATGACATGTTGAAAATATTAGCTAAGATTAGTAAGTGCTTGAGAAGAACTTGTTCACAATAACTAATGTTAAAAAAAGTCTTCCCAATATGAAATATTTCAAATATTACCAAATGGAATTATCTGTCAATGTTAATTAAGCTACATTTTATTTAATTTACCTTGTTGGCTGATACAGGCTAAAGAAAGAAATGCTGCAACATGTTGCTGCTGTAGCAACTGAATTTCGGCGGGTTTCAGATCAGAAGATGCCCGAGACGACAAAGAGAGCCATGCAAGAAAACCTCTCTGTGACAGCACAACTTCAGCAGCTCTCAGACAAGACCAAGGAGCTGCTGAAGGAGAATGATGACCTGCGAGCAAGAGAAAAGAAACTCAAAATAGAGAATGCCATCCATGAACCACTGCTACATGAGATAACCAAGAAGAATGTTGCTAATCAAAAGGTTGCCAGTTTATATATCTATACTCGCATACATTTTTTAACCCAATCTTTTTTTAGAGCAAAAATGAAACATGACTCTTTCTCAAGGTAGTCCATCAGTTGACAGAAAAGTGCAAGCAAATGCAGTCTGAAGTGGAGAAATGGGCCAAACTTAAAGTGGAGCACCAAGAGCTGCTAGACAGTCACTCTGTGATATGCACTGAGCTTGATGCTCTCAGGTTGGACTCCTGAAGTCACTTATGAGTAAAATGATGTATACTTTAAATACTTCTTTCAGTATGTTTTAATAGTATTACCACCACTGTACTTACAGAAAGAAACATGCAATAGTTACAGAAGTTCTAAACCAAACAAAAGCTGAAGCCAAGAGACAGAGGAAAGAGCTTGAAGAGGAAAGGACGCAAGGAAAACAGCTAAAAGCAGTTCTTGAGGAAGCAGCAGTAGCTTTAAAAGAGGCCCTAAGGGTAAGAGAGAACATAAAGAGGTCACTTATCATTTGGTGTTTCAGCCAAGTAAATATACACTAGTCCTGCTCTGGTTTGGTTACAGGAGGTCCCTAAAGAGGAAGACTCCGTACTGAAGATTACTGTCAGACGAAATCAGATGATGCAGAAGCTGCTGGTTGTGCTGGACAGTGCTGCAGTTTTAGGAAACGGTCTAGCTCTTGCTGGATTCATGCCAGAGGTGACTCTTCAAAAAGCCCCTGACATTACAAGGTACACAATTATTTCTTTGAATTCAGTGTCACGGATTAAAATGGACATCCAGCATGTTGCCGCTCTCAGACAGGCTAATCAATCATTTTGGGTCACATGCTTGCTTTTAACTCCAGACCAAGTGAACTCCTGCAGAAATCTGCACCACGTCTTTCTCACTTCCAAACTGGAGATCTGGGATTGGTCCCTCGCAAAACACACGCTACATCATCAAAGACAGGAAATCTCTCTAGGAGAGCTTTTACCTGCGCACAGAAGCAAGTATATTAAGCTTATGGTACATCAACAGCACACACAGCATGAGATAATTTATATAACATGACATATTAATACAGATGATGAATTTTGATGAAGCTACTCTTTGACTATTTTCTTGTCTTCTAGGAAACAATCATGTGATGAATGACTGACCTTTTCACTGTCATACCTGATCACAAGAGTTGCGGGGGGTATTTTTAAACAAGGCAGCTGGTGTTGAAGTAGGCCTATGTTATTCCAAATGACATTGTGTTGTTTTCATGTATTGTCACTAGGTGGCAGTGTTGTATCGTTATGGATAGATACGTGAACGTGGCCTGAAGTAGAAATAAAGTGTACTTACGGTATCTTTCCCATTCTGGTTCATTAAGTGTTAGTTATTGAATTTCAAAGACTACAATGATACATTTTGACTAGAGGAATTATGGTGAAAGCAGATGAGATTCTGCTTTTATACTAGCTGCTTAAATTTGAACAGGGAAAATATTTCAAAGATCTTCCGGGTTAGTAGAGTCCTGCTTTAAAGCAGGGAGTCTGAGCACGTTCCCGGATGAATAATAAAAGACACCCCATCTCTGTGGGTCGGTGTGTATTTTAATTTGTATGTAAAGCTCAGTCATTAGTCAAGTGTCTACACTGCATTTGACTGCATATATAGTCTAACGAAACATTAGAGATTTATTTATTATTCTTAATTATATAGTTAATACGGAAAGCCATTTTTTTTGCTTTCAATGAACTGACGTCATATGGTCAGAAGCCTTATTAAGATTCTTGAAGATTTCTATTTTTGCAGTATATACAGTTCTGGAATAAAATGAGGGTCAGTGTGAAGATTATCACATGTTTTCGTAATTCTTTATTCAAATGAGACACGGAAATGGCTAAAAAAAATAAAACAAACAAAAAAACCCCCAAGAACTTTAGTAAGGCAGACAGGTATAAAGAGTGCTGTCTGTTTCTGTGGTATCATTTTTATTTCATTCAACACTGAATGTTTGATCTTTGGTGTTTGTTGTTTTGTTTTAGCTAATGTTTAACCATAAAAATATTCATTGGAGAATATCCACCTTTCTTTTCCTGCTCTGAAATCACAGAACATGGATTACAGCAAGATCTCAAATGTACACATATAAAGAACAGATATTTAACAACCTCTTTTGGCAAGATAAGATGGCTCCTGACAGTTTTGATTAAAACAATATATTTCACAACAATATCCTACATAAATCTTTTTGGTCACAGCCACTGTAAAAATAAGCTTACCACAAGTCAAAGTGAAAGACGCTGCTCATAACAGACCCAATATAGTGGAATATTCTAGTGTTCTCATTTAGTTCAATGACTCCTTATTACAACTCAAGATTGCAGTGTCTAACTGCAACATTCATCTTTGTACACGCACCTTACAAAAGACATACAAAAATCAGTAATTATGACACAGACCATGTCAGACAATTACTACTGCAGTCAGATAGGGCTTATGGAAATGCATATATGTACTTAATGATGGAAACCAATTTTAACACCATGCTATAATAATATAAGTCTTCAAATATTTGTACAAATAAGGCATACTAGAAGATAAAGGATTAAAAATATGTTTGGCTGAAAAAAAAAGATCTTTTTCCTTTTTTTTTTTTTTTATTTATACAAAAATATTCCCTTTCAAGAGGCACTTAAGTTAAAAACATTTGAAATCTAACCACAGGAGTTAAATGCATGTGAATCCATTTACTGTCCCAAAACACCAAAAAATGAGAGATGGGAGGTAGACGTTATATATGTTGCTTTTCAAGTCTGGATTCACCTCAACTCATATTCTGGCTATGAATTAACATGTGTTTTTTGTATGCATGTTGGTATGAGGCTTTTACAACAGACCTGCTGGTATACACAAGTACACAATACAATGAACCTGAATTGAATGATATGAGTGACAGTAAAACTTAATTACCTAGAACAGCCAAACAGAAGACTCATCCTTAAAAAACAAAAAATCTGTCCATTCTCTATTGCACTTTACACAGAAAACATCCAAACACACATGTACATGTAAAACATACACAATCGTGTATAACTATGGAATACAAAATAAGTACTTCATTACAAATAAATGTCTTAATTGTTCCTTGTCCATATGGATCACTTGCAAAAAACACAATTATGAATAAATTAAGACTTCTAATAGAGTTTAAGAAGCAACTCTAACCACATATCCAGGCCTTGTTTTCAAAAAGAAGAAAACCCAGCTGTGAAAAGAAAGAGCTGCTCGCATAAGAAGTCTTGTTTTCTCCAAAGCTGCTCTAGTTCCTTCTTTCCTCATATTTAAAGGCTGCAGTCCACGCTTGAGAGGAGATGTACAGTTCTGGTGGCCTCTAGGACAGAGAGGCTCTGTAATGCTATGCGTGTAATTGGGGTATTTAAGGCTTCCATTGTTGCTTTTTTTTTTATTTTTTATAAAAAGCACACAGGGCCCACTTCAAGGTGGTAATGTGAGCCAAAATTTGTGCTGGGCAAGTTGTAGACCTCCACAATGGGCAATAAGTTTGGGTCCTCTGTCTGGAAAATGAACTGTGTCTGATGCCATCGTCCATCTGTGATCTGAGAGGACAGAAAAAAATGGAAGCATTAGTTGTGATAATGAGGTATCCTAATGATGATGTGCAAAATATTGTTTTTGAGATTGCCAAACAGCACTATATTACAAACCTTTTTTTTAGTTATAATGTCTCATTCCATTTACACTGGTGTTTTAGAAAGCAGATTGAAGGTTGATAACCATAACAATATTTAACTCTAACTGAAATAGGTTGAATATATATATGCTAAAAAATAGAATGTTTCATTTAACCTTACAAGTTGCAATACTATTAGGTACCGTTAAAACTTTTCAAACCATCAAGGTTTTACAGTTTAAAAGCTTTTATTTTGGCAAAATACTGGTGAAAAGCTGTAAACTGATTAAATTATGTTCTAAAGTTTATAAAGTAAAGAATAGTGCACATTGCGTTACCAGATGCTAATGTTACATTTGCATAATGTGTACATATTTTGCAGAGTTTATTTTGTGCCGAGCCTCTCTAAAAAGCTGAAAACCCTTTACTTCAATCTGAAACACGCAGTGCATTAGACTATAGTTGTTTTAACTTTACATTTGCTACAATTAATTAGTAGTTTATTTTATTAGCACAGAAAATGTTTTAATATAAATGTATGCATACCCAGCATTCGTCCTTTATCAGCTCAGGCTCGATGAATCCACCAGACTCGATTATCTGTCCGTTCCAGGCTTTAAAATACACTGCACTTGAGGAAGGTATTTTGGAGTCTCCTGCTGCCCAAACAGAGACGTTCAGGCAGTGAATGGTGATGATCTGCACAGCTTCAGAGCTCAGGAGGTGGATGAAGTTCATCTGGATCAGACTCACTCCAGTCGCCAACTTCAGGAAAGAAATAACATCATAATCAGTCGATTACAACAATGGAAACGCATAAAAGAGAAGAAATGGTATTATTATATTATCACTGAACTATTTTGTAGAGAAATGGACACAGAAGCAAAGTTTGTTACATTACGGGCGTTTAAACTGTACGGAAATCTGCTGTGTGCTGCAGGTTCAGATTCAGTGCAATCCTGCTCATAATGTTGCTCATAATGGCTAGTTGTCAGTTTTATAGACCTTGGAAACAGCGACTGGTTTAAGGCAGGTTTGACCTCCACTGGAGAAGCTGCAGGTCACTTCAATATTGTCAGAAGAGCAGCCCAGGTTAGGATCTATCCAATAAGTGCCTTTAGTAAAATACAAAATTAATTAATGAGTTAATGTAGCTTTATTTATAAATAAAAAGAAAAAGTACAATGACAGTAGCTTAAAAATATCTCACCATCCTTCAACCTGTGCTCGCATTCAAAAATATCTCTGCACATTCTGGCAGGATTCTCTTGTGTTCCCAGAGGATTCTTGATGCTGCGGATCAGAGTGCTGAGGTAGTGAAGAGTCTTAAAGATCTGGCTTTCCTGTTCCATCATTAGAAGATCAGTATCTTTATATGTCTGTGGATTGGAATGAAACAGAACAGCATAACATCCTTATCTAACCTTTAATCAGTGCCATAGAAATTGACAGTATGATATATATAAAAACCAATGTCTGTAATTTATGATTGCAGGAAGAGTAGTTGCTAGTACTTGATGTTGAAACCTGCTGGCACTTACCTCAGACTGTAAAGTAGAGCGGGAATCCATAACAACATGTAAAGCAGCACCAAGAGCCTCATTTTCCTAAGAGATAACAAAATTGAGTAAGGGCATCAAGGAAGTTGAAAGTAAACGGATTTAAAAAATGTATCAGATCAAGTCTTGATCACCCTAGCGACCTCCCTGAGTACCTAAGCAACCGCCCTAGCAACCACCCAGAGTACCCTAGCAACCACACTGGACGACCTTCATAGTCATACACTAAAATCACATAGCAACTCCATAGCAACCGAGGGCAGAGTTTTGCCACAGCAAGCACCACTCACGTTTTCCTCTAATCTAGTTATTCATATCACTTTCATTTCTGGGTTAACTATCCCTTTAATAAATCCAATGCTAATTATTACGCTGCAAAAAATGGTTTTATTAGCTTTGATTTTTGTTTGTCTTGTTCCCAGTAAAAATATCTAGAAATTTTTAAATATATATTAAATATACATTTCAAACAGAAAAATTTGATTATTTTGCTTACCTTATTTTGCTTTAGTTGGTTCGAGCAAAACTGATTTAAGTTTTACTTGATTTAAGAATTTCTAGATATTTTGGCTGAAAAAAGCAAAAAGCTAGAGTCTAAATATACAAGGCATACTTACACGAGATACAGCAGGAAGCCCCTATAAACCAATGAGAGATAAAGACACAGAAAGCATTGATTACAATCTAAATGCCACTATTCTCATGCTTGTTACAATGCATCAAGACTACTTACTGGAGGTCCAGGTGGTCCACGAGGACCTGGAGGTCCCTAATGGAGAGTGAAATTAACATTTACAAAACTACTTAATTTATCTAAATGTAAAAAGGCTAGTAAGGTTGAAGGGCATTGGGGAAACATACCCTTGGTCCCTGAACACCCTGTTTAAAATATAAGGAGAAACATAAATGTAATTTTAGTAGGTAACCCCAATTTTACTTGGAAATCATCTAGAATTTGTTCTGGCTAGATTCTTACCATTTCCCCTCTGTTTCCTTTGTCTCCTTGTGGTCCCTAATACAAAGAGAGGAAGAGAAGGATGTTTTTCAGAGTATGTGCCAAATTAGAAACAACCATTAAGATACTTTAAGTGACTAATGTCATACATACTGGATTACCACTAGGCCCAATGATACCAACAGGTCCGATGGCTCCTTGCATACCCTTAAAAGAAGAAACACCTACAGTTGTTGCTGATCAAGAACTCTTCATCCATCTTGTTTAGGTTTTCAGGACAGTTCTCACTGTGGTACTTACCATTAAACCCTGAGGACCTTTTGGGCCCTGGATACCCACTGGGCCAAGGTCTCCGGGAGGCCCCTGTGAATGACAAACACTTCGGTCAAAACAGTTTGGCCTTATAATATCAGAACACAATATCGAGATTACTGAAACCGGGAAGAAGGAGAGTGACTGCCACCGGAAAAAGACTGATTGTTTATACTTTGAAATAGTGTTGTCACGGTACCAAAATTTCAGTATTCGGTACCAATACCAGTGAAAATCCACGGTTCTCACTACCAATTTCAGTACCAAAGCAAAACACAAAAACACTTTTATATAAGAGGACTTTTATTTAATCAAACATCGCAAACTATATTTCATAGCCTAGAAATCACGATTCACGATTTTTATCACGATTCTTTCTCAAGTTGGTTTTTTAAGACTATTTAAATTACAGGGGTAGGGGTGGGCAATATGGAAAAAATATCATATTATGATGATTCTTTGTCATTGATTTTACTTTTTTGCAAGTTGTCTGAGCAGTACAGACAAACTAATTTTTATTAAAAACAAAGCCTTTCAAGGTAACAAAATATAAAATAAAGAAGCGCAGATATTTAGGCCAAAATGAGCAAAGATAATTTTTTTTGTCATTTTATCTTTGTTATTTGAATAGATACACATTACAAGTAAACATAATTTGACACAATTATCGTTTTTGAGTAAACTATCCCTTTAATGACAAGCGGCACATGTTTAGTTCTGTCCCTTTAAGAGCTGCACACGTCTAATATACTGACACGTTTTTTTCTAGAATTTTTCTCGTTTATTTTTCTTTAGACACAAGCACCTGTGTTTAACGCTGTGTGTTTGTGACAGTATTACCACAATCACATGTGATAAATATCTTAGTTCAGTAATTAGGTGCTATTTGACAGGCTTTTAGTGCGCATGCTTCAGGCGTACTCGTTGAAAAAGCGCGTCTGGACAGCACACATATCAAATGTTTAATCAGCAAGACTTTTAAAGAGAATAGTAAGAGAAGTACTTGAGTGTAATTCTACCACTGAGTTAACTCTGATGTGAATGTGCGTCGCGTTGTGCAGCATATATTGAGACAGAGATGATAAAATAACACGATACTACGATATTCATTAAAAAGCTGATCGTGGAGTAATTTTTAATCACCCACAATCACAAATCGTCCTATTGCCCACCCCAACATCAGCCTCAAAAACAAACAAAATACTTCCACACGTGGCTCTTTCCTCCTCCCTTTTCTACGAGCAGATTCAGAGCCGCCTCATCAGTAGCACCGCCGGTCACCATCTCTCTGTGCTTTTATGAAGAAGACGCAACTGTGCAGTGCACACCTTTCAGGTAGAGCAGCAAGAACCGGGTTGACCCGTTGCTCGGTACTACCGGTACTTCAGAAAACCTGGTACCATAACATTTCACATTTTTTAGTACCGTCTTGGTACCGAAGTACCGGGTCTTTTGACAACACTACACAGAAATAATATGGTAAGCATAAAAATGTGTGCATGTGTATGGAAATCCCGAAGTATAATTCAAGAACATGCCAAAAGTCGCCAAGATTGCTTTCAGCAGGTTTTAAAATCAATATTTAGGTGTCACTGATAGATTTGTTTTGTTTTTACTAATAGAGTTAACATTAATTGTTAAATATCTTCATTTGTGTACAGAAAATAAAAGTCATGGTTCAGTAAATTTGAAGTTTGAGTAAATCTGCAAAGAATCTGCCTCAACCGTTTGCTTATGGACTACCATGAGCTATGTTTGAATTACTGCTACATTTGGATTACCGCATACTGTGAAAAACATTTACAGTGTGATGCTTAACTTGGGATAGAAAAAAAAATCTATTGACAACTTGTGTGCCCAGCGCCACACTAAACTCATCATATCTCCACTGTTTACAAGCATTTCCTAAATCGGCTTGATTTTGCTTTGTTTCAAAATGTCTGTAATACAGGTAAAAACTATATTGAAAATCA
Source organism: Enteromius unitaeniatus (assembly GCA_032359435.1). Classification (NCBI taxonomy): domain Eukaryota; kingdom Metazoa; phylum Chordata; class Actinopteri; order Cypriniformes; family Cyprinidae; genus Enteromius; species Enteromius unitaeniatus. The sequence goes on along the minus strand of JAUMHI010000040.1, from coordinate 15,722,717 downwards.
TTACCTTTAACTTTGAACTGTCATTACCTTAAATTAGTTTGAAATTGTATGTGTGTGTTATAAAAAAACGTTTATCATTCATTTGTAATGGATGTTTAGATCACTCAATTTACTTGAGTAACTGTAACATGCTTTTTCAAGGCAATTGGTTTTCATGCTTTTTTACATCTTTCAGTGCAGAAAATCATTACATCACAGTCTTTGTTTTTTTATATTGATTGACTAGCTCTTTTAAAGCTGTTTAAAGAAGCTTTTTTTCATCTTGAGCTACAGTGCTTGTACAGCTGTAATGAAATGCTAGCTTGCACTGCTGGCTTGAAGGCTTAGCATTAAATGAGAAGTAAACAGTAACTGCTTGATCGATTGGATTTTGGTGAATCATACAAACTGTATGGTGCACTTTCCTTTCAGTTTATACTGTTCATTAATCCCAAGACCAGCCACTGATGCAGTATATTTTATGCAAGCAGCATCATTAAATATTAGTAAACACCTAACAGCTTTACTTAAATAGTTTTGATCTGTGGTGTAACCAGTGCATCTATCAGTCTCTATAAGAACACATAATTTATCTTCTGTAAAACAGGATATTTAGAGTTGCACATGTTGTAGCTACATGGCAGTTAAAAAGGGGCCTGGTCACATCAGTTAAAAAATTATATGTATATGTATATATATATATATTAAATTAACAAGCAAACAGGATGAATTTTGACAATCAAAACATAAGTTGAGGCTGCGTATGTGCTAACAGTGGTGCAAGAAGAAAGCTTACCTTTGGTCCAAATATTCCAAGAACTCCAGGAAATCCCTGTTTGCCAGAGTCACCCTAAAACAGACAATAAATAGATGAAAAATATAAACAGATAACAATAATAGAATGCCATATGACATTATTCTTTAGGAAGTGCTAAAGAAATGCATTGTCATTCATGCATCAACTGTTAAATAGACTAAAAACATGCAAATATACTACCATTTAGAAAGTTTAGGGCCCAACTAATATTTGCATACAGCAAAGATGCAATAAACTGATAAAATGTGACAGATCAAATAAGATATTTATAATGCATTTATAATTACAGTGTCTACATATGTATTAAACAGCAACTGCTTTTAATAAATGATAATAGGAATCGTTACTAAAATGATTTTGGAATAATAATTGGGTTTGTATCAGTTGTCAGAGAAGCAATACTTACAGGTTGCCCTTTGAACCCTCGGTCACCTTGTTTTCCAGGAAATCCCATTCCTCCATTAAATCCTTTTTTGCCTGGAGTTCCGGTTTGGCCAGGGATGCCCCTTTCACCCTAAGTCAGAACATAGAGAAATATTTAAGCTAAAACCATCTATTGTTATAGATGACACAAACAAAGAATATGTCACCATATATCCATATAAGCAAAGTACCTTTGGCCCAAAAGAGCCTTGTGTTCCAGGCAGACCTGGTCGACCTGTGCTTCCTTGAGGGCCAGGTTTTCCAGGTAAACCAACCTCCCCATCACTTCCATGCTCACCCTAATGTGCACAACAGGGGAAACACATACCAAAACATCACAAACAACAAAGCGCACCTGGGCGATTTCAAGTGTTACATTGAGAACATTGAGAATTACATTCATTGTCTTACTGGCATTCCTTTAGCTCCGTCTTTCCCAAGGGCTCCTTCTACCCCAGAATCACCCTCATGACCCTCACGACCAACAACTCCTCTCGGGCCAGGGAGACCAACAGGACCCTGTGAGAGAAACACGATGTTTATATTAACATCAGCTTGTAGGTTCTGTCAAGCTGAAAGAAACTTACTTACAGGGGACCCTCGATTTCCAGATTTACCACGTGGGCCATTTTTGCCTTTTGCACCCTAAAAAAAAATCAGTTATTCAGTTGAGATGGATATTATATGATTTAAAATAGAAGACATATTTGTGCATTATATTGTGCATTATAACAAAACAAAATCCACAATATGTTTGCCTTTACATGGTAAAGTCTTACTTTGTTGCCTTTGGATCCTTTAGGCCCTGGAAAACCTTTTAGCCCTGCATTTCCCTGCGGTTATAGACAGGGATAATAAGATGAAGAAAATATATTTTATAGCTCAGAGTTATTATCGTTAATTAAAACTAAAATGAAACTAAATTTAAATATCTTTTAAATTTAACCATTAAAATATCTTTGATTACTTTTCATAAAATATAAAATAAAACACAAAATGTTACAGTTTCTGTTAGCTGTTGGCCAAGGCAACATTTTTAATTTTACTTTAGTATAAGAACTAAATAAACTAAAACTTCATAAAAACTACACACATATTTTAAAGCTAGTAAACAAATAAAAATGACAAAAATAAATAACAAAATCATAATAATGTAACAAAATTAAAATAGGAACAAAATACCAGAATAAAATCTATTAATTTAAAATTTTAATAAAACTATAACAGTATAAAGATCATTATTGGTCGATTCACTCACAGGGAGTCCAGGAGCCCCTGTGTTTCCTCTTTCCCCAAGAACACCTTCGTGACCCTTGAGATTTACAAATTGATATTCAAAATTGAAATAAATGCTGCTATTTAAATGCTGAACCATTTTGGAATTGTCAAAAAATATATTTCTAAAATCAAAACTCACTGGGTACCCAAGGTCACCTGGTTGTCCCCTTTCTCCTCTGTTGCCAAAAGGTCCCTAAGCCCCAGAGAAATTCAAACATATCGATCAGGTTGGCGTCCAGAATTCTCCTAAAACAAGGCAAAGATGTGTAGGAAATCTAGAGGACTGACTCACGATGTCACCTAAAGGACCAGGTGGGCCTTCAACCTTCCCATCATCACCTGGCTCTCCCTTAAAAAGTATAAAAAGTGATTTCAGTATTGATTTCTGGATTTTTCAATCTGTTATAAATTTGAATTTGTGCGATGAATATGCTAAGGTTAAATAAATTCCAACATTAATTTCGATTTTTGGAAAAAGGCTATTCGTTTTTATTATACAAATACAAAGAACACTCCTTTGTTAAATGAGCTAGTAGTTACAAGGCTTTTTAAACCTTTTACCTTTTCACCTTTTGGCCCTGGGGATCCCATGGGACCTTGTGATCCTTGATGACCCTACAGTAAATGAGGAAATATAAGAAGAAATACTTGAGTATGGAACCATATAAGCACTTAAAGACAAGTCATCTAGCTCTAACAAGCCTTATTAACTTTAAAACCTTGCATTATGTAGAGAAGCTGTTTTGATTTTGTACCATTTTATGCTGAGCTAAAATAAAGTCTTATAAGGCAGAGAGGTCTATGTTAAATAACACTTACTTCATATCCCACTAAACCTGGTTCTCCATGCTGGCCCATTTCTCCTGGAGCACCCTAAAATGATAGCCATGGGATCAAAATTAGCTTCAGATAGCATAATCAGAAACTTGCCTACACGAAACACAATTTAAAAAAGGGTCTTTAAAATAATTTCTTTGGTGTTTAATAACATAATTATGAGCATTTTCTGTGGTTTGTCGATGATGTAATAGGACATTGTTAAAATGAAACAATATATCTCTGGCAACCGAAAGGCGATTTCGGAGAAAAACACAATAATTTCTTTCTTCTTACAGTGACATCATAAGACCTTTGTAATCAATGGACCTTATGTTGTTTCAGTTTACAAAACTCTAACATTGAACATTACATTTTTTAAACATTTTTTTGCTTTACCATAAACCCAGTAGTTCCTCTGCTTCCTTTTGGCCCAATAAAACCCATGGCACCTTGTTCTCCCATTTGTCCAGTCTCACCAAGGTGACCCTGATGACCTTTGCTGCCCTGAAATAAAATTAAACATGATTTTTACTCTACATGAGGAAAAACAAACACACACGTTGGTTTTTGTGATTTATGGGGACTCTCCATAGGCGTAATGGTTTTTATACAGTACAAACTGTATATGGTATTGTCCTACACGGACCCTACACCTAAACCTACCCCTTACAGGAAACTGTGTGCATTGTTAGATTTTCAAAAAAAACACTATTTAGTATGTTTTTTAAGCCTTTTGAATTACGGGGAAATTGAAAATGTCCTCATAAACCACATAAAGCCGCACACACACACACAAGAGTAGCTATGGCTAACCTTAAAAAAAGAGAAAATGTCATTAATGAAATACCTTCTCTCCAGGTTTTCCCCTCTCGCCAGTTTTTCCAGGTTTGCCCTCAGGGCCCTGAAATTACATTACAAAGTTGGCACACTGAAAAAATGAATTGAGAGGAATCTCTGAATGAGCACATTCAGTCTGACTTATGACTTTAATCATTCAGAACTACCACAAGGAGGTGTAGTTTGTCTCTGTTGTCATCAAACATCACTCTTCAATAAAACCTAAGGAAAAGCATGTGCTCTGTGCAATAAAGTGCTCCAGAGTGAAACGAGTTTAAGGTGTTCAAAACTTATATCAAAAACTGCTACAAGAGCCCAAAACAGTTGTATAAATCCACAGAAACAATAGTGAGTGGCTACACACAAAAACCTTGACAAAACGATCTTTCATTTTGAAAAGAGCATGCACCTTGACACCCGTTAAGCCAGGATCTCCGACACGGCCTTCTGTTCCTTTAAATCCGATGGTTCCCTTTTCACCTGTTTGTCCTTCCATACCGATGTCACCCTTTTCACCCTAGAGACAACAACACCTATTGAAACTTAATAAAATCCAAACAAACAAACACAATATCTACTAACATTTTTAAATAAAAAGATCATACTTTAATTAAAAATGTATTCGGTATTTTTCTGACCTTAGTTCCATCAGGGCCATTCAGACCAGCCTCTCCATCAACCCCAGTTTCACCCTAAACAAGAACTTAATTAAAAAAATTCACTGAACTACTTTAATAAGACACAAATATGGACTTTAATCAGGATAGATGCCATATGTAGCCTGACACAAATGTAAACAGGCTGTAAAGGATAAATGTGTTGAGTTTTCTAGGTTGAAGCTAATAAACCATCCCTCGTGAAAAGCAGGTACATATTAGAATACTTTTAAAAAAGGAGAACTTGTTACAGAAATAATATTTTAAACTTAACTGTAGACTGAATGTAATGTTTTCATACACTTGACATGCAATAAAACAAAATCTATTGTTCTAAAAAAAAAAATCATAATTTAATTGTAAATTAAATTAAATAAGATGAGCTTCCAAAAGCCTTTTTAATCCACTGAAACAGAACTTAAGTACATCTTTAAGTTAATTTGTAATTATAGAATTGTAATAAAGTTGTTTATTATGTCAGGTTATTATATTAAGTTTTACAATGTCCAATTATGTGTATAATGCATTTTTAAAATCTACTTTTAAGGCTTTTAAGCACACATTCAATACAATTAAGAACATTTAATTATAAGCGCCATAATAAATGATTGAATGATTGTCACTGAGATATATAACAATGAAAGCCACTGAACTGACAGTAATGGCATCTCTTCTGAATAAAGTCTATTACGTCTAGCAAAATGAACCTACTCGAGGTCCAATCAATCCTTGCTCTCCCATATTCCCAGGAGATCCAACAGCACCCTAATAAAAAGTGTAGAAATAGTTTAAAGTCAAATATCAGCTTTGTATAAAACTTCTGCATATGATCACAGTAACCTCTCTTTTGGACATGACACCATTACACCTCATTCAGTATCATGTACAAAAAAAGAAAACACAGCAGGTGGTCACCTTCTCTCCTGGTTCACCTGGCAGGCCTTGCTCCCCAACCTTCCCGGGTAAACCCTGTCACACAAACCAGGAAACTAATGAACATGGACTGTTTAGCTTTCTGTATCCTACTACAGCCTTTGGTCCCTCACAGCTAAGAAAACATGTGGGAATAATAGCTAGGTGATTAGAAACAGAGGAACAATGTGGGACAAAATCTGTTTTTAATTTTGGTTTTATTCGTTAAAGTATTTTAATTAACAAAAAAGCCAAGCTAAGTGTTTTCGGGTGCCACCTGAGGACATTAGTAATTGTACACAGCTAATCTGGCACTGGCTAAATCAGGGCATAAATATAATTGTTTAGCAAAAAAAGCAATGAGGAGAGCAGGGAGGAAGAGTACAATAAGACGTAACACAGCTGGAAAGGTCTGGAAAAATAAAGAATTGATCTAATAATGCTGGAAGTACTTGAAATATCAACACATATCTGAAGATTATGTCAAGAATCTTACCACTAATCCAATCTCGCCCAATGGACCTAATACTCCCGATGGCCCTAGAGGACCCTGTTAAGAGACAGAAAACATGGCTGTGATATCAGCTACTGAAACAATGATACAAATCTGAACACTATTGCTCAACCGATTGGACTCTGTAAGAACAGTCTTTTGAACAACAGTGTTCAGATTTGTCACTGATACAAAAGACAGTATTGTTACAAAAGAGTTTTAAATAGTTTCTATTTCAAATAAGTGCAATTCATTTTGCTCATCAATGAACTGTGTATGAAAAATACTTTGTTGTGGTTTCTGTCAGCAGCACAAGTTTCTATCACCGAAAACAATGTTTATTGAGCATCAAATCAATTTATTTCTAAAGGATCATGTGACACTGAAGACTGGAGACACACAGGAATTAATTAAATTTTTACTGTACTTGACCAAATGTTTGCAGTCTTAGTGATTGTTAAAAAACGTCATGTTGAATGCCATTTCGACAGTGGCGTATGTTAACCTCATATTTCTCATTGCCATTTAGTGTGGCCTGTCACATAATCTCTGTATTTTTAAGCAAAGTTTGATGTGATTTTATAGTTTTATTTACATTAAAAAGATATTCTGAGAAATGTCTTTGTTTTTTGTCCAAACAATAGAAGTCAATGGGCACCAAATATGTTTCTTTCAACAACCAATTTCCTGAAACAACTTTCCAGACTACTTAATATTAACTCAAAGCCAAATAGTTATCCAGGCATTATTTGTGCAAACTCTTTTCTAAACCTGGCTCCATTCTAGTACGGAACAGTAACTTATCACGAATCACTCAGTTTCAGACGGGGTAAAATCAGGTCCTGTTTTGTTGAAAATCTTGTTTTACTCAAGAATAAATGCTGCCATTAGTTATGTCACATCACACTGATATAGTCAAACCTGATATGTCACATGTACATAAAGGCACCATTTTTAAATGGACCTGAGTAGTGGAAGTAAACACAGTCAGTTATTAAAGGCTTAATTTTCAGTCTCTTTCAAAAGAAGTGGAATAGATGGACTGCTTCATGAACATTTCATGATGCTTTTTTGTAGTTTTGGAGCTTGACAGTCCAAACCTTCATTCATTATATATGAATGATGTACTTACAGGTTCTCCTAAGATGCCTTTTGCGCCAGGAGGTCCAGTTGGTCCTTGAACACCCTAGAAAATGGATATACATATTTCATTTCAAAATGTATATATTATTAACTTTTTTTCCCCCCAATTTATTTATTTATTTTCAAAAACCATTAAAAATGTTTACAAATGATCAGTTACTCACTGGAAATCCAGTTGGTCCGGTTTCACCAGTTTCTCCAATTTTACCCTATTACACAAGAGAATCTCAGTGTCTCTGTATTTTGGGACGGTTTCCAAATCTTTACCCTTAAAAGGTGCATAGTAGTACCATAAGAGTATATACTACTATTTTAAGTGTACATACAACTACTGTAAGATACAAATATGCACCCTTTGGGGATTAAAGAAGGTATAAAGGTGTCCCTTTTTGAAAAATTGCCCCATTTACCCCTAAAGGTTTTGATCTATTTTCATTAATTTATTTTCTTGGACAGCATTGATATTTAAGAGATATAAAACAAATAAAACTGTAATTTTACCACTTGTCCGTTAAAGCCTTGTTTTCCCAGTGGACCTTCAGGACCCTGCAAAAAGGGAACCCAAGAAAATCAGCAATGATTTTCCATTGCAACAACCAAAACAAATTAATCTTTATTCTGCTTGATCAAACCAAAACGAAGTATTTTGGAAATGTTTTGAGACAAACCTTCAATGCACCCTATTTTCAGCATTGTAAGGTTGATAAAAATGTTGTCCTGACAATTTAGATGTGTTTCATATGTTGTTTTGTTCTGTGGTAGGGAAAATGCAGTGCATGCCAGCATGGAGGAAGTCAAGTACTTCATATTGAAGCATAGCTGCTTTCAGCATGCACCATTCACTTCATTTTGAAGTATTGACATCCCACAAGGATAAAATTGCAAAAAATTACTAAGCTAAGTGTTTCAAGACCTCAGTATGAGCTGGTAGATACGATTAATATCAAATTAATCATAGGCAGCCCTAATTGTGCTTATAAACAACAGTAAAAACAAAAAAGCAGTACTTTGGTGCAAAAAGGTGACTATTAACTCTTTCCCCACCAGCGTTTAAAAAAAAAAAAGTTTATATCCACCACCAGCATTTTTGATGATTTTCACCTAAATTTGACGCCTTACAGAATATTTTCTGCCATGCGTATATGAACATTATATATCAAAATAAAGAACCAAGCCACTACTTTCAAAGACAAAAATGCTTTATGTGTTTTATCATCACTTGAATGCAGATAGGTTTCATCAAAAATACACACGCACACACTTAGGATACATATATACATATGTACCTATATATACACACACATACCCTATTTATATTTTATATATCACACACACGCATGTTGGTTTTTGTGATGTATGGGGACTCTTCATAGGTGTAAAGGTGTTTATACTGTACAGACTGTATGTGGTATTGCCCTACACTGACCCTAACCCTAAACCTACCTAGATTAAAAAAAAATATATCTTAAAACAAAAAAAGTATGTTTTTTAAGCCTTTTGAATTGCAGGGACACCGAAAATGTTCTCACAAATCACCTTCATATTGTAATACCTATGTCATACCAATGTCATTATACAAATGTGTCCTCATAAACCACATAAACATGCACACACACACACAAACATACATATTCATATGGCCGGGTTATTGATCTATCCACGACATAAGAGATATTTCTGTGTCTGTAAAGGCATCTCCATCACTGACTAGCCTAACAAAATGGTCAAAACATGATCTACATGCATGATCTATATATTATGATCTACGTCGTCTCCTTCTGTATGTGACAATCGACTTTTTTTCAAACCTGGTAGACTTGGGAAATCCCGTAACTTATTCAGGACATGCGCTAGGGCTTTCCTTAGCTTAATGCACCTAAAACAGGGATAGACATAAAAACTCGTCTTTGGCGGGGAAGCGTTGTTGTTGTTGTGATATCAAAGGCGGGGAAAGAGTTAATGATTAAAGTGTAGGACTATTTTCTAATCAGTATCATGACTGTAAAATATTATGCAGTAACTTAGCTCTACAAGAATCATTGCTGAATATTTCACCTTCATTCCCATTATTCCATTGTCTCCGACTGGTCCGTCTGGTCCCGTTGCACCCTGTGTAGAATATATAGAGATACAACTGGCATTATGAAGTACACACATATGGGTGTAAAAAAAAATTATCCAAACAGCAGAGGGCACACTTGTACAAACAAAGACATTAGTGGCGATACTCTGGGTCAAGGCAACACGTTTACTATTATAACCTAACTAACAGATACACAGTATAGCATTAGTCAAACTTATGACATATACACAACTCATTGAGAGTAATTTGTTTGACTTGTGGTCTTAAATGAGTCGAATATCCAGCTCACCAGGGGCAAAAACCTGAATGAATGCAGATTTAAAGACTTCTGTGAAACATCAGCCTTTCACATCATGGAAAGCTGCCATTATATTTCCATTGTGATGATTCATAAGCCTTATGAAAAATGTAGAGCCACAGCTGTGTGATCTCTGACTTTGAGGGATTTCTTTGTCTGGAAGGTGGAAACAGTGATCAATGGGGACATTATGATGGCTGGAACTGCTGTGGGTCCTGCTGAAGAACAGACGTGTGGTGCTCCTCTAACACAACTTGCTTTTGAGGGCCAGTGCAACACTGCTGCCTCTGTTCTTGTGATATGATGTCATTCAGTAAACCTTTGACCTTTTAGGAGCTAATGACAACATTTGGACTGATTGGAATCGGGCCTGGACAGAAACTTGAATCATCAAAATAAGACACCCATTAAAGCATCTTTCTATATCCTAATTACTGCCCTTGTTTCAGTGGCAATGGTTTGTAGATTTTCAACAAAACTTCAGCTGAATTTTAGTAGCACTTTCTCTAACACTTCATTTTATAGCGTCTTTGTTACACATTACATGTACTTAACTTTATAACAACAATAAATTGTGCTTAATTACATGCAAGTAACTAAGAATGAATAACTCATGAATTTAATAAAAATGCAAAAACACATTTTATACAAACTTACTGTGTTGTAGAAAAGGTACATTACCATCTTGCAATGTTGCAATTACAGTTTCCTAAATCCTAAATGCAAACTTTAAAGGAGGACTTGAATGTCTCCAAAGATTTAATTTAATGTGACAGCATGTCCAGTAAAATTTTAACTTTTTATATCAATATTTGAAACTATTTTTAATTTGTCTGCGAGGTGAGAAGACTTTCTTTTCCTCAGTAAATTACATGAATATTGGTCTTTGGAGAGCAGTGAGATAAATGGATCTGTCTGTGGGAACTAGAGAACTGAGCATTCTGAAAATGACGAGGCTCAAATCCCAGACCTCCACGTTCTCCATTAGTGGTAATTTAGTCCTAACTGCCGTTCATCTTTTGTTTGTTGAAGGATTAATGTTTCATTTGTAATGGTGAATTAAGTTTATGAAATGTGTTTTTGTGATGTGAGACAGTTACGAGTGCTGAAATTTCTGATATAAGGCTAGAAAGCTATTAGAGATTGTATTAACACAATATACCACATGAACTTCCGGAATGAAGCTTCAATGCACATGTCCACACTAAATCATAGTGGACCCTATGAACTTCTCTATTGCATGTTCCTGGTCTTACAATTCACCATTGGGGTGAATGGCATTCATAGTGACCTGAAGAAGTTTTCAAATGTTCTTATCTGCTGAGAAACATCGTAAATCTGACACCATTGACAATCCAATCTCCAAGCTTGGGACTTTCCCATCATTGCTTGTAGGCTGAACTCTTTAGCAATCCCACAGGTTCCCATTACCCATAACCTATGACACACACTAAAACTTGACTTTCACAGTAAATGCGAAATGCTCCAAGCTGCTCAAGACCATTGCCACTTCTCCACATCTGATGGGAGTCTGTCCTTTGTTTGCCCTCAACTACCATGGCTCGCTTTGATTCAGAGCAGATCCCTGTGGGTGGCACTTCTTCATTGCGATATACTGCTTCACTTCCAAAGAAGTCTAACTGTAGCTGGACTGGATTTTTAAAAACATAATTGTGACCGTGGACCACAAAACCATAATAAAGTTATAATGGTCCATTTTTTTTAAACTGTAATGTATAGTTATGATAGGACGTCCTTAGCAATGCACATTACTAATCAAAAATTAAGTTTTGATATATTTACAGCAGGAAATTTGCTATTCACAAAGTGCAAAATTGACAATGTTTTTAAGCTATGATTACACTGTGTTTAAATAAAGATACCAGACGTTTAGGTATTGAGGCTTTGCATTCGGTTTTAGTGTGTAAGCAATAGGCGAAAATGTAATATTCTAATGATTTTTGGCATAAAACAAAAATGTATAATTTTGACCCATACAATGGCTATTGATAAAAAAAAAAATGCCTGTGTGACTTAAGACTGGTTTTATGGCTCAGGGACACAATTAATGTTACGTTCCAAATTAGTGATTGTGATTATTACGGTTGTGGGGATAAAATTAAAATACAGGAAATTTGAACGTAAAAGTAGTGTATAGTTTTAAAATTTTAATTAGTTTATAATGGTAATGTAATCAGAACTGATGTGAAGATACCATATGTCAAGGTCTTCTGCCATGATACTGTCACTGACAGTAACTATAAAGGAAATATAGCCCTGTATAGCTTCCAGTAACCACTACATTAGCAGGATGCAAAACTATCCAAAGATGACAGAACTATATGGCGATGCAAAACTCATTATAGGCCTATGCAAACATGAATGGCCTCCACTAAGAAAGAAAATCTTGAGTATACAGTGATTACTATCTAGAGAGATTACAAAAATATGTTAATGGGTAGAGTTGTGAAGTTAAGACTTTTGTTGATGAGCATAGCTTGAACATTATACTGTTTTACTTATAAAAATATGTCTTTTAATCTTTTCAAATGTCTTTTAGTCTTGAACATTTTTACTTTCCAATACACATGTTTATGTATGGACCATCATTACTAATAGTCAAAATTATCAGTTCTTACCCTTCTGCCTATGGGTCCTCTGGTGCCGCTGAGGCCCCTAGACCCGGGAGGCCCCTGGAAACACAGAACAGAATTCTGAATCAGGCAGCAGGAGAATGTTCCCTGAGAAATTCAGTTAGAGCTGGCAAGAGTCTCTAGCAGGCAAACAAACATCACTTGACCCGATTACAACTGCAGGGTGAAAGCTCTGTCCTTCAAAGGCTGCTGTTTATGTTTGTACTCTGCAGCACTTTTTGCCCTCCTTACAGGGTCATCTGAGTGCCTTTAAAAGGTATTTCCTGCCAAACGCTTGCATGACGTCAACGCTTGTGTGAAAAGAGCAAAGATGCACAAGGACTTGTCAGGTTTCATTCAGTAGGTCGCTAATTACGCAAGTGTCTATTATCAGTGTGCATGGACAGTTCTAACGAGAGAATGTAAACAGTGCAGTGAAAATGTTAATTTGATTACTGAATAAAATGAGACAGACTTGGCCGGTTATGATGTTTCTGTCATCTGGATCTACCTAGAAAGATTCAGACCTGAGCTTGCACAAAATGTGGAAATTACAACAGCAAAATAAGACACAAAATAGAGCTGATTTGTGCTGATGGTACTTTTTGCAGAGACTCTTGGCCAGGGATTAATGAAGTCAGTTTATATATATATATATATAAATTACATAAAATTGACTTACTGGTGTACCTTCTGGTCCAGATGGGCCTCTCTCACCTGGAGCCCCTGGGTGTCCCTAAAACATCAATTACAGGCACATCATTATGGAACAATCTCTATTACAAAACATAATCTCCAAAAAAGTTGTTTGTTTTATTGTTCCGTTTTAACTGTAGTGTACACCATTGCAAGTAAACTTGTAGGTGTGGTATTTTAAAGTGCCCCTATTATGGGTAATGAAAGGTTCATATTTTGGTTTTGGAAGTCCCCAACAACGGATTGCTGTGTGTGGAAGGTCAAAAAACACTTTCATTGTATTACTATTACGAAGCGGAGTTGTTCAAATCAACAGTTGTTTATTAACAATGAGTTCAAACAGGAGCAGAGGAGAGAATGACAGGCGAGTAACTCGGAGATGGAATTGAATGGAACACTTATGCAGAATGATGATTGTTGATATCTTTGTTGCAGGGTGAGCGGAAGATGAGATGATCACACTAGAAGGAGACAGAGACACAAAGAAGACCACAACCACACACCACAGATGCTGGAGAGACGAGGAGGGAAATCCTTGGGATCTGGAGAAACACAGAGGATTTAGGAGCAAAAGAGGAGAGGTAAGTTCAACAGGTAAGTACACCATCAGGTGGTGGTGACAGGTGATGATAATCAGTATTCGGGTGACTGTGATCATTGTGAGGGAGTGAAGGTGGAGCCTGGCATGTATTACCCCTCCCAAGGCAGGGCCCCTCTGACGTTGTGGTGGTCGGCCTCTACTTCGGGGTGCGGGACAATTAGGATGAGTGAGGTGGTAGTAACTGAAGACAGTAAGTGACTGGATTGATCTGCTCCACGACTGCGAAGGGACCAACAAACCTGGGACTTAATTTTCTACTGGGCAGACGTAGGCGAATGTCATGAGTCGAAAGCCAGACCTTCTGACCTACTTGATAGGCTGGCGCTTGAGAACGACTTCGATCAGCGGTGAACTTCTGCCTACGCACTGCCCGTTGAAGATGTTGAGGACGTTCCAGACCCTCTCACTCTCCCGGAACCAGTAATCGATGGCAGGAACGTCGGATGGTTCACCTGTCCAAGGGAAGAGCAGGAGCTGGAATCCGAGTATGCACTGGAATGGAGTCCGGTGGTTGCTTGCCTTTGTGTGTTTTGGAGTTTTGTGCATTCTCAACCCAGCCCAGGTACTGGTTCCAGGTGTTGTGGTGGCCATGGCAGAAGGTACGGAGGAAACGCCCCCACTTCCTGGATCTTGCTTTCTGTTTGTCAGTTAGTTTGGGGATGGTAGCTGCAGGAGAGGCTTACGATCACACCTAGGAGACAAAAGAAGGCTTTCCTTACCCGTGATATGAATTGGGAACCCCTGTCTGATACGATGTCCTCGGGTAATCCATATGCTTGGAAGATATTGTTGAAGAGCATTCCTGCTGTTTCCCAGGCTGTAGGGAGGCAGTAAAAGACAGAATTTAGAGAAACAATCTACTATTACAATGACACAGGTATTACCTTCAGACGGGGGGAGATCAGTGATAAAGTCGACCCCTAGGTGTGACCTCTGCACATCCTGCTCCATCCTAGGCCACCAAAACTGATCTTGAAGGAGTGAGAGTGTTCTGTTGGTCCCAGGATGCCCAGAACTCAATGAAGTATGCGTGGTATGGATGAGAGGAATGCGTTCAGGTTGGGGTACGAACCGGAGATGTGGAGGACAGTCCGGCAGAGACTCGGGAGCTGGTTCAGAGGTGGCTGGAGGGGTCACCCAGTGAATGGGGTTGACGAAGATATTCTCGGGAATGATGGGTTCTGGAACTTCGGGAGATTCTTCAGATGCATAGAGTCAGGAGAGCGCATCTGCGTGTACATTCTTGGGACCTGCTCAGTAGGTAATTTAAATCTAGTAAAAAAAAAAAAAAAAAAAAAAAAAAAGCCCACCGGGCTTGGCGTGGGTTTAACTGTTTAGCTTCTCGGAGGTATTGCAGATTTTTGTGGTCAGGGAGTACATGGAACGGATGAACGGACCCCTCCAGCCAATGTTGCCACTCCTCCAACACCAACTTTATGGCCAGCAGTTCTCGGTTGCTGATGTCATAGTTTCTCTCCGCCAGACTGAGCTTTCTGGAAAAGTATGCACATGGACAGAGTTGAGGTGGATTCCCCTGCTGCTGTGATAGTATGGCTCCTACGCCGGTGGTGGAGGAGTCCACTTCGACAATGAATGGTAACTAGGGATTTGGGTGAATGAGGATGGGTGCAGTGGTGAAGGCAGTTTTGAGGTCTTGAAATGCTCTAGCCGCTTCTGGGGTCCAAGGCAGATGCAGAAGAAAGTGTGTGGACTGGTAATAGTACTATACCCATCGTACCCAAGTTCGCAAATCCCAGGAATCTTTGGAGGTCTTTGATCGTTGAAGGTGTGGGCCAGTTAGTGATCGCATTGACCTTTCCCTCATCCATCTTGACGCCTGTGTGATCTATATGGCACCCTAGAAACTGCACAGATGATTGGTGGAATGAAATTTTTTCTGCCTTAAGGAATAACTGGTGTTCTTGTAACCGGGTGAGGACTTTACTGACGTGTTGGCGATGTTCATGGATGTTGGAGGAGAAGATGAGAATGTTGTGTATAACTAGGAACTGATGGAGGTAGTCATGGAAAATCCTGTGCATGAAGTTTTGGAAGATGGAGGGTGCGTTTACTAATCCATAAGGCATCACAAGATATTCATAATGGGGTAGGGGTGTAGAAAGCCGTTTCCCACTCGTCCCCTTCGTGGATCCTGATGAGGTTATATGCACTTCTCAGGTCAAGCTTGGTAAAGACTTTGGCTCCACGTAACTTCTCCAGGGCTGCGGGGATGAGTGGAAGTGGATACTTGAAGAGTACAGTTACCTGGTTAAGTGCACGGTAGTCTATGCACGGACGCAACCCACCATCTTTTTTGGCGACAAAGAAAAAGATTGAAGCAGCAGAGGATGTAGGAGCAACCGAGGAGAGGAAAGTTCAACAGTTTAGTAACAATAGGTCGCTGAGATAAGTTATAATTATAAGAGATAAGAGTCCACTTCTCAAGAACGAGCTCGGACACTGTGTGCAGAGTGGTGTGTGGTTATATGTGGTGCTTAATGGGAGTCGTGTTCTGGATCAGATCAGGTGGTGGTGATGATGATGATAATCCTGATCAGGTGATGATAATCAGTATTCGTGTGACTGTGATCGTTGTGATGGAGTGAGGGTGAAGCCTGGCATGGATGTAACACTTACATTATGCATTTATTTTTACCTTACTTCCTCAACGACTCACAAATGATTCGCTCAATGATAAATATTTCCAAACTCCTATTTTGCATGACGCTAATCTGTGGTGATTGGCTTGATTGGTCTCATTTTCAGTTCATCATGTCTTTAATGTCTGATAATGCAGCATTTGTGAGTTCAATGCTGCTTTGTGTACAGCGTTACAGAGGAAACCTATATTTTTACCGCTCCAAAAGTGGAACCTAGCAGCGAATAATACATTTTGCATTTTCATTCAGAAAAATGCAAAAAACAAGTGAAAAAAAAGAGAATGGACAATATGCTTAAGTTTTCCTTCTTGATACTGAAAATTGGTATGTCTTACTGTATTACTGTTATTATGAACACACTGGTTTGTAGTCTGTTGTGTTTTTCTTCTCATTTTTTTACCTATAGTTGCTAATAACCCGGAAGTCTCACCCATAGGCTTACTTCAGCATTGAAGAAAACGGTGGATAAACAGTGCACTTTCTGATTTAAAACTTTGCAGGACATTTTCATTCACTTAGAGCTGTGTTTCACTCTGCATGAAAGTTCATTTTCAAAAATCTAGAATAGGGATACTTTAAATTGCGATTTTGATTAATAACACATTTTTGCAGCATAGAGGAAAGAGCTCTTGTAGAAAATGTAGCAAACTACACTGAGCACAACTCTTGTGTTGTTTGTTGGCAAGAACTCATATTTACAAATTGAAATGAAGGCTGACTATTTTTGGATTCCCATGGGCAACACATACATACAGGCAGTTTTAATTGTTATAGAAACTACTGAAACACTGAAATGATGACAAAACGTCTTGGAAAGAATAGACGTTTGCTGTTGGAGTTCTTTGGAGTGGCTTGAATTTGGTTTCAACTTTGACATTATTCCCAAACCACTTTGAACAGCAAATGGCTACAATTTCCTGATGTCATTGAAAGGGAAATGACTGTTGCAGTGGTCTAGCTGATTATCTCATGAATGGAAAATGGCTGATGAGGCATTTTCCCACATACTACTACTTTCCAACCATTGTAGCTGTGAGCTGTTTGAGTTATAGTGACTGCTCAAGGTTAAGTGGGCACTAAGAGCTCCCCTGAGAGCAGAGACGAGATCCAGACTTACTCCTTACCATCGCTCCCTTTTCTCCAGGTGGCCCGGGCAGACCCATCTCACCACGATCTCCCTGAGAGCACAAGAAACACATCTAAGTCAAACAACACAGCAGAAGATAACACTAACATCATGGAAAGACAACATTGAGCCTGATACAAAACCAACATAATGATTTATGAAGTCTGATGATTGATTTAAAACGCATGCCATATTTAAACAGGAATCAAGACTAATTTGAATTTAATATGATTACACATGGCAGAATGCTGTGAAACTGCTGTTAAACTGAATGGTGAAACCTTTTCTCCAGGAAACCCCACTTCACCGACGGGTCCGATGAAACCAATAAGACCCTATTGTGCACAAGAATGGAAAAGGAAAATAAAAAATGATTAACTCCAGATAAAAAAACATAAATATTTAGAAGTATATGAAACATCCTTTACCATCTCACCGAGCATCCCGGGATTTCCAGGAAATCCAGGCTCTCCCTACAGCAAAGTGACAAGATATGCAATTCAAAAACTCACTTAGATAATACTGTATTTAATAAAAATGTAATGACCTATAATAAAGAGAACTCATTCACACATTACTGGGAAGAGAAAAAATATAAGGTGTTTCTTCAACTATGTTGCCCATAATTAGATTTTATCCAACATTAGAGACAATAGCGTCAGTAAAGAGCTTGAGATAAAATAAGACACATTTGAGAACAAGAAAAATTAAGGGCAAATGTTATAAATATAATATCTGATTTGTGTTTCATTCCATTTACTTCCATTCAAGTTTCAATTTAGTCAAAAAAATGCACAATGTGTAAAAATATAGTTTGCTTGTATTTAGCATACATTAGTCTTAAATGTTTCAATGACTTATTAAAATCAAATGATTAAAAATATATTAAAATGTCATCACATTATGCTGTAAACTATATAAAGCCAACTGTATGATATTTTATAAACAAAATTTTCTAATAAACCTCTAAAGCCTCTAAATGATCAACTTTATCAAAAAAAAAAAAAAAAAAAAAACTACAACAATGTACTGCATTGCTACTGTTGTCTGACTGAGAGTTACTTTGTTTTCTTTTTTTTTGCAAATAAAATCCTTGTAGTATAATTGTAAAAATGTCCATCTTCATGTCATAGTACATGTGTCTTTTTGCTATTAATTATTTACATATTTTTAAGAAGTAAATTAGTAAACCTAAGAATAACTTTTATAGTCCTATTTCAAGACAAACACTTGCTGGACTGAAGCAACTGCTTATCTATATCTGTTTTTTTCATGTTGAAATGTGAGTATCAAACATGATTAACAAGCTTTTGAGGAACATTTTGTCACGATCTCAGACGAAAGTGCTATCAAGCTCCGCTAGAGGGCGCTCCTACCGTTCCGTTACACCCTGATCTCTCAGTCATACTCCGGACTCAATCTCCCAGAAAACACCATTTCTCCACAGCTGTTGCCTTTTATCTCCAGTGTTGCCAACTTAGCAATTTTGTTGCTAGATTTAGCAACGTTTCATACTACCCTGGCAACTTTTTTTTTTTTAAAAAGCACCTAGCAACAAATTTAGCAATTTTTAACATTCATTTGGCTACTTTTAGCAATTTTCATCACACAAATATCACATTCAAGTTAAATGGCTAGCTCAAATTGTTTTTCATAACTCTGATATTTGTTAACATGGATAATTGTTGGTAATTTAGGTAGCAATAAATTCCAATAGTGCTATAATTATTGTCACTTTCACATATGTGTTCATTTCACAATGAAAAAAAAAAAAACACAAGCTGTGATTGTTTAAAAGAATGTAACTATTCATTATGAGTGTTATATTTAAGAATAAAAAGTCTTATCAAAGAGTCTTTGTATTACTTATAGTACAAACAATCAACTATATTTTTCATACAAAAAATAGTTGGCAACACCCACTCACTCATTAGCGTCAGCATAAATACCAGTCTGTTTGAACTGTCTAGTGCGAAGTATTGTGATTGCACCTGCATCCCAATTCCTAGCATTTCATTCCCGTGTTTGTTTTCCTGTGTTTTAACTCTGGACTGTTCTCTGTTTCTGTTGTTTTGCCGCTTGCCCTGGATTATCAGAGGTCTTTATGAACTATTTTCTCCTATGACATACTTTATGAGCCATAATTGCCGTATCAATTATGATGCTCAATTAAAAACATATTAACACAAATTTTCTTGAATATTATTTCATACATAAGGCTTTACAAGGTAAACATAGTGTGATGATGAAATGGTGTTGGGAATTTTACTTTTAAAGGAAAATTACTTCAGCCAAATAGTTGAAAAAAAACATTTAATGGAAAATTGGAGTCTAAATTATAGTGGCCTTTTGGCTGTCATGAATTCTTACCTTCATTCCATCCTCCCCTGGATGCCCAGGGAAACCCTTCCTCCCAGGTCTACCCTGAACAGAAAGTAGAAATTACCCATAGTACTGGATTCCCAGTGCTCTAAATCTACTCCCTGACATCTCATTACCCTCTGTTCCTGGGACCAATCTCTTCCATTCACCAATGTATGAGCTCGCCCAGAGAGACAGAGAGTGAAGCTTCATTAAATAACTCAGAAACACATGCATCACCTTCAGTCTCACAAACCCAGTGAACAATACTCTACAGTGTTTATGTTGGAGCTCGGACAGACATCCCCTGGTCATCTATTAGCTAATGTCTGACCCTTTTGCCTCATTAGCTAAATTATCCACACTGGCCTCACTTGGACAGACTCTCCAAAACTGTGGAATCTTTGGCACTGTTTGTACATGGGTTAAATGAAATGAACTGGTAACTTGAATCCATCTCTTGTTGTCAGGGACAGGCAGCTGTTTGTATGACAGGCTTTGGCATAAGAACAGACTACTCTTTACTACATTTTATACCATCATTGCTGAAACAGAGTCAAGTCTGGATTATGTTGTGAAATTGATTTGGGAGAGAGGGGGGGTTTTGTATTTGTATCTTTGCTGAGTGACATAAACCAATAGGAGTATCTGAAGTCTATTACTGAACTGTAATACAACAAAATCAAAAAATTTACAAGAAAATATGAACTAGCATCAATGGTCAGACGCCGTGAGGTTCCTTAGTATGTCATTAGGCTAAGATGTCTAATTGAAGTTTAACTCAAGATATCCAAGAGGTATATCTAGAAAGCACTCACCTCTAGTCCTGGAGCCCCTGGTGGTCCTATTGGGCCTTGATCTCCCTGTGGTTTAAAACAGTAGCGTTACAATTTTAGAAGTATAAGCAGCAACAAAATCACATCGATCACCATTTTTTTTACTTTTTTTTTTATATGCGCATGAGCGAAGGCCTTTTGGAAATACATGTAATACATTAACATATTAGATTCTAATAAGCTTCTAAGCTATGTTTTATGTGCAAGAAATTGGATGTTAGAACAGATTAATTCAAAACGTTGTGCTTATTCTTAAATTTTGTCTCAACGCCAAGTAAAACAGAATAGCTCTAAAGTTGTGTCTCATTGTGTTGGTACAGAACTAGGTAGTATGATAGTGAAAACTGGTCCCTATTCTATTGTGTTCCCCAGTTTAAACATATCTAGTTATATACATTGATGTGTCACTTATTTATCTATGGAACATTTTTACATATAATATAACATAGAAAAATGACCTAATATATAATATGGAAAAGAAAATATATCATACAGCCATGGAACCTCTATAATGGTAAGACTCCAGGCCTTGATGGGTTTACGAAGAGACTTGCATAAAAAAACCTTGCTGTGTAAGAATGTATACCAAACATGGATATTTGGCATTACCCAAAGGCAAATATTTATTAAACATACTTAATATGACCTTTTAGACGTTGTTTTTGTGACTACAAATTGCTTCCTTGTATATACCAACAGACTTGCAAATGTAGCTAAGAACTTTTTATGGTATTTAATTGACACATACAGTTATATTATCACATAAACTTGTTTATATTAAACACTGTTTAGAACTATATGCAGTTACTATATACATTTGCACGTTCAGATTTACTGCTATTAATTCACAATTAATTCTTAAACCGAAGAAGGGTCGGAACCTGTCCGAATCTTACCTCCGGTCCAGTAATTCCTCTAGGGCCTGGAATT
Source organism: Enteromius unitaeniatus (assembly GCA_032359435.1). Classification (NCBI taxonomy): domain Eukaryota; kingdom Metazoa; phylum Chordata; class Actinopteri; order Cypriniformes; family Cyprinidae; genus Enteromius; species Enteromius unitaeniatus. Next base: position 15,701,136 of record JAUMHI010000040.1, on the reverse strand, counting down.
CCTTTCGCTCCTGCATCCCCCTGCAGGGTTTTAAAACATTAGCATATTTTTTTGCAGATTTTACAATTTGGGACCCAATTACACATTTTGGGAAGCTTAAAGTGTATATACACCTTTGGGCCATCAGCGCCATTTTGTCCTGGTGGTCCAAAATCCCCTGGAAAACCCTAAGTAAATGTAACAACATTAGTCTTAAGCACTACATTCATTATACTTTATCTAAGTAGACTCAAGCTGTCGCAAGTCTGTGAGTTTTGTACATTTTGCAGCCAATTTAAGACTCTGAAAGACACATTTGTTTTCTCTATTCCTAGTTTGTTTTGTATAGTTTGTTTGTTTGTGCATGTGTTTGCATGTGAACTGAGCTGCAGTGAGAAGAATTTAATCTTATAAACAAGAAATAACTAATTTTAAATGTACACCAGACAATGACCTTTTGTCTTTTGTCATTTGGCCTAAAATGAAAGCACAACTACCTTAGGGCCAGGTGGGCCTGGCAAACCATCTGGGCCTCGATCTCCAGGCTTTCCCTAAAAGACGAACAGTTTGCTATAATTTTACTCTTTGTCAAATCAGAACTGTAGATGTAAGATTAAACAACCTGGTAAAATACAATACAATACAAAAATAATAAAAAAGTTGCATGAATTAACCTGTGGTCCTGGCTTTCCTTGCATTCCTGGTACACCTGGTGAGCCCTGATTACCCTAGAAAATTCAATTGGAAGTACTTAAATAAACACCTCAGTTTGGGTCTTTCAAAGCACATATATACACACAAATACAAATGCAGGCATACACACACACACAAAAACATTTATTGAAGTTGTAAATAAAACCAAGATGCAGATGCATAATGCAGTATGATTTACAAGAAAATACTGTCTTTCTATTTCAGATTTTCGCAGTTAATTCAATGTTGAGGTTTCTTTGTAATGAAGTGAGAAATTTAAACAGTTTCTGAGTGAATTGTATTTCTTCTCTTTTCTTTTGAACATTTTTTTCTCTCTGATTACATAAAAAAACTGTTATCTGAAATACCTTGTCACCTTGAAATCCAGATTCTCCTGGTTCACCTGGAAACCCAATTTCACCCTGTCGACAGAGACAAAACAGTATCAAAACATCACTCTCTGGCCTTTAAGGATGTCCCAGCAGTTAAATCACAGCATTAATCTAGTTACGCCAACTGCTATCTTTATGTCTTCATGTCTGTACTGTATCTATCTTAAAACAAGAGATCAGAGTAGCTGTTCAAAACAAAGAGTAAACATTTCTTATTAATGTAATTAATTCTAAAAATAGCTGTGCTGTTTAATTTGCAAAACCTGTAAAGCATTTTTTTTAATCTTCCTTGATGAAAGTTCAAGTTGATGAGTGTTGATTTGAAATAAAAATCTTTTGTAACATTCATGCCTTTAACGTTACTTTTGATGAATCTAATGCATACTGGATGAACTGCTTAAAAAATCAATCATACTGACCCTAAACCTTTAAACCTTTGAACACAAGTTTTAGTGTCATAAGTGCCCTCAAGCTCCACTAGAGGGCACTTGCTTCAACTCACCTTCCTTTGGACTCCCTTTATATGGGCTCAATATCCCAACATGCACTGCACAGTCACACCTGTTCACTGTTTGTTAATCATCACCTTCAGCTGCTGATCATCAACGCACCCACTCACATTCAGTATTTAACATTCAGTATGTCAGTGTGTGAATGTGACACACACTGACATACTGAATTGTGAAGTATTGATTTGCCCAGGCTGTCTACAAAGAGTTTTTCAGATCTGTTTTGTTTTCTTGTTTCTCTGACCTCTGTCCGTTCTGCCATTGCTTGATTATTTGCTGCCTGTCTTGACCCTTTTCTTTGTATTACCATGACTCTGTCTAATCTCTACGGCTGTTGGCCTGTTGTTTTGATCCTGCCTGTTGTCTGGATTTAAATCCTGACTGCAGTCTCTCCTAATAATGACTCTTTGCAATCAAATACAGAAGAAGCAAAAGCTAATAAAGGTTATTCAGATCACCTTATCACCTTTCAGTCCAGACTCGCCACGGTTTCCCGCAACGCCCTGCAAGACACCAAACAGACAGTTGTTAAAAAGAAGAATTGGTAGAATTGTTTTGTTTTATGATTTGAAGACCATACATTTTAACCATCAGTTGCTTCTTAAACGCAAACTGAACTTGTCTGTACATTTATTAAATAGTGTTGCCTACAACATTTGTTGCTTTGAAACAAATCAATATTAATATGCAAGTCAGTAAATGTGTTAAAAATGTAATGTAAAGTATTACGTAATACTGCGTGTGACCTAAAGTTATTGTGTGTCATTCTAATTCCTTTTTGTTATCCCAGACAACTATATGCAAGCAATTTGTAAGTAAATTTTCTTTGATTTCTCCCATCCTGACCAAGCTGTTTAGATTTGTGTTTTTCTAGTTTTAGAGGGGGTTTGGCTACTTTTTAGACCGGGAGACCAGCCAAACCATCCGAAAATCAAGACCAACAAATCACTTTAGGGTATTTTGAAATAGTATTTTCAGCATGAATCTTCATAACAATTTCAATATAATCACCTTTGGTCCTATTAATCCAGGAAGACCCACAATTCCAGCAAGACCCATATCACCCTGCCATGAAATATAAAAAGCATAAACAAGTATAAAAATGTACAATGCATGCATTAAAATCAACAGAAAAAAAATCATTAAGCATCAATGTAGGAAAAACACAGCCAGAAGGTTCAGTGTTAATAATTGAATGTTTGTTTACTCACAATAAAACCATGAATGCCAACAGGACCTGGGGCACCCATCTCCCCCTGTGAGAAACAGAGCAGATACTGAACATTACTGGCACAACATTTCCTCTGAGGACTCGAGAGAAAGTCAGGGGTTGGGGGAGATGAAGCCTCTGTTCCCTGATATCAAGCTAATCTGTTGCCTGCATCTACCCCTCAGTGAGCCAATGAAAGAGACGTGCTGTGGAGTACAGAGAGGGGCTTGTTGTGTGGCGTGACTGGCCCGCTGCTACCTGCCATACCTACTTCCTCTCTCAGCAGCAGGCCAAAAAAATCCCCTGTGTATTTTCGCTTTCCTTGTTCTTTGAAAATGTGCAGATAGATGTTACGGGGTCGGCTGCTCTTGCTGAGTGACTGCTGATGAATAAAAAGGATAAGGTGAAGGCGTGTGTGTCCTCTACGTTTGCGATATGTTTAGGGTTACAGAAGGGAATCAGGCGGTCAGGCCTGATATGACTATGCTAAGCTACTGCCTGCTCAGCTTTGAAAGGCTATATACTATATAAGAACTGATGAATAAAGTCATTGTTTTTGTATTTTTGTGCTATGATATTCTCATAACTTCATAAGCTTTACAGTTTAACCAATGATGTCACATGGAATATTTGAACAATGTCCTTAATAACTTTTTGAGCCATGAACATGGTAGTTGCATTTCTGTCTATGCATTTCATCAGAAATATCTTAGTTAGTGTTCTGACATGATGCCCAGTTGTGCAAAACAAAATGAAATTAATCAAAAATGAGCACACAAATCTGCCAATGTGTTGCAGATGCCCGTGAATTATTTGGCATGCTAAACATCTGGACCTCTATGAAATGAGAGCAATACAGACAGTTGTTGGCGATTCTTCCTTTTGTAAAGTCTAAACTCCTGTCACTAATCTATTGTGCAGTGTGAACACAGCAGCAACAGAATGCTACAGTACCACAGATAGTCATGCAGTGTGAAAATGTCTGTGATCTGACGACTTTAAAAATCATGCAGTGTGAACTCGGCATAGGTTGGTTGTAACTGCACATTTTAATGGTGTAAAAAGTTGTCAGCTGCCGCCATATGCCCCAGGAGCCTCTGAAAAAACTTCAGTGGAACCGCTGTCCTGCCTTTGAATGTATTCGCAGCCGACTGAAAGGCAACATCTGATTACGTAGAAAAGTAAAGTGAACATCACTTCAACAAGTCAAAAGACTGGATGTTCAAACCACAAATTGACCAGGATCTGTAGTCTAATACTGAAGGTTGATTTTTTTTCTGAAATTCCATAATTTAACAAGCTAATTTCTGACAATACAGATTTTCTAGATTTATAGATATTATACTTATGTCTATACGATGTCAATACCTATTATGCAAATCAGCAACAGAAAAAATACCTATTTTAATACTATGGTACAAACATGAGTAAGATAAAAAATTGGGTAAAGAATATGGTAAAACGATCAGAAGAGAAGCAACCCCTGTAATGGCTAAAACAGATATCTGCTGCAGACTCCTGTAGTGACAGCTGAGTTCCTCATTACTAATATTGCTCAATGCTGAGCTACACATGCTGGATGCCCAACTGGCTTGTGTGTGTTATTGTGGTGGTAGAAATCAAAGGTATTTATTAGAGTGTGGCGGTGTGTCAGCCTGTATAACCATATGTGCATTACAGTGTATCACAGGCAGGAAAAGGGCATGTAGAGGCTAGAAAACTTTAGGATGACTTTTTCCTGAACATTTCTCGCGCTGTGCCGCAATATTCTTATACACTAAACCTAATAATAAATATAACCCCAAACAACTATGCTTAAATCTATCTGAGTGTTAGAAAACTGGAGCTACCCCAGATGGCAGCTGGCCAGGTGGTTGATGTAGCACTACTTACTGGGTTTCCATCAGGTCCTGGTGGTCCTCGCTCTCCAGAATCTCCTGGAAAGCCCTAAGCACACAAATATGAGAGACAGCAGAGCTTAGCACAGCAGAGACTTGAAGAAACCGCACTTAGACTCAGGGCAGATAGCATTTGTGCATTGCTGTTTCCAGTTTCCCACATGGTAAACATTGTCTCTCAATCTAATCCTGCACAAACCTCTGTAACACCAGAACTACTCCATAATCATGGGATATTGAAAAACTGGATCCCCAAAAACAGCCACAGGAAAGCAGCAATAGGATAGAGTAAGTTCTAACCACCAGCTATATCTCCAATACAGCCAACACATTCTAGAAAACTGGGAGACACTGCAGCATTGTTTATTGTGCAAAGATGGTTTTGTATGTATATTAGTGTATAGAATTGTTTTACCACTATTTAAGTATGAGAATGAAACAGATTAAAATCAAGGCTTTTGTATTAGTAATTTCTACTGTGGATACTATGGAAATTAAAACTATTTTTTATATTTTGATTAATAATTGCAGTCTTTAAAGGGGCCATATAATGCCAGATGCACTTTTACAAGTTGTTTGAAATGTAATGTGTGTTGGCAGTTTGTGTACACAACCACCCTATAATGATAAAAATCCACCCAGGGTTTTTTTGTAATCTCCTTAAATGTTTTAAATGTGTCCCTTTCTCAAATCAAGCCGTCTGACCATGTGACATCACACGGTCGGAGGCTCCTCCCACGACTGTTGTTTGACAGCAGCGTTTCACACAGACTGGACTGGTGTCTTACCTCAGACCCACCCTGAGTGAGCCGTCATCAGTCCGAGATGCAGAGACAAGCAAGACTCCTAAGCTATTGAGGTGTTTTGTTGTTGAATGTAATAAAGAACATAACAGTAGCCTTTCCTAATAATGTGCTAATTAGCAAGTTTCAGTATGAATACGGCTAAATAAACATCCTCTCAAAGCGACTCGGAAAAGAGGGGCGGGGTCCGCAGAGCTTGTGAAGACTTAAAGGGGAAGTACACAGAACAGAGTGTTTTGAAAAGAGCTGTTTCTGACAGGGTAAAATGGGTTTTTACACTAACATTGAGAAATTTGAAACAAACTATATTACAGACTTTTCATTAAGACCTCTAAAGAATCATATCAGCTTGTGGAAAATTGGCATTATATAGCCCCTTTAAATAAATAAAGTCTTAAAAAAAAGTCTAGAAAGTAAAAAAAAATGTAATAGTAAATATTTTAAATGATTTATCTAATAAATATCAAGCAATTCAGAATGTACCAATATAAATGTAAGAACATGGCTGTTGCACTAAAGTTTTGTTTTGTGAAGGAGCCTGATGTTGAGTCACAGAAACAAGCTCAGTTCTCATCTCTGTCAGGCCTGCAGGAAATTCCATGGCTGAGTGTTTCCTTGCACTGGCAATGACCTGGAGCAGCGAGAGGAGGACCGGCAGGGATTCGCTGACAGCGCTGTTTCTCCTCTATCTACCGTTACAGTATATAAGGGAACAGAGCTATGACATCGCACTAAACTGTGTGCTAAACGTGTGCTTGTCTTAAGGCCAAAGTCAACACTTGCGCAGTGTGGAGATCTTTTTTTGTCCACAAGGCAAACAGTGAGTTACGGCCGAGGTGTATGTGCTGCCTATCAAACAAAACTGCAAAGTTAGAGAATTGCTTATTAAAAACAGATAAATCTGTGCTTGGCACTGCATTTGTGCTTTGAGTCTAGAAGGAACTGCACATAATTGGGGGTTGTTTTGGAAAACGATGAGCCTGAATTTTTAATGTCTGGTTCTTTTGAAAATACGCAGAATGAAAGCAACAACGTCATTCGGGTAAATAGAAAATGATAATGGGTGTGCAGATGGTAAAAATTTGTAATCAATTTAGAGGTCATTTAGTATTATTAATCCAGATGAAATCTGTTTACTGCCAAAACTGCCAAGTAACTGTTAGTAATCTAAAAAGAGCATGTATGCTAGGTATGTTTGTTACTTCTTTGGAGTAATTTAGCATCACTAGCTCACCAAAGGATCCTCTGCAGTGAATGGGTCCCATCCAAACAGCCAACATCACAATAACCCACAACTAATCCACACGACTCAAGTTCATCTTTAACGACTTGTGAAACAAAAAACTGCATTTTTACAATAAACAAACACATCATGATGTTTTTACAGTAACTTAAAACAGTTGCTTAAAATATGAGTCTTCCATCCATACCTTTGCTTTTGATTTGTTTGTTACAAACAGAAGGATATAAATTACTGTAATGTTCTTGTGTAAAGTCATGTGGATCATTGTAATGTTTTTAACAGGTTTTGACTCTCATTCTGATGGCACCCATTCACTGCAGAGAATCCATTGATGAGCCAGTGATGTGATGATAGATTTTTCCAAATCTGTTTTGATGAAAAAACAAACTCATCTACACATTGGATGGTCTGAGGGTGAATTAATTTTCATCTTATTTTAATTTTGGGGTGACCTACTCTAATGTATCCATCCAACTGGCTGTGGAACAATCGTTAAAAACCCCTGCTTTAAAATTGTAAATAATAAAGTAAATGCAAACAGAATCAAACTCTTTAGAACAGCATGAGGGGGGTCACAAATCACTGAACACAGAGGCAAGTCATTCACAGAAGTTTCTCTAGAGAGGATGGTGAAAGAAAACTTTACCGGCCTACCCATCTTGCCCTTCTTCCCAGGAACACCAGGTAAACCCTAAGAGGAGACAGAAGGAGAGCATGGAGAGACGGGTAAAAAAAGCACACAAATAATCAATTAGCAATCCCAGATGCAACAGACTGTGTGAATGCTGAAAGGTCTTTAGTTTCTGTTCTTCTGGACACAAAAGGGTCTCTTTATGAACTCTGTCACCTTAGGGCCTGAAAATAGGAGACATGATCTGGCTAATCCGCAGCAGGCCATATTCCAGCTCCCCGGGGCTTATATTGCTATTTAAGTATTATAGGCCGGAATTCACCAACTTGAGGTTCCTGAGCAAATATTGTGAGAACTGAGACTAACTACTGTTTTGAAGGAGGATCTCTGTGGTTTTAGTGGAGTGTGCCCCTTTCACCAGGTTTCCTATTCAAAGAATGCTCTCTGGATTTACAAGCCACCATTATAGAGAAGATTGATACATGCAAGGCACAAGTGGAAGTGTGCAGGCTTTGCTCAAGTATTATTTTCTCTAGGGGCATATAAATCCAAGACTATACATTTCCATGTTTTCCAATATGCCACACACATTTGCTAAAAACTAGGGAACATCAGCAGACTTTTAATGCCCAAGGTTTTTTTACGCTAAAGTTTTGTTTGTTTTGTACATACAGTATATTTGATGTGCTGTTATATTTTTTGTTCAGCTTTTTCTAAATCTGTACCTCATTTTAATATTTCTATTCAGATGCAAACTATTTGCTGCACATTTCTTTATGACATCCATAATTAGCAAAAATCACAGAAACAACAGCAAAACTCACTCTTTCTCCGTCGGGTCCAGGAAGACCAAAGACGCCTGGGATTCCAATGAAGCCCTAAAATAAGGGAGTGTGAAAAGACAAAAAATGAACCGAGACTTTAGAGTGATATGGCCTGAATATCCCTTGATAAAGTGCAGATTAACTTGCAAAGGTCTTTTGAGGACAGTAGACGCTCTGTGAAGATCTAGGCCTTGAGGCAAGTGTATATGCCCATGGACTGCATGGTGCTGGCTTCCACGATGTAGTCCAAGGGCACATACCCTCACACCAGGGATCACACTGGCATTCGGCAGGATGCCTAAGGTTGGGTCACAAGGTTAATACACATGAACATACAATAAAATCATGAAAATACAAAGACTGATGAGATAATTATGCATTTTATGACACAACAATAAAAAACAACAAAAAATGAAAGCCATTAAATATAAACTAGCTAAATGAAATATTAAACTATATATATAAAACATTATTAAATTATACATTTATTACAAACACAAAAACATATTCTTATAGACAGCAAAAAAAGAAGCAAACTATAAAAAAAGAAGCAAACTAATAATAAAAAGATGTTAGCACTAAGGGAAATAATAAAAAAGTCTTTGGATGTATACTGCTGCCATATACTTTACAAGACCAAACTGGTTTTAAAATGTTAGTGGAATTATAATATAAAACCCAGCTGACAGCGGTATACTTTCTGAACTGATGTTCTGAGGTTTTATAATGAAAACAACTCCTAATAACGGATCCTTAAATGTCTACAACCATTTCCTTTTCTGGTGCCTTTTAGAGTTTCTAAACTGGAAAACATGTTTCAATACCAAAAATGTAGCAGCCCTTACAAAACTTCCTGAACACACTGTAACAATTCTATCACTTGTAGGCAAAAGTAGCAGAAAACATGAAATGTAAAAACATCTCATCTTAACTGAACTTAGCCAATGCATGATGATTCATTTATAGCCAACACAATCTAAATGATTTATGATAAAAAAAAAAAATATATATATATTTTATCAAGACAATACAGATGTAAAAAAACAGGCAATACAGAGAGTCTCTGTGTTATTTATCTCTTACCCGTACACCTTTTGGTCCCATATTTCCTATAGGCCCAGACAAACCCTACAAATTACAAAACAAAACAAAACAAAGCATGTATAATGAGTTATAATGTTGCAGTTTTGCAAATATGCTCATTAAAGTTAAAACTCTACTACAGTATTGTGTGTATATTACACTTTTAAAAGATGACAGCTTGTTAATCATGAAGAACAGATTGGAGTTATTGCTAAACAGGTGGAAAGTAGCAAATAAGTTAATCTAGTGCCAATCCTTAAGAATTATCAAGTGTTTGTAGAACTGTGCTTGACTGCTTGTGAACTGTGGAACAATTCTCGCAACAACTCTCACAATTTCTACTTTAGACCTGCCAAACTTTAAATGTAGTAAACTGAACTGGGATGTGCGCTTTTGTAGCATGTGCCGAATTCACCAACCTCAGCCAAGGATAGCTCAGGAAAAAATTATAATTCTGGCATTTACTCAGCTGACAGTTCCCATTGACTTCCATAGTCCTTTTTCCATAATATAGAAGTCAACGGCCACTGTCAGCTTTTTGGTTATCAATATTCTTCAAAGTATCTTCATCTGTGTTTAACAGAAGACAGAAACTCATACAGGTTTGGAACAACCGAAGTATGACTAAAAGGAGGATGATACATTTTTGGGTGAACTATGCCTTTAAAAAGTTAAATCAGCTGATTCTCTGAGACAGCAAACAAAGTGACGTAAATCTAAATTACGATTTGTTTTCTAAAACACTCCTCATTGTGAAGTTATGTAAACTGGAAACTACCAGAATGTTTAATTGGTAAGTTGTAGTTGTTTCCCTGAATATATGAATCTGTAAAAGCAGCAGCTGATCACATACTGCACAGACTCAGCAGAGGGAGAACATCTATCAAAATACTCTAATACAAGCTCTGACACTTTACTATTATTTTCACTATACTCGTGTCGGTGAGTACTGTGCAAGCCAGCAGCACAACAGAAGATTTACTGCACCTGCCTGCCAGGATAACCTTTGGCACCCGGGCTTCCATCCGGTCCTCTCTCTCCCTGCGGAGAGAGGAGAGCAAAGAGAATATAAGGAGGAAAAAATCCATTACTATAAATATGTCATTAGCATTGGAAGCACTTCTTGTGAAAAGCCATAACAAACAAAAAGAAAGATAAAAAGCACAACGGAGAGAGAGAGAGAGGAGTGAACAGCCTTTCTATTAAAACAACATGTTTTTCTTCTGCATGTCTGTAAATAGTTTCAGCCTTTTTTCAACTGTTGCCATTTTTGTCAATATGAGAAAAACGAAGCATGTGTGGCCAACCACAGAATTGGGAGATTATGAAACAGAGATGAAACCATTAGATATTATTTTTATACAACTATAACTCAGCAACTCTAACAATTCAGTTCCAGAAATTTGAGGAAAGTCTAGAATGACCTTTGTTTTAAAAAAGAAATCTGTCTTTAGTTTTTATTGTTTCCATTGCTAAGTATGCAATTTGTTATACATGCAACTGTGAATACATCTCAACTGAGTAGTATGACAGATTTATTGTTACATGCATATTTTACTACGGATGTCAATTAATTTATAGTCACTAAAAATACTGCAACACAAAATAAATGCATTTAATCATTTCTGTAGCCTGCTACTTTTTTTTAATTCTAAAATGTATGTCCAGTTTAAAAAAAAAAGAAAGCACTCTTGGGCTGTACACATACATTCCATGTTAGGTCTCAAAGGATCTAAAATTTCTAAAGAGAGCCAAACTGAAATCATCATGTCTTCTTAAACAGACAAGATACTATTTAAAGCTAAGGTGTGGTCACATGTGGACAGTCATAACAACGGGAATAATGACATAATACAAATCTACAAAAAAAGAAAAAAAAATTTGAATAGGGAAACTCTATCAGGTGAAATTCTTTTCAGAATGAATAGATTTGGCCTTCAAACGTTTGCAAAGCAATGGTGAATGTGTTCGCACCTTTAGAAGCTTTACATTGGTTATGTAAAGATCATAGTTTTATCAGACATTTTGTTTCACAGATTCCTTTAATTCTCCTTTTATATAGCGCTTTATCATGTATTGCCATACACCCAAAGCGCTTTACAATCATGTGGGGGGGTCTATCCTCAACCACCACTAGTGTGCAGCATCCACCTGGATGATGCGACGGTAGCCACAGGACAACCTGCTACAGGTGGAGAGGAGAGAGAATCAATGGATGGGGATTATTGGGAGGCCATGATAGACGAGGGCCAGTGGGAATTTGGCCAGAACACCGGGGTTATACCCCTACTCTTTACGATGAGTGTCATGGGATTTTTAATGACTACAGAGAGTCAGGACCTCAGTTTAATGTCTCACCTGAAAGACTCTTGTGGAAAGTAAAAATAAAAGTAATGGCATAGGAACCCACCTGATCTCCGGGGTGGCCAGAGGGACCAGGATGGCCTTTCTGTCCCTAAACAGAGAGAGAGATTGAGTGTTGTGAAAGGATATATGTAAACACTTCCATTTACAGTTTGTCAAACAAGTGGAGGTAAATTACAGCAATGACACAGACAGGATGTGCCTTCAAGAGAATCACTTCTCAAACATTTGCTTAATCATATACTGGGTGGTTTCCAGATACAGAGCATAAGAATTTCCCACAAACTGGCTATCAAATGACCATAAGCTGACAGTATGTTCTCGTTACACTAGTAACGTCATTCTTTTCTGACATAATGAAAGAAAATTTGCTTTTGCATTCAGTGTGTGTGCCAGTGAGTCACAGCAACAAAGTGAAACCAGCATGTACAATACCGGCGGTTTATAAATTATCCCAGGATGGAGGAATGGAAAAGTAATAAATGTAGAGAAACATAACAGGTCTCAAAGTGCACATCAACAGATTCCACTCTAACAGCAAGCAACTTCCGAACTAATACTAACTCATTAACGGCTGAGCAGATGTTTAAATGGTCTGGGGACAGGCCAATTAGCTCTCATATCAGCCCATAATGAGAGGAAGACAACATTTTACGCTTCTGTGGTAGCTACCTATTTAGGTTTTATTTTTATGAGTTCATTGACTCAACTATGTGCTGTAATTGCTTCATTATAAATTTCTCGTAAGCAGCAAAAAATGTTAGATATTTCAAACAGCAGATATAATAATGTAGTTGTATATATTTCACAGAATGTCCAAGCTGATCTTTTCCATGCAATACAGTATTTAATATAGTATTAAATACATTTAGTACAGTATATTCAGGTTTGGAATCAATCCTCTCATTCTTGGTTGAACTATTACTTGATAGTAATACCTACGGAGCTCTTCAAGGTCCAACACAACAGGAGCATTCATGGCACTCATTCCTCAGTGTGCTGTGGTACAACATCAAGAACCTTTCCTTCTACAAAGATTTATAGGGACTGTAAATGTAATGAAGACATCATCGACACCTTCACAGTGAGTGAAAAATCATGTGGTGTTATGTGTCTTGGCTGGGTAATTGGCAGTAACCTTTGGGATTATAACAGAGAGGAAACTTCTATTGACTAGAATTCAAGAGTAGGAATTAAAATTCTATGGCAAGATTCAGCTCTTACACTCCTACAAAAGTACATTGTACATATAGAATACTTTTTTTTATTGCAGTTTTTTTCTGAAAAGATGCATTAAACTGATCAAAAGTAACAATGGTAAATTTTAACTGTCAAATAAATGCTTTTTTTTAACTAAAAATGTCTACTAATTAAAGAATACTGACAAATTATATAACAATATCCACAAAAAGTAGTACACATTAACTGTTACATTATTAGTAATAATAAGAAATATTTCTTGAGTACCAATTCTGCATGGAATAGTTACTTCTTTCTAATATTAAAACCTTACCAAGCTCAAATTTTGTGGTACTGGTAATACAGTATATATAAATGTAGATTTTTAGTAGATATATTTACAGCACCTGCAAAAAGTATAGTATATATACATTTTTGGACATTTTGGGTCATTTTTACTATGAACTTGAACCACCAATAGGTTCAATTATCGCTATCAACAAACCATTAGTTATGACGTTTGCCTCAATTGCTGCTAATTTAGGGTAGTTGTTAACTAATGAATCTTATTTTAAAGTGTTACCAAATAAATAAATGCTATTTGGTTTGATATTTTCTTATATAATGTAATATCATTTATGCCTTTTTAAGTGTGGTTTCAGAATCTGAACACATTTTGTGGCTACTGTACGTGATTTAGAGCAAACACTCTTCCCGCAGCTACTGTTCCAGTGCCAACTGTTCCATCAACTGTTGTTAGTGTTTATCTGTGCCTGCTGGGGCAAATCTTTACTAAACACTGCTCACAGAAACCTAATCAGTGAGGACTCTTCTGAGTAAACAAAACAAATCATAGTTTGGCACAAGCGATCAAAGACAGGTTAAATGCATACAACACAGGCTTGTGATCTCCACACTGGAACTGAGTGCTCTTCTGCGGAGGACAATGAACAATGCCCTCCTCCTAAAACTATGGAAATATATTGCATAAGGGGAGGGAAGTCCCCGGCCTAGAACTAAGAGTCAGAGTAGGAATGAGGGCCAGGCTTCATTGCCATGAAAAAGAGAATGCGTCTTGCCATTGGTGCTTATGTTTGCACCGTGCATAAACAGAGAACAAATAGATCCCACATGTGTGTGCTAAAGGGACCGTAATAAAAGAAAGCATTTATGATGCTATATGTGTGTGGTGGACTTCAGAAATGGCCTTTTTTCCTCAACGTATTTTGTCATCATATTTTTATTCAATTAAAGAAACTTGGTACATTATTATTACTTTTTACACTATTAGCATTATTATTAACACTATACATTTACACTATCACCAATAGTTGTGTATGATCATAACCAAGTCATAAAAGTGTCAAGGTTTTTTTCAATTTGCAATAGCATTTTTACATCGTTTAAAAATGATACAAAATAACACAGTAACTTGTTGACAAGTATTCTTTCTTACTACAACTGTTATATTATTATTAATAAAGATTACACACTCATTTCAACATTTCTTCCATTAGGTCCATTAGTACTGTCAACCCGTTTTTTCCCACCCGTGTTCTTGTGTGTCTGTTTGGATTTATCGCTGCCGACTTCTGCTTTCCCCGGATTATGCCTTTGTCTCGCCCCACGGATTGTTTTGCTTGTTGCCAACTATTGCACGGACACTGACTACTCTCTCGCTTTGCCTCTGCCATTGTTGATTGCCGGTGATGACCCAGCCTGTCTGTCTATGTCCAGTTTTTCAATAAAACACTGCATTTGAATTTGCACGCTTCATCGTCTCTCAGCCTCGTTACAATTTCAGACCATTGCGGCTAGAAATGGTTAATTTTGAAAATTTCATACTTACTTTTGCATAATTCATATGAATTTATTTATATATATTTGTTTACTCCTATTAATATATTTTCATTTCATGTTTGCACTGTTTTACTTTTTTGTATTATTTGGTTGTTGTTTTTTGTACTCTGTAAAATAAATAAATAAATACAATACCCTTATATTTCATTATTTTTATTGATTTTCACGCATAATATATCTTCTTTGATCATTTTTCGATCATTTGCTTCACTTAAATGTACGTCAAATATAAAAGAAAATATATTAATATATATCATTGTGTCAAAAAATATTTACATACATATTATATTTTTACTCTATTTGCGCATGTGTCCAAAACGACTCACTTGTTCATTCATTCACAATTTACTACATACTGAATGCAACATACAGTAGTTAAATGAGTGAGTGAATGTGGGCACAGCTGTATTACACAAGCTGTACTCCAACAGGCATGAAATCTGACATGAAATATAATTTGATTTCAATCAGATTTCAAGCCACAAGTAAATTTCATGCAGACAACAAACAAAACGTTTTTTTTCTGCTTGACTTCACAAAACCTATTAGATTTTACAGTTGAGCAGCAGACAACAGACTTAATACAATATCTCAGTAGCACTCCCCTGGGAGCTTGATTCATAAATTTAAATCACTAACTATTCTATTTCTGTGATTTCTGCCGCTACTGATTGCTACTAAATAAACCAAGACAGCTTAGTTCTTAGCCACTCGGTGGCTTGATTTAGTTCATCTTTAAAAACATCTGACAGTTGGGTTTGGTCCAAAACAAATACAATCCAAGACGGTCTGTAGTATCTGAACTGTTTTGAACTGTTTATATTATGCAATCCTTAGATACAGAAAAAGGAACAAATACTTTTTTTTTCTTCCTCTCTTGACCGGAAAGCGGCGCTTCGTAAAACTATTGCAGACACAGATGCTCTTCCAGGTAACTATGAATGGACGCCTCCAATTCCAAAAAACTCAGCTTGTTCTAGTTCCATTTTATAGTCTGTGCCAAAGGTCTTCCTCTCAATTGGTCATTCACCTCTGGCTAAAAGCAAAAGTACTTTTTTCCCCCTGTAGTAAATGGCTCTTTTTTCCATCCCATTCAATACATTTTGACACCAATAAAGTTTAATATAATTATGCTATTACAATCAAGGACATCTATGAGACTGATATCCAGTAACAGATGTGGTCAAGAGGCTGAGTTTGTTGATGTTGAATGAACATATTCCTATTACTCAAACAGGTGGCAGGAAATGTGTTCAAAAGCCCAGTTAATAAATAAAGAAAAATAAGACAATTTTAGCTGAGAGAGCTTGACGTTTTATAGTACTCTTATCCCCGTTGAAGATTTATTTCCAGCCAATGCCTAAGGCTAAAGACTCAAATATTATTCAAATACTGTTTTCCAGGTTCTGATGTATACTGTGTTTTGCACGTGGTTTGCATGTTTGCATGTTTTTAGAACAAATGCTGTGAGTCCCAGGTATCTTAGTGTCCTCAACTTAAATGCATTATTTTTATGAATAAAGTGGTGTTTGGACAAATACAATTTTCCATGCAAACAATGATTCTACGTTTTTTTAGTGCATTGCTATAGGGTTGCTAGGATGTTAAGGAGGTTATTTAATGGTTATTTATTTATTTCATTGATCATTGATGACTGGTCGTTGAATTATTAGAAAAATAACGCACACCTGTATCACCAGCTCAGGTGTACATCATTTTTCTAATAAGTCAACAGCCTGTAACCAATTATTCCGCTTATATTACAGTTGTCACACCTCAAGACATCGTTGTTTGCTCGCTTGTGAGAAGTCAAGTTATTTTTAAGGATAAAGTCATCAGAGTAGCGCTTACAACATATCGCGTATGTTAATGTGTGTGTGTCTCTGAGGGAGAGATAGTATGTGCTTTCCCTACATAACAAAACGTAATTGTGTGGCAAATTATGGAATTGGCAGTGGTTTTTATCATATTGGTTTATTTGTTTGGCCAGTGTAATTGTGAGTTTTGGTTAATTTGCTGTTGTACAACCTTTGAAATAATAGAAACCATTTGGTGAAGTGATATGAAACTGATATGAAACTAAAGCATATATGCTAACAATTACAGTTTTCCCTCAAAAAACTCCTAATTTACTGCTTATTGATAGCTTGATCTTGGATTTAGAACATGGCCAGGCATTAATATGTGCTTTGTAAGTACTAATAAACAGCCAATATGCCAGTAAATATGTATGTAAATAATTAATTAATAAACTGCTAATAAGCAACCAGTTAATAGTGAACAGGTTCCCAGGTTCCAGGAGTTATCACATTTATTAATCTTTAAGTTCATTTTCAGCAATTACCAAGGCATCATTAAAATCATCAAAAACAAATGTTGTTCGTATTACTTCATGAACAGCTAATGAAATAAAAAAGCATTAACAAAGATTACTAAAATGTAACAAATGTATTATTTATTGTAAGTTAATGCACTAACACAAGCTTCAAGGACCATATTGAAAAGTGTTAATAATTTACTAGTTGGGTAAGGAGTTGGGTAAAGAAATTCGTTTACCTCATTATAAGCAAAAATAATAGTGATGCTTGCCTTAGATGCTTTGCTCTGAAAACACAAAAACTGGTTCAACTATGTCTGAGAACTTAGATAAGCAACTGAGCACAGAGCAGCTGAGTGTGGGAATATGAGTAAGAAGAAAGGAATCTGGAGCTTGTAATGACGAATGACGTGAAGTCAGCTCTACAGAAATCACTTTAGGACACATCACAGAAAAAAAATTGAACATATACATGCTGTGCAACGGTTCACCATTCACATCTTGGATCTATAAAACAGTTACACAAACCAAATGATAAATATAGCGTATAAACGATCGTTGCCAAAAGAGTCCCAGTGAACCTCAGTGAGAAAGAGAAGGGGTGGAGCGTTACAATCTCCAAGCAGACGTTAGTAGCCCACGTCCAATTACAGCGCACCGTCCAGCTGTGCCAGAGTCCACATCTGCTGATCCTCAGAGCGCGAGTGTGAAACCATTGAAAGACTGCACATGGCTCAATATTTTGAAATTAAAAGCGTAACTCAATCTCAATCGATCATTACATGCTCATCAAATGTTACCTCTACGTACTGTACATGTGTTACTTTACAGTACGTTTGAGCATTACATTTTTCAATTGTTTTATTGTTACAAGATTTTGTCTTTGGCCATGGCCCATGGATGGAATAACTTTATGGTTCGTTGCCAGCAGTAATTTAGTGCAAGTAGTGTCTGCAACTATTTTCCACCAGCTTTTAATATTTTGTTTTATATCTGTGGCTGTGTGATTGGAAACACATGGAGAAAAAGAAAATGCCAGGTAATTCCATTACTTTACAATGTTTCAGGGAGTCATTTTAATCCAAACATTCAAACAAACACTAATGATTATGAATATACGTAAATCTGTTGACGTAATACGATGCACATGTATGGGTCTCTTTGTGTGTGTTGTGTGACTGCGTGTGCTACTCAACAGCACATAAAATTACTTCTTAGAATGCCAAAGTACTGAATGCCAAATTCACAAACCGAATTGAAAATGCCATCTCTAAAGGTTTTTTTAGAAGCTTAATAGCAAATTTTCCCCTTTGGAGAAAGTGAATATGGACGTCTTTGAAACTGCAATTGACTGTATGAAACGTTAGTATGGGGACCTGGCAGAGCCAATTTAATCTCAGCGGTGTAGACAGTGTATATGTTCATTGGAAATATGACTGTTTCGAAGCAGGACTTCTGCCCTGGCCAAAGCGCTGTCTGTTCATTTGATTTGGAAAGCGTTTACCTCTTCTGTTGTACTATAATGACACCTATTTGGTCCTGTTAGGTAAAGAACATTTCAAAATAAAATACACACACTACATGGAGGTATACCACAGTATTTTACAAGAAATTTTCCACAGACATCCCTTGGACTACTATGAGTCATGCGCTGGCTATCCCGTTCACAGTGGCTTCCAGGACATCAAGGTCAAAGTGGACGTGTCTGAATCAAATTGGGTTTCTTTCTAGAAAAGCAGGGGAAATGCTCTAAGCTTCTGTGAGGTCTACTACAAGAACCTTTTCCAATGGGATTTCACACAACTGATTTAAGGAGGAGTTCGGCACAAGAACCTGTTTCGCATTTGCAAAGTTAGACTGATGTCTCGCCATCCAGAATAAGCCGTGGTGTGACAGTATGTGAGGGATTACTTTAGCATAGGGCTGATAAAGCAAAAATGTTTCCTGGAAAAACATGATGCTATGCTGTTGCAAATTAAGTGTGCTGAACATTTCCAAACATCTGGGTTGGAAACTATGCTTAGATCCGTTCTGTGACGTGACATTGGTGGAGTCTCCTTAGAATCAAAGAATGACTCTTACCTTCCGACCAGCTTGACCGGATTGTCCGGGTAGTCCTAATATCCCAGGGTCCCCCTAAAAAGAAAAAACACAGAAAATTACTCCCGCTATGGTAGATTTGACAATGTTAACATATCCAGAGACGCCATGCATTGTAACTTAAGTCCAAAGTATACTTCAGTTGTTTTTAAGTCTAAGTTAGCATATGCGTATAGTTGAACGTGCAACCTTTTCAAAGTATACTCCATTTGCACGAATGCAGACGGTCAGCACACATACTCTAGAAAGCTTCATCTTTATCTAGCATCTGCTCTATTTACTCGAGACGTTATGACTGATAAAAAAGTGTTTATACTCCTATAAACTAAAGTTGTCGCTATCTCATAACCTCCTGACCTCTTGTCAGTGCAGCCAGCTGTTATAATAGGCTCCGCATTTTTGTTGTTCCGTCTCTTTGTTTCATTTTCTACAGTGAAACAATGACTCAGGCTAGTGTTTCCACCTTGTGACACTTAAGAGTGAAATGATGACTTTGTACAGTATACTTTATTCTGTTTCTGATATTTATTCCATTATTCCATTAAACACATACCTTTATTCCATTGGTTGCCTTGCCGGGTGAGATTCCAGGGTCTCCCTTTTTTCCCTGTAACACACAGAAGAATAATAACTGGTCCAAACTACCACTCATGGAAATATTTAAAATATTATAATGATGTGTATTTAGATTATGCAAAGCTTTTATAAAAGTTCAACTGAGTATACCATCCTAAAAAGCTTTTGAATGAAATGACTTTTCAAACTACCTAGGGATACACCACTCACAGTTGTTTTGAAGCATGTATACATCGCACAGGAAATGAGGAGGTTACTGGGGAGTTATTGTGACCCTTGCTCCATTCCAAACAGAACTCTGTAACAGAATTCCTCTCCTAATTTTTCTATATAGTCTTCATGGATAAGAGTAATGAAGGCTTGCAAAGGGAAGGAGCGTTGTTTACACAAGAGAGTGACCCATGTACGCTAGTGAGAATAAGTTTACAGTAAGCCTCTGCAATGACACTGGGGTTCACACACTACATTCTTCTGCCTTTTCAGGCAATGGGATGAAGCCATGCTTTATGGTTATCATTCAAACAATGTACAAGTGGTAGAATATGTTTTCCTCCAATCAATCTAAGCAGTTCATCTGCTATTTTTTTGTTTGACAATGTTTGTAGGTATTGAGCTTGCTTGTACTTCACTTCCTGCAATTCAGACACCAAAATTGGCTCTTATCAATTGTTTGATGGTTTATTGCTGAACAAATGATCAAATTGTTGCTATTTGAATACATTTATAGAGAGAAAATGACTTTTAGGAAGCCAACAACAAATACACTGCATCAATGCGTTAGTTCTCTCTCTTGTTTTGTTCTTCTCTCAATCTATTTGTCTCATCCTTGTCCCAACCGGCAGTAACAGTAAGCATGGGGAATTTAAACTTAGGCTCGCCTTCACATTGCAAAGAAGGTTCTTTGCTCTCCTGGTCTATTGTAAGACTTCTACAAGCAGCCAGATGTGGCAACACGAACAACTGTGAAAAGCGTGAATGGAAATAAACAGGTCCAACGATGTCGTCAAACTCATACTTCACCCTACGTTTCTTGCCAACGTTCATCAGAATTCAGCTACTCGTGTTTTATTGTTTCTCTTTTAATTTACAACAGCTAAGCGTAGAAGGTAGAGTGACCGGTTTTCTATTGGTCCCAAAGTAGTAGTGTTTTTTTATGGTAGTCTACCATACTCTGACATAGTCTACCTTGTGATATCACTGTTGTAAAAATACACAATCACCTATTAAAGTGCTACTTAAGGCGCATATGGCTTATAATTAGAAGCTGCTGAGTAGATCAAAGCTTATCTTACAGGCATGGATTTTGTTATGTTATGTCTAAACATACTGATTAATGTCATCACAAATTGCTTTGTAAAACAAAAAAACAAACTAAACTAAACCAGAACAGACAAAAGTGGGGTTAATGCTTTATTTTGCTTGTCCACTTTAGACATTCTACCAACAATAAGTATCTTTGCAACTACCTGTCAGCTAGCAGTCGTTTAATGGCCCGGTTTCACAAACGGGGCTTAGCTTAAGCCAGGACTAGATATTAGTTTAATTAAGATATTTAAGCAACTTTTTAAAAAATGCCTTACATGTGTGCATCTTAACACAGAGCAATGACACTGACGTGTTTTAATATATGTCAGAGCAAGATATTTTCATCTGAGACAGCTCAAACATGCAATTTAGTCTAGGAGTAGTTTAAGCCTTGTCTGTGAAACTGGGGGAATATTTTCTAGTACTTTATTTTGATTGGTCGACAAAGACATACTAAGTGTATAGTTGCAAATGAATAAGAACTAGTTGACATGTAGTTGCAAAGTTACTTATAGTTCGTGGAATCTGGACTATCAAAATAAAATGTAACTAAAAGGGGCCTCACAGTTGCAAAAACTAGTTTGTTAACATCCACAAAAGAATTTCAAATCTTTATTCAGTGGTACGTACCTTGGGCCCGGCGGTCCCTGAGTGGCCTGGGTTTCCATGCGAACCAAGGGGACCCTACAAAACAACACAACACATGTTCACATTTATTTGTGTGCCGTCTCCTCCATAGTTACTGTGCAATCACAGCAGGAGACTTAAGCTGGGTCACAAGCCTTGAACCGCATTATTGTTTTTTCTTTTTTCCGAACAATAAAAATACAATAAAAAGGCAAGAATGGAAAGGATAGGGGCATAAAAGAGAAAAAGAGTCAATATTCACGTACCAGACTGTTTTGGAAGCACATTATCAGTCCAATAGCTGCTATCAGGGTACCAAATTAACACTCACGAAGTGAGTAAAAATTTACTTGTTATGTTAAATGAGTAATTCCACTAGTTAGGAACAGCAACAAGATTTAAATCAAATTACAAAATTATAATTTATTCTAACCTCAGTGATGGAAGTGACATAAGCTAATTAAATCAAAGACAATCCACCTATTAACAAAAACATCTGTCAAAACTGATCTGTCTTCAAACAACTTTTCCTTTAGTGAAAATGATATTGTCCCTTAGGAAACTTAAAAGCTTTTTTTCTTCAATGCAGTGTTACATTTTGCTCAAATTGTTCCTGGGTTTAAGTGAAAGTATAAATGAATTTATTCTTTTTATACAGATCTGGTAAAATTCCATATTTATGCCACTACGTCATGTATAAACAAAAACAGAATTGGTTTGCATTTAGGATAATTTTAACAGCTTGGTTAACTTTAAAAATGAAAATGCCTCTGTAAATGCCTCAAAAAACTATGCATTGGGCATCTTCATAAATTTCAGACAGAAACTTGGAAATATTGAGTTCCGAAAAAAAAAAAACATCAAGTCAATAAATAAAGACTTATAGTGGTTCCCTATAATTCTCAGCTCCACATGTTTAGCTCAAACCCTGGAAAATGTTTAGTCCTTTAGTCCCCTAAAGTCGCCAACCCTGTCAGAAACCGAGGGAAGAAGCTTAGTCAAATTTAGGGAATGAAGAAATGCTAAAAAAAACTCATACATTTTTCATTATTCTGGCCCTCATGGTAAGTACTGTACGTAAGTAGCACAGTTTGCCCAAGGCATGCATTCAGAAAATTGCCCTCCACTTAAAAAGAAAGTGTTGTGTTTTAAAGGGTACTTCTGGCATATGCTTTTGGCATATACCATATGGACATGATTTTCTTCATTAGCTCACTTTTCCAGCAGCGACCAAGTGGCTTGAATAGAGAGAGTGCAAGAAAGCTCCCTAGACACTGATTTATCTGCTCTGTTAGTAAAGCAGACAAAATGGAAGTGATCTTAAACAAAAAACTGCAAAAGTCTAATCCAAATGGCCGTCGCTTTCGAGGTTAATATGTGACAACTGAAACTAAAGGCCACACTGATAGGGCACAAACACTATGGGGTGGAACGATTTGGGCTTGATGGTGTTTATTTGCACATGCTTTCAGCATCGTTTCAGCAGCCGATTCACTCAAGAATTTCAAACCAGATAAATAAGCACTCCTAAAACATTTCTTATCTGCAGTAAGCTGCGGAGGAAGCAGCAGAGTGTAATCTGACATATTTTAGAGGCACTGTACAGCTTCACTCCACTGCTACGATGCAGAAAACGCAGAAAGCGTGCTCAACTACATTTCATGTCTTTATATATCCTGGTTATGCTGATTATAAGTCTTCTCTATTGTTTAATCATCATTTGTTAAACTACTGCTGCCAAGATCACTAGAAAATATATACAAACATCTCTTATAAATTAAATTCTGTTTACACTTTCTGGCACAGCCCTATTTCAGCACATTTAGCGGCTACTTAAAGGGATCTCTGGTCAGTTTTTGTGCTGAAAAAACAGCTCAACAAATGCTTTTTACATTAAAAAACGAACATGGCTATGGCTAGCTGTTGAACATGCAACATTCAATTAGTTAAAGTTAAATGGCATTTATTGATGACAAACTCAAACCCAGTTGTACAGTTAAAACACATTCAGTTTATTAGTACTATAACTAGGGATGGGTATCGTTAAGGTTTTAACGGTATTACTACTTTAATCGATACCACTTTCTATTGTGTTTTTAATGAAAAAATAATTATAAATAAAAATAACTAATTGAGAATTAACAACACTTATTAACAAAGCAAAATTATTATTATTAAACAAATAAAAATAATTTTCCTGTAAAACAATGGACAGTGGTTACAGTTGGGGCATGCATTAACTGTTTATGTTTTATTAGAACAAATTCAGATAAACTAGTTAACTAAATTTAAAATAAAAGTAAAATAAAGTTTGGAACCTCCTGCAATGTATTTCATCACTACAAATAAGATCTGCTTTATATCTTAATTTTCTGTTTTTTATTATCTCTGCTTTATTTCTTAATAAGCATAGTTTATTATTCATCTATTTGTAAATGCAGTACTGTAAAGGCATTTTTAATGTTTAAAATGTATTTAGGCTACTGCAAAAAACACTCTAAATATTTATTTGTAGACTATTTTTAATGTAACCAAAATGTGTGTTTATTAAATTATCATTACTAATTTAGAGAGACCTTATGTGATGTTTATGTAGTTATTTTGGAAGACTGCTAGCATACGGAATCATAACATTCTGATCATTTTATTTTAAAAGTTTATTAAGTAAAAACAAACTGTCCCGATTCAGTGTCTGCAGTCATTATTTGCGATCTGCGATCATTGTTTTCGTAACTGGTTATGAAATAAAAATTCTCTCACCTCAAAAAAGCGAACTATCCTGTCCTGCCAGATATTATGGCGTGTTCTTTGCGCATGAATTTGCTTTGTTTTTATTTTCTAACTATGTACATATAGTGGGGTCATGGCTTGATGACCATGGGACACTGTGGGTCTCAAGGCCAAACCAGTTGAAAACCACTGCTTTATATCGTTTGGTTCTCTTCGCCACCATCGCTCTATTAAACGTGAGCTTTCATGTTGTGTGTGCGCGAGCTCTGTGTACTGCAAAACCTATGTGTGGAAGAGACAGATATTTTGCGTGTGAGACTGCCAATAACAAGTGCAGGCAAATGTCTTTAATATTATCGCAAATTAAAAAAGGTTCAAGTATGCTAAATAATGAATATTTAGCTTTTTTTTTTCCTCAAGTACCGATAGCAGAACCGTTAACGTCAGAGCTTATCGATACTTTCAGTTTTTTTGAAGGATAGCTGGCAACCATAAGGGAAGTTATTCACACTGTAGAGCAAATAACAAGCAATGGTGAGATTCAAAGACTAAAAGCCGAGAGCCAACTCTAAGCCTACTTGTCAAGGCAGCGCTATTATTTATATATGATCCACCTGGGGTTAGCCATGAGTGGGGCTCTTATTCATCGCCCCTTCCTGCTGAGTACACACAAACTGGCCATATGGAGATACTTACAAGAAGCTCATGTACAGATTTCCACCTCGTTTTTATGTTTGGTCAGGTTTTCCACATGTGGCCATGGTTAGTGATCAGAGGAGAGTGAGAGAGGGGTATCAGGAAAGCCTATCAGGTTATATATTGGTTAATCTCTCCTGCTCACTTTCAGATCTCCAGCAGACGCGCGTGGTGGTTGTCACTTTCCGCCTCATATATTTGAGAATGGCTGACTTATGGCAGGGTTCCCTGACCTGGCTCAAAGGAGGCCTCTGCTAATGTTTACCAGTGCACTTGAGGGAGCATCTTTCTGGCCTGGCCCCTTGACCAAGATAAGCTACATTTAATAGTGAACCTTTTAGTGGTGGCATTGTAAATTGTAGAATTTTACTGTGTTGGTACAGTACATCCAATACTCGTTTGTCGTCTATGAGGCTTTGATTCACACCAGACAACCCTGACAGACCACATGATCCAGCACATGGTGACACAGAAGGGAATGGTTTACAGTTCTGTGCAGTTGTGAGAGACCTGAGGGATGAATTACTACATAAACACTGCCATATTTGGTGTAGACACTTAAAAAAATATATGGAAACTGTCGGGAAATTGCTTTTTGGTTTCAAAAACAATTGTTAGACAAGGTGTCCATGTGGCCATAAGGAAATGACAATGCATCAATAACAAAAAAACAAAAACAATTCTAACTGTGGTTTAAAAAGAAGATAATGGGAAAGTGATTCACATTTAAAGCTATTCAACAAAATCCAATCATTTCAATTGGAATCAATGCATTAAACATTTTGTGTGAGAAAGATTTTTTACATGTTTTGCAACAGGTTTGAGATGGACACATGAATTTGCCACATTGAACAACAGAAAGCCTCCTGGTTTGAAACTGCTCTAGAAATATTGTTCATTCTTAGTTCATGTTTACTAATGTTGTTTACCAATGTTAAAGGTATAGTTTATCTTCAGTTGCTGGTCCTTTTTGACTTCCATGGTATTGGGAAAAAAACACTATGGAAGTAAATGGGGACTGAAAGCGTTTAGCTCTGTCTAAAATCGAGTCTGAACAGTTACAATCTTGAGAAAAGCATGGCTGATTTTACATTAACTATGTGGCTCCTACTTTCAAGAATGATAAGAAGTTCAATTGCTAACTTAGATACAATAAATAATGAAACCCCTGTGAATAAAAAAAGTGTGTGGTTCTGCTTTATCCCTGTTGTGTCCTTCAGTAAAATGCTTCAGAAATCATACCTACATCGGTCAATTTATAAACTCTTGCTAAGTTTTGATTGTGTAATTGGTATTCATTTGTTATATTAATCTTACATTACAGTAAAGATGCCTTAATTATATCCATGTATCATGTACCATTTAACTCAGATAGTTAAATATAGCAAGCACTGCACTTTTTTTTTTACTTTTTAGTATTATATTTGAGCAAATCTTCTTTTATATCAGGTGTTTTGTGGTATATTCTTGTTAATGGTACCTTACTGCATTGACTAATGATATGGGATCCCAAGGTTCTTGACCAGCAACTCTGGAGAGCTTAAGCGCTGGCGAGCACCGGTGAGGCTTTAAATGCCTTTAATAAGGCTGCTACAAAGAAACCTTTCTTTAGCTCCACAGATTGGGTTCCCTCAGTCCAGCCCTCAGGGGCCTCTCTAAAGGGCAGTCTCATACGCTAGGGCAGGTATCTTACACACAAAACATCTAGACTTCCACCCAAGGAAGTCTCTTTGAATCCCTGACTAACTGATATCTCATTGTCTCATGCTTTCTTTCACTCTCAATTACAACCTTACCAGCAAAGAGTAATTTCTACAAGGTACATCCTCGACCTGAAGACAAACTATCAGCTGGTGACAAAAATAGATTTCAATGAGCTTACATACTGTAAACTGAGAAAAATGTTTTAGCCAAAAAAGTCTACATTGGATATCATTTCTGACATACAACAACCTTACTAGTTCAAATCGATAAACATATTTACTGATATATCGCTCAAGACTTACTGATATAAACACTGTAATTAATTTGTGCACATTTCTTAATATTAAGCCTAAGCTTTTTTAATGCCTTGTGTGGTCTTTAATTGCAAGATATTTAAAGTATATAAAGTACACCTGCAACGGTTCCACTTTAGCACAATCAAATATACATTGGTACAGCACATGTGTAGCTGGACTTTAGTGCTACTTCCACAAAATTAAAGTTTGATGTTTCAATTTACAGACTTTAGGTATACTAATTCAGTACGCAAAAGTACAATCGCAGGGTATTTTTAAGGCTTACTTCACCCCAAAATGAAAATTGTGCCATTAATCACCTACCCCCATGTCATGGCAATTCCATAAAATTTGTCATCGGACCACAAATTGTAAGATATTTTGGATGAAAACCAAGAGGCTATTAACTGTGTCTTTGACTGCCAAGTAATAAACACTGTCAAGGTCCAGAAAAGTGTAAAAGACATATCCAGAATAGTCCTTCTGCCATCAATGAGTCAATTGTAACATTATGAAGTGACGAGAATACATTTTGTACACAAAGAAAACAAAAATAATGATTTGACACCATATCGTCACCGTAGCGCCATTTTAGAGAGCACTCACTGGACGCACATAACGTACACTTTTCTGTGTCAGCCTCAACACATGGATATGGTTCCCACATATATTTACTCTCTGATAGAACAGCCTACGCTATTTGTGTCCAGCGAATACTCTACAAAATGACACTACGGTGACGATACAGTGCTGAATTGTTAAATTTTAACGTTTTTGCTTTCTTTTCTTTACATAGAGTATTCTTGTAGCTTCATACCGTCACGGTTGAACCACTGATGGCAGATGGAGTGCTCTGACGATTTACCTACATCCACTTATTGCCAGTGAACATTATTATTAAAGTAGCAATGCAAATGGACTCATTTTACAAGCAAGCATTCATTTTACAATTAAACTGACTGCACAGAATCTATAATCTACATGGAAGCTGAACAAGCAGTAAACATGAATTTTTGAGTGCAAGCCATCTGAAATGCAAAGAATACTTGGTTTCAGACCCACGTATGGGTAATTAGTGTTTAATAGGAATAAGTCATCCTTGACCATAAATAAAAAATGCACCTCAGGCCAAAAATTAATGACAGTTGAATAAATGGCATAATCTTTTCGCAATATTTACAATTTATTTTACATTGTAATTAATCCATCTAAAACACCTGACATACAGAACATGTTATTCTAATCTCCTAGAATGAAGTAACAACTGGTGTGATATTGAAACCGGAGCATGGTTGTCTGGTTTGTGCTAAAGAAAGTTTAAGTGCAAAAGCCAATTTCATCACCCTTTAACGCTGCGTTGGAAAACTTAAGTCCATTAAAATAACATGCACAGAAATATTACATTGGGTGAAAACTGACATCTCCTAAGCAACAGAGACATGAAAAAATAAGTGAAAGATTAAACAAGCTTACCCTGGGCCCTCTCTTTCCTGGTAATCCTGGCTTTCCAGGAGGTCCTGGAGGTCCCTGAAAGACAAGAAGCGAGGGGAAATCGTGACAAAAGGGTCATTTAGTGTTAAATATCTACCTGCTGACATTGAACGAACTCCCAAAGAAGGCAGTAATCCCCTTTTGGATGAGGCTAATGAACCCTAGTCAGTATTATAGGACACTTGTGGACTTAAAACTATTAAACATGCAAATATATAGTGTTACAAGTTTGTTAAAAAAACGAAAATGAAATTTAAAAGAAAGGAAAAATAATGCTCAACTAGATAATTTTTTTTATATATTACACATTGAAAACTGGTTTAGAAAAGGCAGGATATTTCTTTGAAAGCAAACAATGCAATTGTTTTCAATACACTGTGTCAATACTGCTGCACGTACTGGCTTGTTTTAATGGCACTGGTTTTAGTTACTGGTGCTTTTGTAAATTGTGTACATCATATAATTTTGAATCAATTACACACGAAGTAACTGAACTTGCATTTTACAAGAGGTCAGTGGTCATCGAATTTTGTTTTTCATTCAGAAGAGAAAAAGAACAAGAGCGAGGTCTGATATATCAAATCCAGCATTACTTGTACATCTGGCAAGAAAGATCAAAAATGTTTGCCAATGTCAGTGAAGGCCTTTAGTCATTATTGTCTGTTTTGATATAATGTAGCTGCATGTTTTTTCAGAATTTGCAAAAATGTGTCGGCACCCATTTGCAATAAGTGGCATTCACATCTGATGACAACATTGAGCAAATACAAAATGTCGCTTTAAAAAGTGTTGCTTATAAATAAATTATATGAGGCAAATCCTGGCAATGTTTCATAACACCTTTAGAGCTGGCAAAATCCCACACACTCATTCTGAGAGCAATGCTGCCAGGACTCCACAGTGTTTTCAGGTTTCCTGTTTCTACTCATTTTGTAAGCAGCACACACTAATAAAAGATCATTTAAAAGGTGTATGTTACTAACATTTTCAAAAACGCTGCTGTAAAACTCTACATAAATATGAATTTCATGAACATGTTGACTTTGCCTTTAGTTTTTGTGCAATAAACGTCATTGTTCAAGTAAAATGAGCTCTGCCTCACTCAATACTATAATAATCATTAGGACTCTATGGAGTGAGATCAACATAATAAACCCAAAGAGATTGTGCACAGAGTGTGTGCTTGAAATGAATGACATTAATATGGTAATTTTGAGCTCCAGAGGGAAAGAAAGACAGAAGAGCCCCCCAAATTTCCTGAATGAAAGCAATCTCTCTTTCTCTCTCTCTGCCTCCAGGAAAGAATGAAAAGATTAGAAAAGGAGGAAACAAGGCCTTTTATAGTAGTTGCTTAAGGGGATCGCTCCTGAAAATGCGCAGTGCGATCTGTGTGACAGCCATACTGAACGGCACATCTGGTTGTTGTTTGTTGCTGGAAAATAGTTCAGGACTTCACTGTGACTGTATATACAGTGCCATGAACAATACACTATACTAATGTTGGATGAAGTTGGCCAACTTTATATAAAATACAGCAAAAGCTCTCCTTAAGTAGGGCACCCATGAAAGCTTATTTAAAATCTTTCTTGAAAAAGGTGACACTTAAGCACAAAAAAACTCAAACTAATCAAGGAAGACTTGTTGTAGCGTCTGTTACATGATTGCTTGATTGGAACCTTGGTTTAAATTATTCACTTTGTTGAATTGATATTCACTGCACTGCAGAAAATGTAAATAAATACATTTTAAATAATAATACATGTTTGTTTTGTTTTTCAGTAAACATTCTTAAAAATAGTAAAACTATACAAGTTTTCTTCTTTTAGGGGAATAAATCTAATCACATTTAAATGGGTTTACAACAAGAAAACAATATGGCAAAGATACATATTTTCTGAAACAATTTTAATTCTCAAGTACACTTATCTTGTTTCAAGGATGTTTACATTCAGTATATTCCAACAAACTGCAGATTAAGATTTTTTTTTTTCAGTTTGTCTCCAAGCCTCTGGCTTGTGACCTCATTCTTTAACTACAAGGAAAAAGAGTGTAAGCATTGCACAGACAAAAACCCACCGGCCTGTAATGCCCTTCCAAAGGATTTTATAAACTAGGCTTAAGACCAAGACCACCAAAAGCTCAAAGGTAACAATGATGACACCATTTTCCAGCCTTCAACCAACACTTTGCACCCAGACCAGGTTGTTTAACTAGTAAAAGACATACTTGTGTAGTATGTGGTGTATTATGTATTGAAATCCCTAATAGGTAATGGAAACCAAATGACAAAGAATTCAAATTAATGCATTGCAACAATCAGCACTTAAATATAACATATGAAGGCACATGACAAGGCCAAGGCACACATAACACATGGCCACAGCCAATATTTCACATTTCACCATTCTTCAAAATAAGCAAAGCAGCACACTTGCCATCTGGCCACCATAAGACACTGTTTAAAAAGAAAGAAAATGGTCTTCATACCGTGTGTTAGTGGTCTATCGCAAGCTGAATATCTTGTTGTAATAGTTTTTTTAAGCTGGTTTAGCTTTGAGTACTTAAAAGTGTAAATTCCAACCATCTTTAAACTAATCAGGAAGAAAATCTAGTTAGAATAACACTTTACTGTAAAATAAATGGATAATTTTACTAGCTGACAGACAAATTAGCCTACTTGGCTTTTTTGGGGGAATTGCACCACACGGCAGTTTACAGCTTAAACTAACTGCCTTGTCATAAAAAGGTCAAATTATCTGATATTTTAAGAGACTTCCCTGTTTAAAAACAGCATATGCTGGTTAGGTTTTTTGAAGCATGGCAACTGGTTTAAACTAGTCTTTACTTGATCACGAGCTGGTTTAAGTTAGTCATGTGCTGATCCTAAACTAATCCAATAGCTTCTGCGCAGGACTAGCTCATAACCAGCTCAGGAACATGTTTCAAAACATATCTAACCAGCATATGCAGTTTTATTTGCAACAGGGTTGACTGTTGACTGGGTTTCATGTTTTTTGCATATTTCTCAATGTCGCTATGACTTTGTTGGTTAACTACATGTCGTAAAAAAGAAAGACTATCTTACTGGTGGTCCTGGTTCTCCTTTCTGTCCTGGTGCCCCAGCCAAGAGGGAGTACTGGGTTGGTTCAAGGTCAAAGGTTTGGAAACCGTCCGTTGCTGCTGGGGTGACGGTCTCAAAAGAGCTTGGCTTGGAGGCCTCCTTTGGTAATGGTCTCTGTGATGCTGATGTTGACATCTCCAACATTCTGGATGTGCTAGAAGGTTTAGGTTTTGTTGTGGCAGTGGTCTGGATATCCGGTTTGTTCTTCTGTTGGCCTGCAGGCATGGAGGTGACAGCCATCCTATTCTCTTTTAGTATCTGGGGTTTTACAGTTGCTGTCCTGTGGTTTCTCTTGTGACTGCTTTGTTGAGTTGGCTTTGGAGATATTTGTGATGTCCTACTCTTAAAGGAGGCCATGGCAGTTTGTGCTGTGGCCTGCAGGGGGAGCTGTAGTGTGGGCTGGGCTATCACCGGTGGCAACGTGCTTTGTACAGACTGTGATGTAATTAGAACAGAGGTGTTCAGGACTTGTGAGATTTCATGATTTATGCTTACTTTGTCTTGTGTTAGTGAAAGATGTCTGCCATTTACCTCTGTTACATTTGGGGTCTGAACGGTAACAGATATATAGGGATCCAGGGGTAATAATGGTAAAAGAGGAGGGAGGTTTGGCCGATAAGTGTCAGCTTCCCTGCACTGTTTTTTAATGTACTTACAATAGTTGTGAGCTGCTTTAGCAGAGGGATGAATTTCAAACTGACAGATGGCTCCTTCAAACTGCACCGAGTTCTGGCTCGTTTTTCCCAATCGAAAGGAGCCCTCTGGATCCAGCGTTTCCTCATTCTTAAAATGCAAATTTGCAAGTACACTTGTCTTCCCACAAGAAGTATGTAACGTAACCCTTTGGGCCTGGATTTCCAAAGCCAGGTTGTGCCACTGACCATTGTGAACATCATAATCAAAATTTACAGTGTTTTTTTGGCCCAAGTAAACTAAGATTTGCCCAGGGATGAACTGCACCCCTAGCTGCAGTCTTTTCCTCTTTGTCACAACGGTGAAGAGGAAAGCATTGTTTATGCGATGCGAACATACGCTGAGGATGAGAGAGAACGCAGAGCCCAATGATGCCGGAACGACGGAGCTTACTGGGACGTCAATTCGCGCCCTCTGGGTTAGGATGACTCCTGATTTGAAGGGGATGACACCTTGAGGTGTGGAGCGTGTCCCAGATGGTCGTTTCCCAACCAATCCCAGTCTCTGGAGCACATCCACATCTACAAAAAGGAAAACCACAAATTATTACCACAGTAATCACTACATGTACATGGATTTAGGAGCAAAATGGATCTTGGAGGGCTTGCAGCTGCTGCTCACACACTGAGACACTGAGCTCATTACAGAAACAGATCATTAACAAAAGCATATGTAGAACATATGTGGCAAATTTAATGTTTCATCTGGGGTAATGCTTCAGTTTTCCATTAAATACTCTGATGATACTGTTACACTGTTATTGATACTGATACTGTTACACTGATACTGTTATTGAAAAATAACACTGTCTGGGCTTATCTGAGTTTTATAGATTGATCACCTCTACTGCAAATTCATTAGATCGTTAGAGGTCTGCAATAAATTAGGTCAAGTGAAGTGAGTGGGAGTATGCATCTCAAACGTCCCTGTAAGATTTACAAAACCACAAGCATGGTAGTCTGTACTGATTGAAGCATTCCAGCTTATTATGTGGAAGACCTGTAAAACTGTAAAAATATATATTCTTCTTAATCTACATTCTTAAAACAAGATAAACGTACTTTCTAAGCAAAGCTGTGTAAAAAAACCCTTTTCTTGTTATAGTTATTTTTACTGGCAACATTTTAAGCATAACTCTAACTATTTGTTGTATTTTTAAAGTAAAACATTGTGGTTAAGAAAAATTTACTTCTCTGAAGTCAGTTTTGCTAACTGATATTTTTACTGGAAATCAAGGCAATAACACTGATTATGAAAAGAAAAAA
Source organism: Enteromius unitaeniatus (assembly GCA_032359435.1). Taxonomy (NCBI): domain Eukaryota; kingdom Metazoa; phylum Chordata; class Actinopteri; order Cypriniformes; family Cyprinidae; genus Enteromius; species Enteromius unitaeniatus. Next base: position 15,667,547 of record JAUMHI010000040.1, on the reverse strand, counting down.
ATTTGGTTTAATTCCAATGGCATGACCGGTTAAATAGCACCCAAATTGATTCCTTTATAACAAGTAAATGTAACAAAATATAAAGCGTAAGGTGGCAGAAGAAACAGTTGATGCCAGTATGCATCACAAAACCAAATCTAACCCAAACACATATCAACAACTAAACAAAATCCAGCTTAACATTTGCAGTTATAAAATATACCCAGTGAGTACCAAATGAAAAGCACATGTAAATGGAATAATGTGCACAGACTTTCTTCTCGGTAAGCCCTGTATCACTTAACAGATGATGATCAGCAGATTGGAAGGGATTGTTGAAAGAAACAACTATGTCTGCAGTAGTATTGTAAGCAAATCTAAACAGAGTTACTAACATATTGGCCACTTCATTACTGAGCATGTCAGAAAGATGTGACAGATCATCTCCTGACAAACAGCAGGAAAACAACTGCACTGGATTTAGAAAATTAATGATCTGAATAATTTTACATAAAATCCTGACACAAAACTCTAACAATAGCAACAATAAGTCCAACAACGCACCTCAACAAATCATATGATGAACATCCACTGGTTCTACTCACAAATCACAGTAAGGAGTGCTGTCTGAAAGAGCCATAAACAGCATAGAATAAACGTCTTTAAGGCAGGGTTCAACAAAAAGCATGACCTGCTGACCCTGGCGAGTTTAGGACCACTTGACGCAATTGATACTTGCCCTATAAGGTTACATTTGTTTTTATGCTTTGAAGACTTCTGTTTTTTTTATCTATTGCAAATTCTGATCATTTACAGTTGTTTTTGTCACCGTGGTAAAGGTTTTTGTAGCTAGCTAAAATGGGTTAGGTGAAATTTCCATAATCAGGAAACATCATTCAGAAGGGTTCAAAAACAACCCGGTCTCATAAGAAGTCATAACATTCGGACAAGGCAGGAAATTGTAGTTGGTTTGTACAACAACATAAGATCCAAACCTGAACCATAAAGTCCAACCCTTTATCAAAACTCTAGTCTCGCATAGACTGAGAGGCCATATGACTGACAGGTATAGCAACCAGTCACGTTTCGTGTTGTGCCGCATCATGGTTTTTTCTAAATGAGTTTGTACAAATGACCTACACCTAACCCATCTCTTAACTTACCCGTCAGTGGGGTTTTTATGGGGTCGTACAAATTTGTACAAATTAGCCACCTTAAAATACAAACGAATTGGTCGTGAGACTGTGTGAATTTTGCAAGTGTGTGTCTAAAAGTTTTAGGTTCAAAGTGCTTACTTATCATTTTGAATATGAATCATGCTGAACAGTTGCTCTTTACTTTCTTCTTTCCAGTTGGACTTAGCCTTTGTAGTGTATTTACCACTCATGTGAGTGGCTTAAAAAACTGGGCTGCAGATTTGAATGCACTTGAGCAAAGGTGGCAGATTTCACAGTTGAGTAATTTTGGAGTGTGCAATGAATGGGAATGCTAACACCTAGCTTTCTCCATGTACAGTATATTAATCCTCTGGTTAAGACGTACTGTAAAAGTAAAGGCACTGTAAAGGCCTAAAAGGGATATAGTTCATGCTACGCCTACTTCATCCACTCCATGCCTACGAACACCACTCTCTCGTGCACACACATATGACAGTTAGCTGTTGTAAATATTAACCTTTTTTTTTTAAACATCTGTTTGCTTCAGGAGATCTTTATTATCTCCAGGAGCTGTGTGAGGCACTTCTTATGATGGAAAACCAAGACATTTTTAATTGTGTTTGTCTGAAAGAAGAAAGTCATATATAGCAAAGGATGGAGCAACTGAATCAGCAACAGTTCCAAGAACCAGGCTAATAACAACCAAAACGTCCTGTTGTCAGAATGAAATGTCAGTGGAAAGAAGAACGTCATATACTGGAAATCATATTTCACACTAAAGATAAGAGCAACGGCTAGTTAAGAGTTCCAGAAACTCTCCAGCAAAGATGACTTATTCATAATTCATGCAGTGGATACCCAGAGAAATCTGACAGCAGAGGAGGAATGTGCTATATGGACTGCCTCACATATGGTAAAAACATCAAACATACACTCAAGAACAAAGGCATCTTTCATGACTTGTTTCAAACATGATGGCTGTTGCACTTTATTAATGTCTGACACAGAAGCGCCATATGTTACATGTACATGAATGCGTTAGACTGAATGTGATGGATAATATGTACCTCCCACCACATAAATTCAGTACAGAGCAGATGTGGGAATTCGAGACACACCTTGAATGAGAGCCAATACGTTTAGGATAATTAACTGAAACAAAAAGCCAAAAAAGTGCACATGCTGGTCCTTCGTGACATGCACAGCTACTCAATGCCTCAAAGCCTTATTTTAAGTGACAATTTTACATCACAGGAATAGACCACCAACATTATGTATGTCAGAAAATAAACACAGGATCGATCCAATATTAAAAAAACGCTAAACATCTACGGTCAGTAAACTCAGTGACATCCAATCAGGCACAATGCCATTCAAATGTGGTTGGAATCAAATGCAAAACATATAGAATTGTGCAAATAATGGCTTCTGATTTACTACAGTAAAATAAACTGACTCAGACCAGTTATATGCTGTTGATCAAAAGCTGCTCCCATATGTCATCTGAATACTGTTAACTCTGGCAAATAAGGACCACACTGCTCCTAAAAATATAGTACCTGTAGCCTCTTTCACCTCTGACTCATGGAAAACTCCAGTAGGTTGTAACATTAGAGGTCTATTTATTCAAGTCCTGTCAAGTATCCTCAAATTTTATTGCAAGGCAGTGTGAGGTCTTTGGACTTCAATGCAACCATGTGCTCATGTATAGTATATGACACAGATGTCAAGACCATGGTAAAACTGAACAGACATTTGGAAGATGCACATTTCACATGCTGATCAAGCACTGAAGTTCATGAATGAAAAATCTGACTTACCTGTAGACTGTGCTTGCGCAAACCTCAGACAGCACGTACAATAAAGAACCATGCAGAGAAAGACAGCTCTCCTATAAAAAAACCAAATGCATAATTACATATACAAACTGAACAGATCAAACATTTAGCTGACATTGAAGTGTGATTCTTGGAAACTTCATGATACAAGCAACAATATAAACAGTAGATACAACTTAAGTTGCAAGAATTTGACACATGTAAAATATGACTGGTTCTAAAGTGATTTATTTTGATTCAACGTTCTCTAAAGTTAATTTTCAGTCATTACCCACAATTTTACACTACTGAAGAATTACCCAGACAATGCATTTGAAATAAAAACATAATAAAAAAAATAATAAAAAAATACCGTTAAACTTTTTGGGGATGGTACATTTATGCTTTTGAAAGGAATTACTTATCCACACTATGCCTGCATTTATTTTATGAAAAAAATATAGTAAAAATAGCAATATTGTGAAATATTAATACAATTAAATGAACCATTTTCTATTTCAATACATTTTAAAATATAATTTATTCCTGTGATAGCAAAGCTGACCTTTCAGCAGTCATTACTCCAGTCTTCAGTCTCCAGTGTCTCAAAAAATCATTCTAACATGCTATTTGGTGCTTAACAAACATTATTATCAGTTTTGAAAACAGCTGTGCTGCTTTAAATGCTTTAGTAATTTTGTGAAAGCCATTATAAATTCTTAGGGATTGTTAAATAACCTGAAAGTTTAAAAGAACAGCATTTATTCGAAATATTTTGAAACATTTTAAATGCATTGACGGTCACTTGTGATCAATTCAATGTTTCCATGCTGAATAAAATGAATTAATTTAAACAAATCTTACGGAAATTTCAAACCCAAGAAAGGTCAAACCAAAGAACCAAAAAGTCTTTGTCACTTTTTTCTCTCAGCTACTGAAAGAAAACAAAGTGTTGGGATCACATTGTTCCATTCTACACTAAAGTATCACCGCATCCATCTAAATTACCAGTCTAGTCAGTGTCCAAAAGCAGCGCTCCATCTGCCTGTAGGCCCAGTAACACTTGGCAGCAGCAGCAGCCTTTACTGTAAAGCCCTAACAGCTGTTTCTGCTCAGTAGGCAGTCAAAGCTTATCATCTGCCTGGATGCCAAAGATTTGTGATGCTCCATATAGAAAGTGAGTGTTTCCTCTCAATATGCCAAAGCTGTGAAATTCAGAAAGCTTCATTCTAAGAGTTCTGAAATCAATTGAATCAATTAACACAGTAAAAAGGAGTGCAGTGATGTATTATCAAATCTACAACCATTAATTAAAGCACCTCAAAATACTAAGATTACTGCTGAACAAACGTGTTGATTCTTAAATTGATCAACATATGGTTCACCCAAACATTATTAGTTGCTTTCTTCTGTTAAACACAAAAGAAGAATGTTATAAGCAAAACTAGTATTAGAGGGGAGGGGTATTAATAATTATTGTGCAAGGGTCAATAAAATTCAAAAATGTTTTGATGAGTGCAGATTTTCTTTCCTGTGCTGATATATTTTCTATTGAAGCAGGAATCTGAGGTCAAAGTTGGTAATTTGGTTGGTAAAAATACCCAATATCCTTTAGTTTACAGCTGATAAATATGATTTTATTCTTGCTTTTGATGGAGGAGACATTACTGTATCTTTCTAGAGAGGGTTTGATAGGAGGACTGAACTTCCATAAAGCATTTAACTGCTAAAAGTTCAGTTTTATAACATTTAGGGCACACAGGCATTTCGAGGGTCTTAAAGCTAAAAGAAAATATGGACTAAAGCCAAAATATTTTCTTGGGGTTCATATACTGAGGTAATTACTTGTGAGAGTTGATCAATGTTGCTAAGCAAAGGTCGTACTAGATGACAATCTTAGCCTCTCCTCCATCACTCTGGTGTTCAGTTATGTATTCTTTTTCTGCCCCCATGTGCTGACAGTGTGGATGTCATTCGTGACCAGATATTGTGCTGTATGTCGTTTTACTTTAGTCAGCATTTTCAGTCATAGCCACAAGAACTATATGCTTGCCATGTTGCCCGCCTCCCACTCATATCCATTTTCATGCAGTCCCACCACGGACTATGATACAGTTCAGGGAGTGCAAGAGAGCGGGAGAGTACTAATCTAAACACATGATTTCACCCCTGTCACCCCTAACAAAGTTTACTACAACGGAAATTGTATCCGAATGCATTCAAGATTTGAAACAGCTGATTTCTCTATGACATTTAGACATATGAGAAAAGACCAAACGTGCATCTTGAGAAAAGTTACTATAAGCTATATAGTATAACAACATAAAATATGTCAAAACTAATGTCAAAACCTTCATTCTGAAGTCATCTGATTTAGTTTTTAAGAAATTTCTGATGTTTTATTATAAAAATGTGAAAATGAAGATCTGTTCGGGGCTGGTCATTCATTCCAGAGAGAGGCTGCAGAAATATGAAAATAATTTTAGATTCTAAGACTCAAATTAAAAGTTAATTCAAAACAAATAAGCACAATTTTCTCCTCTGGAATTATATACCTCTGGAGGTTCAATAAAGTTACACAAGTTTTCTGTGTTCCATTCATTCATCAAGTTTCCCCAAACTCCAGAATGGACATCATAACGGACCTCCCTTCATGAGCTCTTTCTTCCTTATGTAACCAAGCTGACAGCCAAAAGGCTAATTTATGACCCATTTAACGTTTGTGTGAAATCTATCTATCTATTGTCATACTCACCCCCCGACACCAGCTGCTTTGAGTCTGGAGTTCGGGGCATTGTCCGGCTCCATCGCGCTTACTTCATTCTTCCTCGGGAGTGTTTGCTGCTGCAGTCAAGACATGACAGAGTTGCTGAATTACTTCCATATCACAATGTCCTATAATAACCGCTGAAGTTCTTCATGCAACACTGTAGTACAATACTACATGCCGTAGTCTTCCCCAAGTGCCAAATATAATACTGCTTTCCAAAGAGAGGAACCTGCGAAGCGCGATGCAGACTTCTCCATCTGACAGCAATAGATCCGATGATGCTGAAAACTGGAAAGTTAAGTCCAAAGCGGCACAGACATGGTTTGCCGAGATGAAGTACAAGCGCTTAGTCAAGGCGCTGACTAAATCTGAAGCACTTTAGTAGGCATGCTGAAGATTTGAGACACTGGAGGCATATTTCCCTCTACCGCCCTCAACTGTCTTCTGAGAAAGAAACACTTCGCTCTGGAAACTAGAAGGGATTCAATGGAAGGTGTGTCTTTCCAAAAGGATTCCGTTTATTTTCGCTTTCGTCAAAAATAATAAAAAAAGAGAAAGAAAATGAAAAAAAGAACAGAAAAGGACGTCACACACGACGATTTAAATACAAAGCTGGTAATTCATCACAGATGTGGATCATGCTCCAACTTGCATGCTGATTTAGCCATTTTTTCTTGTGAAATTGTATCTTGTAAGGGTTATTTAGCTTTCAACACAAAGAAATAGGCTTCCACAAAAAGGAAGTTTACAGTCAAAGCAGGAAAACATGTTTTAAATCTCCTTTAAACTTAAAAAGACAAATACTAAAATTTTTCAGTATTGATTGTGGTGTGGTGGAATTCAGAACGTAATTAAAATATTCAAAATTTTACATGAATAAATTCCATAAATATATATATATATATATATAAAGACTAAATATATTTAAGCCATTATTGTTTCAGCAGTGACAAAAGAGAACACATAATCCTTTTGTAATATAAATGTTTTATTAGTGTTTCCTTGTGGGAGTTAAAATTGTGTAATGTAATGTGATCAATACCACAGTGTTACTGTCACTGCTGAAAATGTGCTGTCACTACTGAAACATGGGAAGTTTTCACATTTCCGGGACCAGGACATCGAGGAGCGAGAGGGTACCCCGCGGCCATTACGCAGGCCCCAGAGCCCCTGGGACGAACCCATGCCCTCGGAACCGCCATTACTTGGGAGAAGGTCGACCGGGTCATGCCAATAGTCCAGGAACACCTGGTCCACGCCCAGCAAGCCCAACAACGCTACTACAATCGGGTGGCACAACCACGGGAGTTCCAACCGGGAGACCGTGTGATGGTCCTGGTCCCTACAGTCGAATGCAAGTTCCTCACACAGTGGCAAATGCCATATACCGTGGAGGAAAGAATTGGGTCGGTCAACTTCCGGGTCTGGCAGCTGGGCTGCCGACATCAGACACAAATCTACCACATCAACCTTCTTAAAAGATGTGTAGGGAACCAGGACCTGGTAGCAACACTCACACTCCATGAACCCACAGTTGTTGACATGGATCCCAACTTTTCGGCCGCCCAGTAGACCGAGCTGAGGCACCTGGTCGGTCAATTCCAGGATGTGTTCTTAGAAACCCCTGGCCACACCAGCGTTTTCCCTCATGAGGTCCTCACCCCTCCTGGGGTAGTCGTACGGCAATGGCCCTATCAAGTCCTTGAGGCCCGTCGGCAAGCTATAGAGGAGGAAGTGGAGAAGATGCTGAAGCTGGGGGTAATTGAGCCGTCCAGGGGTCCATGGTCCAGCCCCATTGTCCTGGTCCCACTGGCAATACCAGACCCTCCCCTTCGGCCAGCATGGTGCTCCAGCTACCTTCCAGCGACTGATGGACATCATTCTTCGGTCTCACCAGAGTTATGCTGCTGCCTACATCAATGATGTCGTCATACACCTCTTCTGGGAACAATCTTCTCCATTTAGTGGTAATGGCTCACACTGTGGTTCAGATGAGTCAAAGAACCTTAGAAAAATGCTTTGTAAATATTTCTGAACTATACTTTTTGTCAGCTGTTCTGGAATGTTGTTTGATTGTGGTATTGTGTTAAAACTTTGTGGTGATGACCTGTCACTGATGAATTGGTTCAATATGTGCTGTTTTAACTATCCAATTACAAACTATCCTGCCTGTTAAATCTTTTAATCACTTGATGGATCACAAAATAATAATAATAATGCAGATTTCAGCTGCCCTGGCTTACTGTGAATGTGAAACTGATGCATATTTGAGCTTTTTACTACTGTACCTGTCAAACAAAGAACAGCATAAACATCTCTGTAACTTCTTACAGTTTACAAGTTAGTTTTATTTTTATTCTTCTAAAAAAAAACAGCAGCAATTGCCATTTTAAAAGAACAAGACTAGGTGCAACTTGTAAAAAAAAACGAACTTTGGTAAACACCACACACAGTACCACCACAGAGCTAAAGCATCTGCCTGTGGTACAGCTGTACTCAACAAGTCCACTCCTGTTAGAGTATTTATTCTTTCCACATATGTAAACAGGAAATTTGGAAAAAAAAATTGTCTGCTTTCCCACTGAGGTAGATCTACAAAGGGCAGAATCCTAGCCTAGCAATGTTGTTATTATGAGTTGTAAATGTACCAGCTGTTGTAATTGACCTACTTCCGTAACTCCAGGATTTTTAGACTGCAAGTTGAAAATATTAATTACAAGTTTGATCTTCAATACAAAGAATCTTTTCACTCAGAGCATCATGTGTAATTTTTAACTTTCATCCCATGGATACTCTTACTACCATAAAACATATATGTTTTCCTCTCTTTTACAGACCTAATTAATGGACACTGGAAGCATATGATGTTAGCTGGATCAGAATAGCCTATGAAGGGGCTGTTTGTCACAGAGGCATTTCAAGCATTTGGGGCAGTGATGTATTTGCATAGATCCTACTTGTGAGAAGGTGTAATGTTGGGCCAAAATCAAAGGAAAGGAGGTTAGCGTGAGGTCATTCTTCCTTTTGAGTCTCTTTCCGCTGAAATTTGGACCATAACTGACACAAACATAAATGGTACATTGGTCAATTTTACAAATCCAGATCATGGAATTGCTGAGGAAGTCCATTTAAACTGTCTTAACCATTACAAACACAATGCATAAATGCATAACTTCAGCAACTTCCCTATGTTTTTATAGCTTGTACAACTATGGGAGGATTTAAACTTTAAATGAGACTTTGTGATCACATATAAGCAGCTCAGTCCATTTTGTCATCAAAGAATAGATTAATTAGGTACTTTGGCCATATTATTATGTTAAAACAAAACAATAATATAAAGTTCTATTTACTATACGCATCTTGTTATATTTCATGATTTCTTACTACAGTGCATTCTACAGCAGTCCTTCCAGTCTAATGCAGGCATACATGCTCCTCTGTTATGTAAATTAAACCTTTACCGTGGTCTGTCAAAAAATGAGCCATGACACTTCACAGAAAGATCATGCAGCAGTAAATGAATTAAATGGAAAGAAGACTTTTTGGAAAATGTCAAAAAGCAGTAAAGACCCATGAGATATTGTTGCAGGAAGAAAATGTTTCCATAAATGAATTCAAGCAAAGTCTGTAAAGATGTCAATATTTTCAGACCATAAACAACTTCATAGATCAACTGACTTTGTCTATAACTATCAGCTGGTTTTCTGACAGCCTAAAATTGTATTTGGGTCACACATTGTATTAGGTGGCCTCAACTAAAACTAAGATTTAAAGACTTCATCATCGATTAAAGCTTCTCAGCCATTTCAATATTTCTAATTACTTACTCACTCAGGCATAACTCAGATCCAACAAACAGACGAGGACATGGAATCTTTTTTCCAGTACATTGATCTGCAGCTAATTGGAATTCTTTGGCAGGAAATTCAATTTCAGATTAGCTGTCTAGTAGCTGGAAAGAAATTAAGCCCCCTCTATCAAAAATCCCAGAGTTCGAAAAATCCATTATAGGACTTCCTGTTTTAGAGATTTTGAGTTACCAGCACTTGAACTTGTGCCAGTAACACCATGCTGATAAATCTCACAGATAAAGCGCCTCTCTCATTTTCACCCAAACCGACACTGAATCCTACCTTAGAGGTGTACTATTCATTAGGCAACTGTCTAGTGCTACCACAGAAATATTTAATATAAAAACATTCTGATTGATGCGTTTACAGAAAAGGCAGCAATTTGTTCCTTGGGAAACAAACAGGATACCATTCGATCCCACTCGGGTTTAAGAGGATTCACTTGTTTTGTTCTAGTCTGTATTTACAGAAATATGAACTTGGCTGTTCTTGATGCACTTGCCCATGAACAAGCACTGTGTATCAGATTTAGCAAGGTATTTCTCTGAGTGTTTCATATTTTTGCAGAGCATATCCTGACTTATTTGGACATTGGTTACTTGGCAGTGACCTGCCCTAAACAACAAGTGTCTTGTTTGGATTTGGCTGCAGGGAAATGCAGTTAACCACATGCCTTGAAAATGTTCACAGAACCCTTGTGAGACCTGCACTTGCTTCAGTCAGTATTTTGGACTGTGCATTTTAACAACATACCAAGAGTGTAAAGAGCATTTAAATTCATACAGCTTCATACAGTCCGCAGAGGATTTTGACAGATGTTTGTGGTGGTTTAGGAGACCAAATACTTTCAAATAAATTTCTTATGGCCCTGTGGCATAAAAAATTACATTTGCATGCAGTAGGCCTATAGTATACTGGGTGCTCTTTACTGCTTTTGGGCCTTTTTTAAGCTTGAAAACTTTAGATCACATTCATTACTAAAAAAAGATGGATTTAGAACAACATGAGGATGAGCATGCTCGTATTTTAGGTGAATTATAACTTTAACCAACATTAATGTAAACTTTGGAAAGTAATGAAAAATATACCAGAATGTTACTTATTTTACACAATTTAAATATTTAAATTTAAATATTTTAAATATTTAGTTACAAAAGTTTTACAAAAACTTTTCTTTTCCCCCTAATTAAATTAAGTATAACATCTGTCAGGCAGTGATAAATCTCTAAAGCTCACACTTGCATTGCAAGGATTATATTTAGAGTTGAAAATGAGCTTTGCCGGCTCTCTTGAAGCGGTATGTCTAGCAGCATGATATTCACAATTCGCAAAAAATAGATAAAACAAAAGAGCTTCTACATGAGTCTAAGGCATTGAGTGAACTTATTAAGCAAACAGAGACTCTGCTGTCTGCTGTCTCAGCAAACAAAAACACATGCCAGCTGAAACTACACAAACACACCCTCCACACCAAGACTCTGTTAGTCTGTTACCATCAAAGAAATGCATTTATACAAGCTCACTCACCTTGCTTTTCAAACAACTGTCCATAGAAAATGGGTGAACCCACTTTCCATGTTCTTGCACATCACTACCATGGAGAGGAATGATGCAAACAAATGTTTTAAAATACCGAAAGTATTTCTGAACCACATTGCTTACAGCTTCCTCCCAAATCATTTAGTAGAGATGCATGAGGGGAAAAAAACATCAAACAGTTTTTTCTTAGAATTTTTGCTTTTTACATAGATATTCTTTAAACCGATGCAGTTTTTTCCCACCAGACTTCATTTCTCATTTTGTTTTTAAATATAATTGCAGGAGCGTTTTCCTTAAACTAGTAAAACCTTTGCATACCCATGAAGGCCATGGATGAACAGAGTGTACTGTCTCTTGGCACAGAAGTTGAAAAGGCTTTCTCTTCAAAGCAGATTAATTTTTTAAAGGCATTAGGATCAGAGCTTTAAATCCAGGAATGCTTTAGAAGTTGAGATCTTATTTCATTGCTTTTGATCATAAAAAAAGAAACAATTTATTTGCTTGTTGAGATTAATGAAACAATTTTTGACTTGACATTGTTAATTGGATTATTTATACTTAAGTGGCACATTGGATTTTTTGCATATAATTGCTTATATATCTAAGTTCTTTTGCAAATCCTTATCAGTCAAATGATACGACTGAATATTCACACCTTTATGACTAGTTTCTACTAGCCAGACTTTTAAAGTGACAGTAGAAGATCTGGAATCCATAGCAGCTTTCATTGGCCAAGGACTGATCAAAAATATAAAGTTGATGTTCCTATATGATGGTGGGCAGTTTAATCAAGAAAGTCATGCAAGATTCATGCAAAAATGGTGCAACAAAGGTGCTGTGAAAATCCAGTGCTTAGTTTAATCTCTTATTGTCACAGTTGTAAACACAATGGCTTTCTTAAGGGGCTTTGTCATCACCACTGCTTCGTTTCAAGAGAATTAAAGAATCCTGTAGAATTCAGCCAATCAGATGACGACTTTAAAGCATTTCTCATTCCGTGTGCCTTATGCATCATTCATTGATGGTCTGTGAGCATGACGTGTGAGCCTGAGACTAGGCTGGCATAGACACTATTGTATTATTGTACACTATAATAATACACTATTGCACTATTGTGAAAATGTTCAAACATAAATGGATTTAATTTTTTTCTATTATGCATTATTCCATCATAGGAAAAAGTCCATTAGAGCTTATCCATACCTTAGCTAAAGAAGACATGATATGACACTTAAGATAAAGACAAATTGAAAAGGAACTTCCAGAAAAAACACAAAGGATATGCTGGTGTTTCTTGCTGGCACAGCTACAACCTCTAGCAGAAATGACTTCTGTGAAAAGCTTTGATAAAAGTTTTTCCAAATGTCCCAGCTGATGGAACAATGTCATGGCATTGTAACATGAATGTCTCATTTAGTTGTCTATGAATCAAGGCATAGTACTCAAGATTTCAACAAAAGTCTCCAGCATGCTTATGAATTATAAACTCATTAAGCATTTTCATTGACATAAAGTTTATTTCAGTTAAGGGTGAGATCATACAAAATAGTGAAAATGTGCGTATTTCATCTGAAAAAAAGGTTCCACATTGTTCAACCTAAATTCTCAGATATCACACTGTGAATATTTGTCCCAAAAATGACACTTTTTTGCATTTTGTACAGTCAGCTTTGATGTATGTGGGTCAGGGGGTGAAAGCACATGAAATCAACAGGTCTGACAATAAATTCCCTGAATATATTTTGAATCCTTTCTTTGGTCGGATGGATGCTCTGAATGTGTGAAAATAACATCTGGTATCTAAAGCTCTGTTCTTATCTTTTAAACCAGAAGCAACAGGAAATAAATTTTTTAATGATATTAACTGAATATAACAGACTAGCAGTCCACTGCAACAAATTTCAATGAGATCTCAATTTTAAAAGGCAAACTCAAAACGTTTTTTTTCTGCAGAGCTCATTTTACATTTATCTAAAACAAAGGTGCTTCTCAAATTTCCCTGAAACAAAATGAACATCTCACCTTCCAGATGCACGGACAATTCACAAACTTCAAAGACATGAGTAGGAGAATCTGTTGGCTTGTGGTGAAAAGACCGGGTCAAGAGCCCAAGCAAATATTTCTCTAAAGTTTTGCCTCCACTGTTTAAACTCCCAAATAGATGAATCACCTAATAAAGCAATTCATTTGGAATTATTGGAAGCCACCCACATGCTGGCCACAAAGTTTTTCCCTCAGTCCTGCACTGAAGACATCAGGCTTATTTACTGTACATCCTGCCAGAAGTTTGAGTTGCAAAGCACTACCTAATTGATGATACATCTCAGTTTACAAGAGCAGCTGGTGTGTTAGATTGGAGCTCCTGCTGTATGTTTGCCATCAGTGCGGTGCTGATGTAGTTCCCCTCCAGGCTGAGGTTCTCGAGGGAACGTTTCCCTCCAGAGCAAAGAGCCTCCAGGAGATAATGTCCTCCAACCTCGCCGAAACCATTATTATCCAAGTCTGCCTTCCTCAGGGTCTTATTTGATCTCAGTGCCTGAGCAAACAGCTTTATACCATTGTCCCCAAGGTTGCTTTCATCTAAGATGATGTGTGTCAGGGTAGTGTTCACTTTCAGGCTTTCAAACAAGACTGTCCAAGCATCCGTGTCTGAACATGATGTCTGTGCCAGGCCCAGATACTGAAGGTGGGAATGATACCTTATAAAAGTGGCCAGCACCTTCAGGCCATCGCTGCCAATGCCGTTTCCACCTAGATCTAACTCTTTGATCATGATGCTAACTGGAGAGAAGTGGATTGGTTCAGATTTTCCGTGCAGCGATGCTGTTTTATCTTGAAGTTCAGCCAATCCACTAAGAAGAGTTTGCACTCCAAGATCGCCAAGCTGGTTACCAAACAATCTACAGAAGAAAGAAAATTACCTTCATTATTCATAATGATTAATGGTTTCTTTATTAGAGCAGTTTTGAAAAGTCAGCTTATTTTTGGATATATTTAGAAGGTCTGCATGAAACGTACAGTAGTTCTTTGATCTGTGGTTTGGCTTGCAAAAGGTCTAGTAAAACATTGACTCCAGGAGGTCCGAGTTGGTTCAGATTAAGGTTAATCACTGTGACTTCGGATGGGCTTCTCTTGAGCGCCGTTGCCAAACTCTTCAGCAGTTCATCAGTCAGACCTGTGTTTCTCAGTATTAGCTGATCCACTTCATCAGAATTGCTCAGGACTTCTCTCATCGCATCCATCTAAAGCAGAGACACCAGATTATAGTAATAATATATTATTTACAAAAATGATCTTTGTATTTGTATTTCTTAATGAAACTTGTTAAGAAAAACTGAAAATGTCAATAAATTCTCCATATAAAAATATAATTGTCATGTATTTATTAATGTGGTACTCTAAATCCTTTCTATCCGAATACCACTCAAATCAAACACAAATCAAACTGTAGCCGTTTTCTCTCTTGAAATCATGCAACGTCCTTTGCTTAGTAGGGCAGAATGGAAGCAGAGCCCAGTACAATAGGGCTTATGATATAGCTTTATCTGTAGAAATATCGATGGATCAAATTTTGTAGCCATTTTAGCACCTAATTTAGAGTTAAGATGACCTGCTTTTGTAAATCTTGCTCCTCAGATGTTGCATCCTCTGGACCTTCGTAAAAAAGTAGAGAAAATGTCTTAGCTAATGACTTTTAGATACCGCTGTACACTGCACACACACACACACACACACATATATAGGAGATACTGATGATAAACCAATGGCACATACTACAAAGCTTGATCTTATCACTTATACCAACCTTGGTTGTTCATTTTAGGTTTCCTTGCTTCTGTAAAACTGCTGTCACTTTCTTCACTAAGTTCTACCTCTGATGCCGAGCTATTGGCAGTGAGTCCTGAAGTGATCCGCTGTTTGATCTTATTCCTCTCAGACTCTAGATGACAATACAAAATACATATCTGTTTCACTGTTCATCATATGTCTAATCTTGATAACATTACAAATCAGGTTTGAGAAATGGGAAAAAGATGTCTGTATTTGGTACCCCTTAATAAAAATGTTTTTTTTTTTTTAAATGTTATTGTATTTCATCTGTTAAATTTGTGCAGCAGTTGTTTTTGCACTGCTGTCAGACTTATTTCTTTTGAACAATCTTGTCTTTTGGATTGTTTCTATCAACTTCCAAATATAAAAAGAAAAAAAATGACATTTTATTTATAAAGTGCAAATTACGAATAATTTTTTTTTATAAATAACTTTTTCCATACTGCATAGCACACAAAGAGTATTCTGATCATTAATAAAAAGGAATCATTACTAAAAAAAATTAGAAGTTCTTGATGCAAAAGGGATTTTTCTTTGTGGCTCTTGTCCCAATTTGAGAAGCCCATAGGTAGAGTAATGCGACCAATTCTCATGGCCTTAAACCTTCAAACACTAACCTCAGTATGTGTTTGAATTAGCAACTACTTTTTGTCATAACCTTTATGGTAAAATGATTGACTCCCACTAAATCAGGCTAAAAGACTCAGGGGAAACCCTGTCTGTGAGCAATGAGCCGCAGTTCTTGACTCACTGTTTACTTTGAACCACCTCTGTTGGTCTAGGCCTGATTCCAGACCAGTGCTCATTTCAACACATTCTTCATAGAAGTCCCTCAGTCTTCCCCTGTTGCTGCTTTTTCCATTCGATTTCGAAGCATCCATCGTTTTCTCGCCATCGCGCTTAGTTAGGGTTTTTCCTTCCTGCAATGAATCTTGAGAAATGCAACTGTCCTGATAGTGCTGTCTATAAAATAAAATACAACCTAGTGATTTACAACAAAGCTTTCGAGAGACAGCTTCAAAGTTTTGCGTTGCGCTGGCAAGCGACTCCATCCAACGGCCTTGTCTGCTAACAGGCACAATAAAGAGTGAGAAACCACATTGCTGGAAAAGATTTGCACTTACCTGGCACTTTAGTTTTATTTTCAGTCACTGAACTCTTCTTGTCTGGCGCATGTTCTTTTGCTGATGTTTGCAGTTGTTCTTTAGTGTTGGAAGGTGGTTTGTTTTCTTTTTTATGCACTTGAAATTCTTCTAAACTTTTGCCCTCTCCTTGCTGGCTGCGTGGCCCTTGATGGCGTTTGTGACGTTTTCTTTCTTTTGCGCTGCCATTCACGTCTTCACTGTCTGTTGATAAAGCACCTCTATCTTTAGAGAGTTTTCTTGAGTTCTGCACTGATCTTTCCATTCCAAGAGGGACGAACAAAGGGGAAGAAGGGCACGACTCAATAACACCTGCACGGAAGGCATGATTACTGTGAGGCATTGGGGAAATAATGATTGTTACTTTGAAGAATGCCAGTGGGAAAGCCTAACAGCAGTGGCATTAACACCAACCTTCATTAGGATTGATGGCTTGTTGCAAGGCTGGAGCTGGACTATTGATCGCTGGGGTGCCAATACCGTGCCTTGAATTCACACATCTGAAAAAAGATAAAAGATTCACAGTGATGACCTGTCATTTGGCCTTGAGAAGAAACCTCTGCTTAAAATCTTGTCTTGATGTCATCATTTCTCACTTGTAGCAGGGTTTTCCTCCGTTTAGACGGGTTAGTCTGAAGCAGCTCCTGCGGCCTTGCTGAAATCCAGGGGTGTATCTGTACTCACAGCAGGAACTGATCCTGGCTGCTATGATGCCATTCACAAAGATAGTAGCACTGAAGGGGAAGCCCAGATGCCTCTGGGATGTGAACTGAAATTGCTCTGTTGGGGAAAGATAAAAGTTAAGGTATTAACTTGTATTTGTTTATTTAACATTTTTATTCATTAATAATTAATAACATTTTATTTTCATTCATTCATTCAACATTTCATTTATTTTTTTTCAATATTTTATTAATTTTAACATTTTATTTATTTTAATTTTAAAATGTATTTAACTACATTATTTATTTCACCTTTACTTAACTTGTTATTATTTATTTGTTTTTATTTTAGTAATAAATTATCTTAAAACCAATCTATTAAGCATAATAAAAAAAAGATTTTTAAAATGCAGAATACTTTAATATCTTATATTTAGATATAGTTTTAAATTTTATTAAAAAATTGTATAAACATCTGTATTTCCTTTATAATCTTATTAACCTTATATAACATTGTTTTACATTTGTTTTATTATATTGTTTCTTTTCTTTTCATGTCATTGCAGAAGCCTAAAATGACTAATTTTGTGCTTTATGTTTTATTGTAGCATTAAAATATGTAATAATATTTGTTATATTTCAATTGCACTTTTAATACTTTTTATTTTCACATGTTCAGCATAACAAAAATGCTGATTATACTATACAGTATATTGAAAATACACAATACTTTATTTCTTTATTTTATCTGTCTTTTTCCTTTTGTTAGGTAAAACAGTTACTTAGTTTCTTATTTTTATGTGGCCACACTTTAGATTTGTTTTAAATAAAGATTAGATAAAAAGATTTTAAAAAGAATATTGTCAGAAGATCCCAAGCAGCGTAGCAGGATAAAGAGCTTTACCTCCAGGTTGGACAAATCCTTTAAACACACAGATGTTCTCTCCTCCACAGATCTGTTGAAGCACTTTCATCTCATCTTGAGCGCTGCCAGGAAACCCCTGCCCAAGGTACACCATCGTCACAGTCACATTTGACTTCTTGGACTCTTTCTGTGCTTTGAGGTAACTCTAGAAGACAGAAGTCATAATTCTTTACATGTAACTCTTTTAGAAACCATTTAGGTGACAAAGAAGGCACATTTATAACAAATATGGCATGGAAGATGCTCTAAAACTTAATTTTTTTTCCAGGCATAGAGACTATTAGTCAGAGAGACCAACTAAAATGTCTAACTCAACACTTCAGACTCTTCAAAGCTTCAGTGTAATCTGTCAACAGAGTCAGAGCCCACTCGCCTGCTTGCTGCTGAAGTCAGGAGCTCTCTGTGAGTTGATGGAGGAGGCGGAGCCGCGGCGTCTGCTGGTGCTGAGATAAGGACATGAGTGACTGAGTCTGGCCCTTGCTGTCTGCAGGTTTGACATCGGTCCTGTGATAGCAGGAAGGTACAAGTCACTCAACCGTCCTCTGATCGCTGACTGGCTTGACTTGTTGGACTGCACAGATTAAAGCAAAGAATTTCAGCATGAGAAGAAGCGAGGAAGAATTCTTTTGTTCATTTGTTACTTGTCAAATAAATGTTACTGTCGGTGTGAATCCCAACATGCAAGTACTGTATCTGTTGCGTTACTTGAAAGATTTCCACAGCATTGTTTCCATCCAGCAGAATGAGGCTGCCTTTACGTGTAAAAACACTATCCAGAGAATTGTGCCATTTGGGAGTCAGCGGTCTCTCGCCTCTCCGACCCCGAGGACGAGTCTGCTGTCAGATACGAAAACATTGCGTTTTGCAAGATTAATTATGCCTAGGATTTTTTCTTTTTTTTTTGGTAAGAATTAACTAAAAACCTTATTTAGTTTTAGTCTGTAATATAAGTGTTTTATAAGCTTTTAACCAGTCAAATGTCCAGTTTGACTCCAGTCAAACAAATATTATGTTATATTATTTCACAACATAAGTGAGGATTTTTGGCCCTCAGAAGTATAGCTATACAAGAACACACAGACAATCAGTTCTAAAAATGTACACCTTTATCTACAAATGTGTTTTATGGACTCATTCTGATATGCAAATGAGCATAATTTTATTTAAAATGATCACTCTGTGTATCCACACTTAACATTTGCTAATAAAGTAAACATTTCATAAAAAAAAGAGCTCTAGCTCCTTGTTCAGTAGATGCATGTAACATGTAGCATGTAGAGTCTTGAGTGATTTCAACAGGTTCATCAGAAATTTATCTTTACTACGGAGCCCCTTAAGGGACATGGTGGAGAAAAAAATTTGGGGTGGGTAATAAAAACTCTCGCAATATCTTTGCTAAGAACTAGATGCCAAGGGAAGGGGGCTTGTACTATTTATAGGAAGGATCTCTCGCTCTGATGGATGCCGAGATGATAGGATAATTAGGAGGATGAGGAGCCAGCTGTGATTAATTAACTGTGCGTGCACCTCCCGAAATTTGTTTGCAAACTTAATTTCACAAGTTCGTACTAACTGGAAATTAATATAATGCGAAGCATGTTTGCCGTGCTCAGAGGGCTCAGGACTCCAGAGCCCTAGGGTTATCAACCCTACTGGGCGCGGGGAGCAAACGGCTCACCTCTGGCCCAAACTCCTCATGCTCCCCAAAAAGCCGATTGGAGGACAGCAACCAAACGTAGTGAGCCCCCCAAAGATGCTGAGAATAGGGGGTGCTGGACATTTAGGGAAAGGATATTGGATTCCTAGCTAAGGAATGTGCAATGTATCATGTAAAATATAAATGTGAGTGAAAAGTCTCCAGGCTGGAGAGGTCCATGCAGTGGGTGCAATGCTCCAGCTTGGGAGATCCCCTTCACACGGCAACATACTTGAACGACCTTCTCCGGCAGGAGCAGTCCACATGGTAGGTGCAATTCTCCTGTTTTGGGCTGTCCACTGAAATTACAGCATGTGTGAAATGACCTTCTCCAATGGGAGTCGTGCACGCAGTGGGTGCAAGAGCTCCAACATTTGAGGTCTGCTACTAAGACAGAGGGAGCGTTGTGAGCGACTCTTACAGGAGTGGTATATGCTCCTGTTTTGGGCTGTCCATTGAAACAGAAGCGTAAGGACAAGCATTCCGAGGGGGAGCCGTCGAAGCGGTGGGGCCACTGTGGTGGCTGGGAAAACCAGGGGGCCACTGCAGTGGCAGGTTGGGTAGGGGAGCCGTTGGGGCAGCTGGGCTGAATAGTGGGGCCACTGCGGTGGCTGGGGAAGGGGAATGGGATCTAGTTGCTGCATCTATGCCAAGGAGGTAGTTTGGCTGAGTGGGAATAGGTTTTGAGGGTGGGTATGAGGATCCGGCTTGAGCTGTCGACTGCGGCGGAATAGGGAAGGGGAAATTAATTTCAGTTGGGGCAGAATGTTGGTGTCCGGTTTGGGATGGCCACGACAGAGGCAATTAAAGTGGGCATAGTGCTGACCTCTGTTGCAGAGGTTGCTGCTGGGGAGCTGGGGTGTTGCTTTGTTTGATAAAGAAGGAGATGGCTTCGTTGTATTGGATAGAAAAATCTGAAATTGTGGGATGGATGTTTGGGTCAAATTTAGAATTAACCATGAACTCTGAACATCTTAGCAATCCGAAAAAATTTTTTGGGTAGTAACATTGTCTAGGCATTGGAGATTTGGCCAAGGTGTGGCCGAAAAGGAGTTTGACTCCTCTTATACCCTTTGATGGAGCTAATTTGCAGGGTTTTGGCAGAATTAATGAATGCAATGAATAAGGTGATGATTAAAAGGGAAACATCTGAGAAATGGAGGTTAAATTGGAAATGGAAGGATTTTAACATCTTCCAAGTGGTAAGGTAAGATTGTAAGGTTCTTGGGGAGACTGCTTGGAGGATAGAATCGAGTGAGGCTTCAAATAGAGGTCTTAGGGGATGATTTATGGGAATATTAAATAAGGAGGAACCAGAGTTGGCTGCGTCTCCGCATCTGGGGCCAGCGTCCTGAATTTCTGAAATGAAAACGAGAGAGGGAGTCAGCAATTTGGTCCTGGAATGGTTCTAGCAGTTAGCATGAATTGGTTAGAGGCTGAGATCCAAATAAGGCGTCTTAGGAGAGGCATGATGTTGAGGGAGTGGGAGCTATGTTTGTTGATGCAGTGGATGGTAGCTTCATTTTAGCAGTGAATTACTATGCTTGAATCTGACCATTCTTTCCCCCAGAGAAAGGCTGCTATGGGTATGGGATGTAACTCAAACAAGTCAGAGGAGGCTAGGTCTTGGGATAGATTTGATAATTGGATGGGCCATGTAGAAGTGAACCAGTGGTTATGGTAGAAGGAACGCGATCAGATCGGAGCGGAGTTGACTTGCTGGTCGGTCAGAAGGCTTGCTGATGGAGTGGAGGCTGGAGGAGCTGGAACGTTGACTGGATGAACTGGTTGTTGCGGATTCGAAGAATACCTGATTTGTAGGTTGAGAAGAGGGAGAGTAGTTCCGCTTTGGTGGATCGCCGGGAAAAATGGATGTCTGCTTTCGCTAACACTTGGTGGAGTGCTGGGATGGTCCATTTTTTTGTAACGGGAACAGATGAATGGGCTGAAGTGAAAGATGAGGCTGGAAAGGCTTGAGGGTGTCTTTGGGGTGGGGGTGAGCGGGAGCGAAGACGTCTGGGAGAGAGGGTAGTTGGCTGCCAAATTGGTATGCAGCCTCGAATAGGAGCCGCAGGCTGTCGTGGTGTTCCACCCGGGGCAGCACCTTGTTTGGCAGCTGACGCTGGTGGGGGAATGGTGTCCTTGGGTGCGAAGTTGCAGGAAGAGAGTTTGAAGTCTGATGTTCCGTAAAATCTTGATGCTAAGAACAAGATGCCAAGGGAAGGGGACTTGTACTATTTATAGGAACAGGGGCGAAGTGGGGCACTAAATTCTGACAGTACCAGCCCACCGGTGGGGGAGTATGTGGAAGTATTTGGCCGCTATTCGCTGAGAATTTTGTAATGTCAATGACTGTAATAAGCTCAATTTGTGATCCGCTGTGTAAATCCTTCTGCCGGTCGACTGGGAAAAGTCCTGGTCGTCCCGATTGCCACTCCGCCCCTGTATAGGAAGGATCTCTCGCTCTGATAGGATGACGAGATGATAGGATAATAGGATTATTAAGAGGATGATGAATTACCCATGCATGCCCCGCTTGAAATTTGTTTGCAAAAACCATTGCGAGAGAAAGTAAAAGATTTGTATAACGTTTTTTCCTTCCACCCTGATTTTTTTTTACCCACCCCGTTTTCTCCACCATGTCCCTTAAGGAGCTCCGTACTCTTCCTATTTTTTCCACATTTAAAACTTTTATGAAAGGTTCAACAAAAGCCTTTGGCATCAACAAATTTAAAAAAGTGACATAGTTGCTATTTTATTCCAGCCAAATGCCTGGTGTATCAGAGGCACTTTCAATTGTTTTAATCAAACACAGTGAAAGGTTTTATTACCCAGATGTTGTTTTTGTGAGACCAAGGAAAATATATCTTACACAATAGCTGAAATTGTTTTATTACTTACGTCTTGGACTTCTTTAAACCCTTTGATGAGCAGGTCTTGCAGGACACTCTGACTGTGCCTGCGTACGCGCTTCATGGAATCTTTTTCATATGTTTCCATCCTTGCACTCTCTTAAACACAAATAAGGGTCATTTTATTTTAAATGAGAATTTTATCCACACCTTACAGCTGCTAACGAAGTAAACAATTCATTTAAAAAAAAATATCTGTTCAACTCCTGTACAATAAGATGCATGTGACATGCAACAGAGTCTTGAGCGTTTTCATCAGGTGTTCAGTGTCAGTGACAGATGGCAGGAAAACAGCCAAGGCATAGACACATGATTAAATAATGCATGAACACCTAGAATGCCTGATGAAAACTGTACATGTGTTTTAGAGAGATAACAGTCATCTGCCTAGAAGGACACTTAAATCTAGTTTGTAACAATTGATTCACTTCTGGAATGGTATAGTGTTGTTGATACATATTCCTTAAAATTCTTTCACAAATTGCAAAAATAGCTTTATTGCACTGAATTTTGATAGAAAGATGTTAGATTTGAAGATTTGTATGGAAAATAGGTAACAGTCATCCATCTCATACTAAACGTATTGATAGAGTGTATATTTTTAGACCATAAAACACAACCAGGTTCATATATTTAATCTAGATTATCATTAGTTTTTTTTGTTTTTGTTTTGTTTATTAAGTAAGGCTAGTAAACTTACCAGGCTTTTCTTCACAGCTTCATCTGGGTAAAGCAGCGATATTCTGGTTTTAACTATTGTTTCTTTCTCTGTCGTCAAGGAGTCATCTGATACCTGGCTGGCTTTGACGCCCAGGTCTTACACTCTACACTAGCATCTCATGCATGTTTTATTGGCCATCTTTAACACAGGCCATATGCAGAACAGAGAGGAAGGTATGCTGCATTTAGTTTGTCAAGGCCTGTGGTGGCAATTAAAAAAGTGACATAATTGCTTGCTTTATTTCAGCCAAACTAGAGGCATTTGTGACTGTTTTAATCAAATGCAAATGAAAATTTTATTGCTCAGATGTTTGTTTGGTGAGGAAACTTGGAATTTAATTCTCAGTTACATTTTTTTAGTTGATTTTTATACAATTCTTGAGGATACACAAATGAGGCAACTGTTGGAACATATTAATAGTATCAAGCCATATTGTCCAACACAACATCAACTGATTTGACTCCAAGGCCCCTCATTGTCCACAACAGTTTTCAAAGATGCCATGACTTTCGAGTTGTTTTAATGAATAGCCATTATTTCCATAGTGAGGAGGACAGAAATGTCAAATGTAAACCCCCTCCCACCATTTTGGGTCTAATTGACAGGTTTTACTTATTTTACTTATAGCTTCGATTGCCAAAGAAATCAAATACACTGTGCTGGACAATAACCAATCATTTGTATTATACCTTTTTTCTCTCTAATTTTATGATTTATGGTGAACATACTACAAACCCTTTATATTACAGAATAGGACAGAAAATATATGTTATAGTTTCTATACTAAATGATATGTCAATTAGCAGACATCATTTAGAGATCATTTAACTGGAGTAACTGGAGATTACTTGAGAAACGTTTTAGAATAAATAGTGTGCACAATGGCACAAAAGCATGGACTCCTTTTAGATGTTAATAAAACATCAGATAATACATTGAATTTATATCTTAGTAGGCCTATGGTTGGATTGAGTTTTCTAGGATTATTGTGCGTCCGTGCGTTGGTTTAAAAGGCGACATGTCTTGATAGTAGAAACACTGATCACAACCCCTTTGATTGGTTGAAGAAATGTCAAAAGAGCGAGCTCAATTTTTTTCTCAAGTAGAGCAAGAGCTTTTATTAGAGGTTTGTGAAGAATTACTACGACGGCGTTTAGTGACAAATTGAATTTAGATTAAATTAATTTCATGTTACTATGGGATCTAAGAACTCGTGGAAACCGCTTAATATCAAGAATATGATATTTATTAAAAGACTGAACAGGAACAACTTTTAACATCAGCTCACACACTCAGTAGACATTCATTTGGGGGGCGCTAGCTCTCTTATTTAACTCCTTTTTAGTACACCACAAAGACATTTATGTGGGATTATCAGCAGAAATGATATCGAGTGTAATATTCGTGGCGTCATATTGTTATAGTGCACCACCCAATAGCAAAACGGTTGGTCCCTTTAGTACTTTTGAAACAAAGTCTCAGCTTCAGTTTTATATTGTGTCTTACAGTAATGAAGTCTCACTGTAATCAGGAAAATTATTTTCACTGCCGCTTAAAATAAAGCCATTTCAGCTATTGTTTGTATTTTGCTATAAAACTGCCAGATTTTAAATGCAGAGGATATCTGCAAGAGATGCTCTTTATTCTTTACAGATTTTATTCTCGAAATATTACGACTTCTCGTAGTTTTAGATTCTTTTTAGATATATAATATAAACATATACATAAATTTATATAATATATATATATATATATTGTCGCGGTTGAGCCAACACAGACACAGTGGTTGTGACATCGCGCCTCGGAGAGGCTGATTTTTATTTAAATAAACAAACAAAACTGACAAAAAGGGAAACAAAGTGTCCAAAATAAAAGGGGAACTGGTGTCCTCGTTGTGCTGCTCGTGTTCGGTGAGGGACGGGCAGTGCAGACGGGAAAGGGTTCCGGGAAGGGGCGCGGTACAGGCAGCTCCGGCTGCTCGCGTCTTCGGCGGCTCGCTTCCTCTCTCGCAGCGTACACCTGGGGGCGGCTCCAGCGCCTCTCGCGCCTCTCGTGGCTCGCACTCCTCGCGGCTCGCTGGGTAGGACGGCTCGCTCCTCTCGCGTCAGCTCCGCGTCGCTCCGCCGCCTCCTTCCCGGACCCACGAGG
>JAUMHI010000040.1:15611783-15638153 GCA_032359435.1 Enteromius unitaeniatus | reverse complement strand
GACGTGCACAGTTCTGCGCCCCTCCTCTCATCCGCCCACTCCTGTCGGGAACCTGGAGAAGGGCGGCGCTGAAGTACAGGGGAGGCGATGATAGGCCTACGAGGCCGGCTGCCTCGTCACAGTATATATATACATACATATACATATACACACACACACATATATACATATATATATCGTGTGTGAATCTTCCAAATTATTTTATACACACGGATACTCAGTCGTGCTCTTTAACCAATCAGGTGTGATCTCTCCATTTCAACCAATCATAACCGGTCAGGAGCGCAGCCTAAATCCTGTTTACATGAAATAAACCTGCTCCCCAGCAGGTTCTAGTTCACCGACCTGTTGCTATGACAGCAAGTCCCGGATGAGCGTCGAAGCTCAAAACAATCCAAGATCAGGACAAATCCATAACAATCAAATCCAGCTAACTGAGTGAGCGAGGTACGAAGAACGGACCCCCGGGCCCTGTTCCATGAAAAGGTTTATGAAATAAGCCAGGCTTATGGCAGATAGTCTGACTTATTTTAATACAAATTAACTGACAATAAGTCTGTTAAGTCCCGGACTCATTCCCACGAACTCATGCCTTCGCCCCGCTTGTTTGTTGTCATGTTGTTTTATTGTTGTCTCCACCCAGTCTTGCGTGTATAAATAACCTGGATGTCTTTGTGTATTCACGGTTCGTTGATGTTAACCTGTTGCCGAACCATTGCCTGCCTGACCATCCGCTTGTTTTGCCTACGTTGACTCTGTTTGCCGGTGTTTGACTATGTTTGTTTCATGACCACCCATTAAAATGTTGCACATGAACCCGTATGCCCTCTCGCCTCATCCTTACACCCTTGAAAAATTATGTGAAACACATCCGAGGGAAGTGGGAAGGATGAATTTGATGAATTGATAAATCCTACATAAATTTTCCGCCTTTGCTGGAAATTTAGAGTAAATTTAGAATTATTTTTACAGACGGTTTCCCCCTGAATAAATATTCATAGAATATATTAATAGAAAATACATTTGATCAAATTCATTATAAAATGCTTGCAGTTTTAATAAAATAAGGTATTAATTCAAATTACTTTTCCAGTTCCAGAGGTCACACTTTAAAAAAAGAATAGTGTTCCTCATATTCAGTTTCTTTAGCACAACTGGATTCTACTGAAAAAAAAAACAGTTGTTGAGTAGTAATATAAAGAAAATAAAGTTTTAGTTGTTTTGGCTTATTTTATTGCTTGTTTTGCATACTTTAAGTCAATTTGAGGCCATTTTAGAGGTTTGCTGAGGTCCCCTATTGTGCCCCAATCCTCTGTTTGGGAACCACTAATACAAAGCTGTAAAATGCTGTTTGGGAGTTAATATTGAAATTACAGATTTTTGAATGAGGACATCATCAGATATGTGCACAGGTTAAGACACTGCTGAGACATGAAAAGACACATTAGAGGAATGTTTTATTTATTTTTTTTTTTGTTTTATCAGTAGAAAAATCTATGAAAAGCAAAAGACTCTGCTTTCATTTTAATTACAGTTCTTTCTTAGAAAAATGGAACAATCTCTAAATCTCTGTATTTTCTGTTACCTAATGTCAACATTTTTAAAAAGCAATTTTTGTTTGTTAGTAAGACTAGTCTTTTAAAACTATTCATCTGTGTTCTTCTTTCAAACATACTTTGTTTCTGTACAGTCACCCCAGGCCCGCATGTGGTTGCTGTAGATGGTACTGAATGGATCTGCTCTATTAGCCTCGGAGAGCCTCTGGATCGGACAGCTGCTGGCTCCCCGCTGTGCTCGTTATGTCCATAAACAGGCCCGGGTTTCTTGTTGAGCTTGGCAGATCTCGTCTCACTCCTTGCCAGTCCCACTAAAGCAAGATGTCAGTCAGTGAAAGAGCTGGAGTGTCTTGCCTTTCAATAAGAAATTCAGCATTTTGGTTTGCAATTTCTTTTGGAATTTAAATTTCCTCTTTCGCTTTAGACAAAGAAATGTCCA
Organism: Enteromius unitaeniatus; assembly: GCA_032359435.1. Taxonomy (NCBI): domain Eukaryota; kingdom Metazoa; phylum Chordata; class Actinopteri; order Cypriniformes; family Cyprinidae; genus Enteromius; species Enteromius unitaeniatus. Next base: position 15,636,158 of record JAUMHI010000040.1, on the reverse strand, counting down.
GGAGCTGTCAGAGTGAGTGTCAGGAGGATTTGCTGATATGAGAACATTCACACGTGGTAGTCATTTGTTTGGAGCACCATCAGACAGGCAGAAGAGCGTTGGCTGATGGGGATGGAGATGAGGGATCTGTGTTTCTCGTTTGTTTGGAAATATGGCAATAACAAATATAACCACTAGAGTCTGCTAGAGAATCAACTCTCTGTGCTGTGGGCCATTACTGGCATTTCTGCAAATTTTCCTGGCCTGGACGTGTTGTATCGCATTTTCATTTCTGCCTAGGGAATGAAATAAGATCTGTTTAATGGGATGGTGTTCAAAACAGGAAGAGCTCAATGGCTTATATGACGTGCAGTCCAGTCTGTGGTTACAGTATATCCAGAGTTTTTTTTTAATTGTTGTTTTTTTAAATTCTGCAACAATAGCACTAAAAACCTAATTTTAATGTGAAGCAGCTCTTGGAACTGACAGATTTGGACTAATATGTGTTTTTGTAAATTGCCAGTATGCATATGATGGAGCTCTCAGCAGAGAGCACAGTGAGGAAGTGAGGACCTGGCTGCCCTTCAGGTGCTCATGTCTCCTGCTGCTCACAACACATGGCACATAGCTTACCTTTCTCTCAGAGAAATGAGGTGATGAGTTATTCACGTGTCCTGAGCTGAAATGTGTTCACGTCTTTCTTCTTTTTTTTTAAAACTGAAGTGTCTGATGGGTCATGACATGGCTAGTGTTTCCAAACATTTTTTGGCCTATCTAATTCCCTCTGGTCTCATCAGTTCAGATTAAGTACTCCTTCACTGACACTACACCATAAATGTGTTTCTTTGAACTCTTATTTTACTGGAAATCATTTGGTTATAGTGAAAATCCGCTAACCTGATTTTACCAAGTGCAACATGTCCCATTGGGGACAACACTGTGATGAACCAATCAGATTTGAAGAAACAATTTACAAGTTTAAGCTTAAAATCAGTGTTTGGTGCTTGTACATCAGTGTCAGTCATCTATCATTTCACAGCATGTCAACTAGCAGTTAGTAGTAGTAGACTGTTTGATATCTTCTAACACTTTATTTTTATGAGTCCACAACATAAAATACTAAATATGGGACTTTGCAAGTATATCAACTGGTTCTACTAACCCTAAACCTACCCTAACAGTCTACTCTGAGAGTTAGTAGACATACAGTTGCAAATGAATGAGAATTAGTTAACCTCGTAAATACGAAATTTCTTATAGTTACTAGAATGTCTAAAGTGGACTACCAAAATAAAGTGTAATAAAGAAACTTTATTTTGGTAATAAAGTCTTTTGTTGTTTTTCTGTTGTTTTTCTTGGAAAAAATGAATTATGCTGCCTTATTTTTTTGGCTTCTTCTTAGGCACTACTGCATGCACCCATCATGTATTGTCTCAAAAGCGGGTGAATAAAAATATTTTTTAATTTATAAAACAGTTTTGTTTATACCCCAAATTGCCTTCTATACCCTTATTCTCTTGTTCACTTGACCACTTGTCCCGTTAAACAGTGCACTATGTAAGCGTATAGAGCGTATAGATATGCAATTTTAGAGCCAGCTTATTAACAATCACTGTTAATGGTCAATAAGTTGGAAAGGATTCAGATAGTCTGCAGTCTCTCTCGCACAGTGGAACAATTGCTTTGTTACTGCAGGTCCAAGATCCAGTTTCATTACATCAGCTTTCAAAATTGGAACATAACACTGATCTAATTGTTTAATTATTTTCAGTGGGTACATTAAGTGTAAATGTCACCTTTCATGGATTTTGTAAAAGGATAATGTTATTAAGTATGTTATCATCTTGATTTTTGCAGTTACTAGTTAAAGCATGTATTATTTATGACCATATTCTAGATCCCTTAACTCAATAACTAACATAAATACTAGACCAACTTTCAATAATAAGCAGCAAAATGAAGTTTATTGTGAGAATTATTTTTACTAGTGAATATGTGTTTCTTAATCAAAAGTGCCACCAAACCTTCTAACTTTTTTAGAGATCTCAGGAGGCAGACCTACTTCCAGAAGATAATTTAGGTCATCAAGGTTTATTTTGGCTGACTAAAATATCCTGGTATTCATGTTGTACTTTGGGGAGCTGGCCTGGGAATTCAAGGACGTAATCATAATCATGTGTAAAATGACAGTAGACCAAAATGGACTTTATAAGGTGAAGGATTTTCTTTTCCCAGAAAATCATTTAAGATGGAGCAGGTATGGCTGCCACATTATGCACGTTTGTATGTGATTGGGCAAGCCTTTGCTGGTCATCACATGTCAGGGAAGCTGTTCTGTATTGTATTAATATAGGTAGTTGCATAAATGTAAGTGGATTCTGTTGAGTTTACTGACCTCATAAAAGATATCCCATTAATTATGTAATCAAGGCAAGACATTTTCAATATAGCTAGACTCTTAAAAATAAAGGTGCTTCACGATGCCATAAAAAAAAAAACTTTTTGTTTAAATGCTTCCATAAAGAACCATTAACATGACAAGAACCTTTCTGTTTTACAAAAGGATCTTTGTGATGAAAGAAGGCTCTTCAGATTAAAAAAAGGTGGTTCTTTAAAGATCCAGCTTTGATTAAATGTTTCTTTATGGAGGCAAAAATGGTTCTTCTATGGCATTCTGTGGCACCCATATTTTAAGAATATAAAGAGAAGTTAATCAGTTTAAATAAAAATTAAAACGGAATAACATTTCATCCAGGACACTGGGCTTTCTGAGTCTCGCATACTGAGAAATGTTAGATAATCATGATATCTATGAGGAAAAAAACGTGTTAAACCAACAGTATTCCTCCAAATGTTCTCCCAACTAGTGTGTGGTGTCCAGCTCCCCTGCGTACTTCAGCACTAAAGAGAGCAAATTCTAAAAGAGCTACATGGGTGATCACGTCTTTTTCAAGATGTCGTTTCATCCGTGGGTGCGGTCGATTCCTGGTGCCTCAGGACGGTCACGTTCGTTGCCTCATGTGTTTGGATGCTCAGCACGTTGAGAACACGTTCGTGGACGGTTCATGTGCTCACTGTGGGTCCATGACCGTCTCGGAGTTGCACAAAAAACTTTGCTAACTTTGTCAAACATGGAGGAGTCCCTCTGCTGCTGCCGAGATCCAATGTTCGTTCCGGCACTCGGGGCAACACTGGGTCCGCTCTCATTCCGCAGGCACTCCACACCTGGTGGAGTTGCCGTTGGATCGGGGCGGACCCTAGCGAAGCAGAGTGTGCCTCTCGTTTCCTTCTGTGCTCCTCCTGATGACGACCAGGTGTCGATAACAGCATCGGAGGGTGGGCCCTCTCTCTCCTGGGATGACGACATGGCTGCACTGCCCCCTTCGGGTATGCTTTCCCGGGCCGCTGAGAAGGTTGGGCTTGTGTGGAATCCTCCACTGTGTCCCGATCCTTCAAGGCTGGACAAGTGGTTTCTCGGTGGGGGTTGCACTGGATCTCAGCGTCCCCCTCCGGTGCCATTCTTCCCGGAAGTGCATGAGGAGTTGACAAGATCGTGTAAGGCACCTTTTACTGCCAGAAACAAACTTGTGGCTCCTCCTACCTCACCACCCTCGATGGTGTGGTCGCTTTGGGGTATGCGAGAGTGGAGCTGTCTGTGCCTTGTGGACATGAAGAAGCACGACAAGGTGCAGTTCCTAAATGCTCCCGTGTCACAGGCCGGCCTCTTCGGCAATGCTGTCGAGAGCTTTGCCCAACAGTTCTCGGCAGACCAGAAGCAAACAGAGGCGATCAAGCACATCCTACGGCGAAGGAAACCTTCTCCTTCCACTCCGGCGGCAGTCCCTCAGCCTGCTCGGTGCCAAGGGTGCCTCCTGTGGCCGCCCCCAAACCTGTGTTGTGGAGCCGGGTTGCAGGCAGGACGCCCAGCCCGTCCAGGCCCCAGACAAACCTGGTGGGTAGCACAAGAGGCCCTGAGAGGGGCGACCCAGCGATGGAGGAAGTTGCTTTCCGGGAGATGGTGACTGCACCACTCCCTCCCCTGGAGGAGAGTCGGGTGGAGAATCTTTTGTTTCATGTTGTTTCTGTTCCGTTCTGTTCTGTTCGGGTCACTGCACCACCTCCACGAGGAGGAAAAAGGTGAGTGTTGTACCTCACACCCAGACTCTGCCCCCTACTGTCTCAGACAAGGCTGTCACAGGCCTGGGACTGGGTCCCTGTGTTCCACCACACTGCCCTACCGCGGGTTCATCAGTCGTGCCACTGGTTCCTCTGTCACTATGTGATTCAGTTCGCCCGGCATCCCCCCAAGTTCAGGGGCATCCACTTTGTTGATAAACAAAGGTCTTATGGGTTTGGAACGACCTGAGGGTGAGTAATTAATGACAGATTTTTCATTTTTGGGTGAACTAACCCTTTAAGGTGTCACGGTTGTTAAGGTTTTGTGTTTATGCAGAAAAGTCTCAGAAAAAAATAATAGTTTGAGCAGTTGTGTTATGTAGAATATTTTCTATTAACTATATGATGAAAATTTAAACTATGAAATTAATGAAAAGAAAAATCTTTTTTTTTTCAATTTCTAATTATTTGCTTGTTATAAAGTAATAACTTTAGAGTTATTGAATATATAATAAGTGTATTGTTTCCTTTTTTATTTTTTATTACACTGTAGTAGCTAAATCTTCAGTTTCAAATTTTATTTCTATTTTTAGCTGAAATTTACTTCTGTACCAATTTTGATCTGTTCTTTATTGCACCATTCTTCTTTAGTCTACAGTTGGCTTGATGATGGCCTTTTGATTATACTAATAAATTCAGGCACTCAACAACACTCACCAGTTGGTCTGTTTGACAGATTGACTGTGAAAATAGCTGCCTGTTGACATTTCCAGCCTCAGGTCTTCTAGAAGGGTCAGCTGATGCTTGACTTGATGGATAGATGGATGCTTGTATGAATCACTCTGTTATTATGACTCATGAGATCTCATAGACTAGCCCACATTTCTTGATACGGTCACTGCCTACTTCCAGTTATATTGGTTTGTTTATATCTGATTCTGTCACAACTCTGAATGTTTCAGCCTATACTGACAAGTCATTATGGTCCGTTCGCTTTATAGGGTGCATTCAGATAAACTGGGGGTACATTTTGAAAGCATAACAATGTTTTTTTTCTGCATTTATCCAAAAGGATTTAATCTGCTTGAAACAAGAATGTGAAATTATCAACAGCTTCTCTATAACATACATCCAACAACAATAAAGAAGAAAATGTGGGCCCTACAGTATTACTGCTGCCCAGGAGGTAAAAATTCTACTGCAGGGTCTTTTGGCATGTGTTAATGTTATCATCTGCTTGAGCTGTAAGAGACTGAGACAGCTGCTGAGGTCTTCGGCATTACCAGCAGTGCTTTGGTATTTTAGATGTCCCGTATGCTTCAGTATGGTGTGTCGGCTGTCCCGCTAGGATAAAATTCATTAGTGAAAACATATAGTATCTCACGTAAAGATGCAGTGTTCTGGCATACGCTGTCACAGTCATTTTTAGTGTGTTGCTGTGCAGTTAATAGGGTGTTCCTGGTCAGAGAAAAGCTTTGAAGCCTCAGGTTATGACCAATGTGCTGATATTTAAACCAAATGTGATTGCATCATATTACTTTTATATCCAAGAAATAGTTCACCCAAAAATGAATGTGATTGAAGATTAAATCTAAGAGCTTCCTTACCCTGCACAGAAGGCAGCATAACTACCACATTCAAGTATTCAAAAAGTAAAAAAAAAAAGCTTAATTTGTGTTCTGAAGATGAACGAAGGTCTTACAGGTTTTGAATAGCATTGAATAATTACCCAAGTAAAAAAGTAATATATTTAAAATATATTTATTTCATACTAAGTGTAGTTCAAATCTATTTACAGCCAGATAACGTAATATAATTTTTTATATTTTATTTTATTTTATCTTTTTAAACTTTATTTGCAGTATTACTTGTGCACTATGCATATTTCACAATTATGTCTTTAATTGGACTTCAGCACAAAGTACAAAATTAGTTGTTCCAACTTAGCAGACTTTAAGTATATCAGTTTAGTATACTAAGTATACAAAGTACAACTGCATGGCATTTTATTAAGTACATAAATATGAAAATGTATTTGTAGTATACTACGCGTGAAATAAATGTAATTCAAATACATTTAAGTATATACATTTTTCACTAGGGATGAGAGTGTCACATGCATGTCAAGCTCCACCCTCACCCGTCACCTGTCACCACCACCTGATTCTAATCAAGGACTCATCACCACCTCACATAAAAGCACACTCCACACTGCACTCAGCATCTGAGCACGTTCTTTGACGAAGTGGACTTGCCCAAGGCAAGATCGACTTCCTTTGTGACCTTTATATCCTCTCCGTGTACCTTTAGTGTCAATATCTCTCCCAGGCATCCTTATATTCCTCCGACGAGTGTGGTGTGTGGCTGTCACTTCTCTCCATCGTCGCCTGTGCTCCATCGTTCACCTCTACTCCCTGGATGACTACAAAAAGACAAAGACATTCATTATTGAACAGTTAATTCCCTGTGATACTTCATATTTACTCACCATTGTTGCTTCTCCGTTGACTGTTGATACAACCTGCACTGTAAATAAAGACACTTTGATTTACTTACCCGCAGAATCCTGTCATAACAGAAGCACTCCAGAGTTTGCGTCAGTTTCCAGAACGCTCCCTAGAGCCCAAGCTTCCAGTGCGCTCCCTTGAACCTGAGCTTCCAGTGCGCTCCCTTGAACCTGAGCTTCCAGAGCGCTCCCTTGAACCTGAGCTTCCAGTGCGCCCTCCAGCGTCTGCACCACCAGAGCGCCCCGTTCAGCTCTAACTTTCAGAGTCCCCCCTTGAGTCTGAAATTGGGGAGGGGGCAGTATAGCCATGATTGTAGAAAGGGTGGGTGGGAAGGGGGTTTGGGATTGGGCTCCTATATGCCTTGAGTCATCATGCCTTGTGTCTCCAGAGCCCTCAGATCCGCCAGGGCCTCCTGTGACTCCTGAAGGCAGTCTATGGCTGTACTCCCTCGTCCTGCCTTCAGGGCGCCCACCCTCCCTCCCCACCTGCTGTTATTGTGGATTAACTAAACTAAACAACTAAACATATACAGTATAAAAACCTGAGAGATGGATGTTCTTCAACTGAAAAGGGAATGTTACAAAAAACTTGACGCTTCAAAAACATCAAATGGTTAAAAACCAGTCTTTTAAAGAGGAACAACTGCATTATATAATGAACAGATATTGTGTTTTATTGTGTAGTTAACTGTGTTTTTAGTCAACTTAATCAAAATAGCCCAACATTTTTCAGGAAATATCTGTTTTAGGCTTATGATCATGGAGAGGTGCTTCTACACCTTTATTAATCAGCTGGCATTTCCCACTGATTTTAAGAATACATTTTGGGTAGGTTTAGGTGTATGGCTTGGTATAAGTCTATACTTTTGAACAGTAATGTTGATCCAGGATCATGTCTTACTTGGCAAAATCACGCCGACCCATACATATGTGGTTAACAGGAGCTCAACCTTGACTGATGTGTGAGTCTTAGTAGTTTGGAACAAAATAAGTGCATGTAAGTGACATAAATATCTAAAGAATTAGATATTTATCGCTGCGACTCCTCCTCTGCACCCTTCCAGGACCCACGAGGACACCAGTGTGCATGCACAGGGGAAGAGACCGGTCTCCCGAGGAGGGGCGCGCATAGTCCTTTTATTGGCGGCGGTGATGAGGCACCATTAGACTCCGGTGCGCCTCATCACGCGCCGCCAGACGTGCACAGTTCTGTGCCCTCCTCTCATCCGCCCACTCCCGTCGGGAACCTGGAGAAGGGCGGCGCTGAAGTACAGGGAAGGCGATGATTGGCCTACGAGGCCGGCTGCCTCGTCACAATATATATATATATATAACATTTAAGTTGTCTGTGATATATAGATATATACTTAAGAGTTCCTGAATGAATTTATATTCGCTAACTCTAACATCGACACATCAATGCTCCTTGGAGTTTTTTTGTTCAGCCAGCAAAAATTCTTCCAATCTGCCAACCAATTTAGCCACCAATACTACTACAGGGGTAGTATTTTGATCCTGAATGAATAAAGGCAAGCACTTATTGCCACCTGTTGCTGAATCAAAAAACCCTACCAGTAATGCACAGACCGGCAGCTTGTCTGGAACGTGTAAACACAGAAGAGAAGAGTGATACAAACTGTGAAAAGCCCCAGGGCTGTTGGACTGGATACAAAGTTTGAGGACTGTGACTAACTGCTATTTAACAATAAACTAATGTGGAACATTTTAGTCCTTTAGAACTGAGGTTGATGATTTCATAATTTGTCTTGACCTTTAGCGAATGATGATTAGCACAGAATCCTTATGAGGTGCTAATAATCTGATCAGGGTTAAACCAAAATATGAAAGGCGACCAGCTCTGCGGTCAAAGGAAGATTATCTGTAGTTAAATATATACAGTCATGTGCTCTCATCACAGGATCACCCAATAAATTTGACGTCACATCTAAGTAGCGCATTTAATCTGTGTGGCCACCTTCCCCTTTGCTCTTAAAAAAACACCATGATCTCTCGTATTGCAATAACAAGATGACATTTCTTCGACTTCTTTGGTGTTGCTCCTTCATGCAGTCTTTGAAAGAACACAAACTTTTTGTGAGGATAACTCATCCAGTCTGGTTTTAAATTGTCCTGACATTCTGTGTCTTAAAGACCACCTTTGTTTTTATTTATCTCATAACCCAACTCCTAGTGAGTGCTTCCAATGGATGCACATGTGTTATTGAGATGTCCCCTAAACATGCATCAAATCACACACTGTGTAAAGGCAAGAGGCATATTGAGATCCATCAAATCTCTCAAGAGATTCAACCACAAAAATATAAATAATACAGTGTCAGAAAATCTGCCAACCAATTTAGCCATTTTTAGATGCAATTATTTTTGGAATAAAGGCATTATGTTATTTTTTAATGGCATTACATTTTGTTCTAGTAAACACAATGTATGTGACAGGATTTTATATTTGCAGAAACAGATAAATGTCAGATAATTTTCAAAAATCCAGTTTTTTTTATTACGTTATCATGTTTTTATTGTATTAGTATCTGTATTGTTTTGTTGTTTTTTACCTATTCAGAATAACCCAACTGCAGTTTGATTGAGATTAATTGGAATGCACAATACAAAAACACTATATATATATATTCACACACACACACACACACACACACATATATATATATATATATATATATATATGGCTTGTTTGCACATGTAACTCCAACAGAGATGATCTTTGTGATATACATTGTCAGCAGAGAATTGAAGGGAACTGAAGGGATTTGTCTGCAGTGAAAGTGCACATAAACATGTTGTGATGCTGTCAGAACAAGAAGTGACAAATCAACAAATAGCCCAAGGCACAACAAAACAAGGACAGTAAATGTCAGCACTGTGTGGGACACCAAACTACACTAGAAAGTTTTCATTTAGGAGGAATATATTTGTGACATTTTCATACGTTTTCATTATGTTAATTAACTCTTGATTTGCACTGTTGGGTGATATATTAGTTGAGGTTGACTTTGAAAGCAATGAAACTGTTATATTATTTATAATAGGATGTTGCAGGACGACATTAATAAATAAGTATAATAAAATATTAGAAAAAATGCTTTAATTAACCCTCAACATAATGAATTAGTAGAATGAGCAAAAATACATAATGTATGAAACATGAGAAATGAAAGACAGTATTATCAGAGTTATATAGCCTAGCAATTCTAAACTATATATCATGTACTGTGAACCATGCTTAACTGATTTAACTTAAAAAAAATAGCATTTCATTGCTTTAGTAATATATTTAGCTCTGTATATTATATTTGAATATAAAGTGATTTTGTATAATATTTGAATGATATTAAAAAAAAAAAAAAAAAAAAAAAGTTAAAAGAAATTGGATGGGTTGTGCAGTTAAATCCTAATCATATGTGTGACACTTTTAATGTTATTCATTATTGGTAAATATTTTTTTCCCATTACATTTTAATTTGTGGTTCTTTATATTCCCAGCATACTCTCTGGAATGTATTTTATTCCATATGAGATATAGATGGCTTGATTTTTATGGTTACAGACTGCTAAACCACGCTGCAAGTAGGATATGTATCACAAGGATTCCTCCAGCTCATCCAAAGGCCAAATCATCATCTGTGGGGGGCAAGAAAAGGACACCATCAACTCGAAACAACTATGTACATCAACATATCCATGCAATGCCTCACTAGACGACAGACTACTGCCACATCCACTGCCTCACAGCAGTCAGTGAACAGAAACACAGAGGGCATGAGGATACTTGATGAACAAGGGTAATTACTTCTCTTTATGAAAGCTGTGGTTGGTTATGTAGCTAAAGGGGGCAATTAGGATATTTCTCATGTGGTTGTCTCTGTGTCTAGTGCTGATTTAAATCTTCGAAATGCCATGAATATTACAAAATGAGGAATTGACAGTGATTGAAAGTGCACTTATGACCATTATATTGTTGTTATATTTGAATGATAAACTCATTTAGGAATCTTTCTAATGAGCAAAATGTTATATAGGTTATACAAGTTTTTTATATTTTATTTAAGTTACTTGGCAGCTCTAAAAATGAAAGAAAAAAAATGTAACATGGGTGTTTTTACCCCTCAGGGCAGCTGTCAGAGGGACAGTCACTGACCTCATGAAGAAATCTGGTCAGAAAAGCACTCAAGGGAGTCTCTGTGCTCTCAGTCCTCACATTACCTGTGTCCCTTCATCCAAACACTCTCCTCAAAAGCAACTTATGGACATAATGTTCATTGGTCAGGATCACTAGATTTCTTCAGTCTTCCTGTTCTGTTTTCTTGTTGGTAGTCTATTTCTCTATGAAAAGATGGCATTATATCTTTCCAAACCAGAAGATTACAAGCTAACATATTTTGAAGAATGTTGGTAACCATACAGTTTTTGTGACCAAGAAATCTTCAATCTTGATCTTCAAGAAAAAAGAAGTCACAGGTTTGGGATGTTATAAAGTTGGGTAAATGATGACAAAAGTTTCATTTAGGGGTTACTGTCTGTAAATTGTTAAATTACGTTGCAGCCAATTTTTTTTCTTTTGCAGGTATACAGTACATTTTGAAAGAGACAACAATGTTCAAAACCATTCAAAAAACGCTATTGCTGATGTGAAAACATTTTCTCTTTAATTACACATTGTGCCAACAGCTACAGGCTCACATTCAAGTAATATCTACTGAGCAGTTCAAAAGACTGAAGCTGACTGGAATATATAAAATAAAAAAATAAAAAAAATCATAATAAAATCAATCAATTAAAAATGCATTAAAATGTAGAGTACCCTTCATTAATCAAATAAGCCAGTTTGTGAGCATCTTGTTTCTCAGTGTTGGAACGTAAGTCGTCCAAAATACGTTCTTTAGTTAATGATGTTTATAAAAGCAATGAGATAAAGCACTTCTTGTTTTGGTAACAACCTCTTTCTCCTTATTTTTGATTTGTTTGTTTTACAGTTGGTGGTTGGACCGCAACATCAGCCTCATGTGTTGTGGAACGGTTTGATCCCTTCTATAATGAATGGAGAACAATGGCGCCGATGCTGAAGCGTTGTGGAGAGGTAGCTGTCTGCTCATTGGGTGGAATGATCTTTACCACAGGTGGACGTGATGACATCACCTGTGTGAGCAGTGTGGAGAAGTAAGACCATTATAAAATGAATTCTGTAAAAAAAATACGGTTATTGCCTAAATAAGAGCCAAAAGACCCAGTTATTTTGCTGGGCAAAATAATTATTAACATTGAGATTTTGCAAATAAAGAATGTAGGTGCACTAGAAGCACTCTTCAGTCTCGTAAATATCTCCCCCTTGATGCAAATGTGACAAAAAAACAAATGTGCTTATTATTATACACTGTAACACAGATGTGAAAGTATTTTTACTCTTTGATATAACATGACCTGTTTTAGGTCAGTCTCATAAATCTAATTACACACATTATGCATTGCAATGTAGTTTAAACTCAAGCCGACCTTCAGAGGGTATTGTCATTGAACACATGACAAGATTTGTTTTACTCATATTCTGTCAGTGATATATGCCATTCAGCTTTCATCAAGGAAAAAATAAAGCACTGCAAAATATGCAAACAGTCTAATCTGTTCAAACATAATTGATTTGATTTTCTTTAAATCTCAATCTTTCTGGTTTCCATTTGATACAAATGTGTGTGCATGAATGTGTGTGTGTTTGTGTGCAGAACTGGCTGCACTTTTTAAGGCCAAGTTTTTGAAAATATAGTGATAAGTGAAAAATAGACTTGAAGACATTGATGTGGACTTTGCTGTTCGAAAAGCTCATAACTCAGCCAAATTATATTTTGCTTTGAGCTGTTTGATATCAGCAGGTTTCTGTCAAAGGTGGTAAAGGGTTAGTTCACCCAAAAATGAAAACTCTGTGTACTGACCCTCATTCCAAACCCATAAGACTTCATCTTTGGAACACAAATGATGACTTTTTAAAAATTCTCTCATCATTTTTTTCCCCATCCATTAAAAGTCCATGTAATCAAAAATTTTTAAAAGTATTAAAAAAAAAAAAAATTAAGTGAAATATTAAGTAGTTTATATGATGAACAGGTTTCATTTATGCTTTTTTCCATAGGTTTCTTTGACTTATGGAATTGACATGAAAGTGAGTATAACAGAATTTTCAGCTTTTGGGTAGATTATACCTTTGGTTTAGCAAAAATCATCACTTCTATATGAAAACCATTGCAAATATGAGATGCCCTCACTAATATTATGTATAAATGTGTGTGCGTGTGTGTGTGAGAGTAGGAATCAAATGATGTTTATAAACAAATTTGGTAGAAGCATGTACGAATGATTACCACAGTTGGTGCCTGGTCATGGCTGGCGGTGTGGTGGTGTTGCCTTTTATCTGATTACTCTATTACCCTACCTTATCCGCCGCGAAACAAGCCGCAACCCCGCAGCAATCTCCATGAGAGCCCGCAGCTTCCTCAGGAGACCACAAGCTGGCTTGCCCTCCGATATCGAACTCTCCTAGATGCCTCCTTTCCTGATCTCCTCCACCGACAAGACAACATGAAGCCTCACCAGCCTCATCCTACCTCTGCAAGATCATCTGCTCTCACCACCAAAAATGGACCATCACTACCCTCTGCCACCCATTAACCACAGCAGGCATCGCATTCTCCCGATGATCAACTAAAGCCGAACTCCTCACTCTCTACAACTCACATCAACCAAGCACTGCTCCTCCCACTAACTCTCCTCCAGAAAAAAGAAAGAACAACTCAAGAAAGAACTGCGCTACTCACCTCGTCCTGGCATTCGCCCTCACTCACCACCATCCCGGCCACAGCACCAAGCCTTCCTCCAACCTCGGTGGAGCCCCGGACTCAGCTGCCCACAGCTCCTCCTCTCCAGTCCGCCAACAGCCAGTGCCTCCATCCAACACCACCGCACTGCCAGCCATGATCAGCCTGCCAGGACCTTTCTCTCTTCTGCTCGCATCCTCGAACCAGCTCTTCACTGACCAACATTCCTTCACCTGGACCTCCTTCCAACTCTCCATTTCCAGTGAACCAGATCCCCACTCTAACCACCATACAAGGAACTAACATTTCTCCTTCTCAACCCGCCTTCGGACCCGGACTTCTATATCCACCTTACACTTCCGCAGTTCGCCCCAACCCTTCTCCTTCCTTTTCTTTCTTCCCACCTGTCACCTCTGCCAATGCCACCGTTACACTAGCCCACCCGCCAGCCCCAGCCCTCACCTCCTCTATTCCCCCTAGCTCGTCTATCACCCCCTTCACTCTCTCTACTGTTGAACCCCTTCCCATGCCCCCAAATGCCCTCGCCCTGGAACCCACCCCAGTATCAGCTACAATCAGGTCACAGATACTAACAGGTGAAGACATTGATCTTTTCTCCCTTCTCTCTCCCATTTCCCCCCTCTCTGCAATCCGCCAAGTGGATTGCAGCAAATTCACCCTCACGCTTAAACAGGTTAACAATAATCCTGCCCGCATTCTTTCCTTTTCTCTCATTATCTTTTATTAGGTCTTACACATGGTTTCCTGGATGCTGATTTCCTGATTGGTCCCTTTTCCAATCCCCCCTTTAGTACCTTCTGTATCAGCCCGATTGGTATAGCCACCCGAAAATTCTCAGGCAAAAAACATTTACCTTTCATCCCCCCATAATTCAGTCATCCCCAGTATCAATAGCCTTATCCCATTTAAAGAAGTTTCCCTCCACTATCACGTCATTGACCGAAAGATCGCCATAATAAAAAAAAGTCGGCCGCAGAGCTTGGATGGCAAAGGTTGATATCACCTCTGCATTCAAAGTAATGATCATCCATCACGACTTCTGGCATCTCTATGGCATTCGATGGCTCAGGAAATTATATTTTGCAGTCCGTCTCACCTTCGGATGCAAAAGCAGCCCCAAGATTTTTGACATGCTCTCCGAAGCAATTTGCTGGATCCTCCAAAAAAAATTACCTAATTCCCCACCTCCTCGACAACCTCCTCATCATTTCCCCTCTCAGCGCCATCCCAGCAACCGACCTCAAGAAAGTCCTGGGGTTTTTTTCCAACCTAGGAATTCCAATTGCCCAAGGAAAGACCTTGGGACCCAGCCCCCTCATCAAATTCCTAGGCATTAAGCTCAAATCTCAAATGTTCCTGGCATCCCTTCCCAGAGAGAAAGCCAACAAGATTATCCTGATTGCTGAAATCTCATGACCAACCACCAATGCTCCAAATGCGAACTACCGAAACCACTGGTTCTGCTGGTTTGCCTCCAAATGGCCTGACCAACTCCTAAATCTGCCCCACCACCTAGCCTCCTCAGCTCTCTTTGAACTGTATCCCAAAGTTATCGCTGCTTCCCTCTGGGGGAAAGAATGGTCAGCCTCAAGCATTGTCATCCACTACGACAACGAGGCTACCGCCCAGTGTATCAAGAAACACACCCCCTAAATAACCCCCTAAGACCCTTCCTCGAAGCATCTCTGGACTCAATCCTTCAAGCCATTTCCCACCGAACCCATCAGTCTTACCTCACCACTTGGAGATCACTTAAAGCTTTCCACCTCAGTTACAACCTCCAGTTCCCATATTTCTCCATATTGTCCATCACTTCCTTCATTTCCTTTCTCAATTTTTTACTCCAAATCAGCTCTATCAAGGGGTACTTAAGTGGAGTCCAATTTTTTTCACAAGCTCCTATTCGGCTCAGCATCAACCGCTATTTTCAACGCCCAGACCACCTTGCTACTAAAAGGATTTCAGAGAGCTAACCTTTCCTGTCCTGACCCAAGGCTACCCATAACCCTCGTAATTTTAACCCTTTTCATTTCGCAGAGGTTTCATTTCCATACACGTTGCCCAGACCCTCGATGCAATGTTCACCCTAGCCTTTTTTGGGTTCCTCAGAAGCTCAGAATTCACTACTAATTCCAGCTTTAACCCAAAAATCCACCCCACCATCTCCGGCCTATCCATCCTCAATGATGAAACACTGGCTTTTTTCATTAAACAAAGCAAAACTGGCCAGATCATATATATATATATATATATATATATATATATACCACCATATATATATTTCAAACTCCAATCCCCCATCCAACCCTACCAAACCCTGCAGGCTTTTCTACTCTACAGGGGCTCCCAACTCGCATCCTCTTCCGACCCACTGTTTACCAACGATTCAAATTGGTCAGCATCACGATTCTGGTTTCAAAAACACCTCAAGACCTCCACCTCTCAGGCATCCTCCTTAAAAATTTCACCACCCACTCCAATAGGAGCAGCTACATCAGCAGCTGAGAAAGGCCCGTCCCAAAACCAGATCCACACCCTCTGCCAATGATCCTCGAGCGCTTTTAAAAGCTATATCTGCTCAGACCAGTCAGTCATCAAAACTGCTCTGAATAAAACTGCCAACCCCTCTCCCGCACTGCAACAGCCCTTCGAGCAGAGGACCTCCCAAACCGAGGCCCTCCCTGCCTTCCCAGTGGCCAACTTCAGCCAGAATACCTCCCCCGCATCCATGGTACGCCCTAGTCGAAACCAACCCCCCCACCTCTGCAGAGGCTAAACCAAACCAAAGCCACTTACCCTTCTCCACAGTTCACTCGAGCTGGGAATCCACCCACCCACCACGTGGACGGTTCTAGCCGGAGATGGTTATTCCACACCCGCTGCCACTGTAGGATTACAAATTTAAGAATCAGTCTTAGATCTGCTGATCTTACATCCCAAAATAACATCATATTAGAAACTAAGGTGAAGTACATTGCATTTAGGATTTAAAGTAAAGGTGTTAACATTGTGCTGTCCTCAATTTCTTTTTTTTTTGGAGGGCACTCAGGGTTTGGGCCAGACGCCTAGCTCTGTCCAAACCTCGCCACAAAGGGGCTAAAACACACACAAACATTATTAAAATGTTTAAAAGGCATATAAGACAGAGCAATTTTTTCCCACTGTGTATTTGGCTTGATGAGTGAGTGATCAAATTATGTGGTAATGACATCCTGCACGTATAAATATCCTGTTCCTCCATCTCACAGCAAGGCAGCTCTGGGGACAGATTCATTTTGCAGATACCATACACTCCATTGGTATTAGAAATGATCATTTCAGTGATTTCATTCAGTCTGTATTACTTTTTCCTTTTTTTTTAAAATCTTTTTATTTAAGACCTGATGTCGCAGCAAACCATGGGCATAATGTCCATTCCTTCTCTACAGTCTGACTCATCTCACACTCAGCAACACTACAAACATTAAAACAGAAAATTATTAAACTTCTGCATGACATTCTGGTTCCTCTTCAGGTACGAGCCCAGCATGGATGTGTGGAGCAGTGACGTGGCATCCCTCAGCATGCCCCGCAGCGGCGTGTGTGTGGTGGAGATGGATGGGTTCATGTTTGCCCTGGGGGGAAGTGATGGAGCAGTCTGTACCAACATCGTAGAGAGGTACTTTACACATGCTGCATATAGACATATGTCAGGTAACAGCTGATGATTGTTATACAGCATACCGTAACAAGAACAATTGTGTAGGCAAAAATAAGTTTTAGGTACTTGCAAAACTGCAATTGGTGTAATGTGTC
This sequence comes from Enteromius unitaeniatus, assembly GCA_032359435.1. Classification (NCBI taxonomy): domain Eukaryota; kingdom Metazoa; phylum Chordata; class Actinopteri; order Cypriniformes; family Cyprinidae; genus Enteromius; species Enteromius unitaeniatus. The sequence continues at coordinate 15,618,905 of JAUMHI010000040.1, read as the reverse complement.
TTGTCTGATATCATCATATGGAATATGTGACATTGTGAAAGCCTCTGTGATACCTCTAATTATTTTATTCAGGTATGATCCTGTGCTGAACACTTGGACCAAGATGGCTCCAATGCACCAGCATCGCTCTGGGGCGGCTGCAGCAGTGCTGGATGGGCTCATATATGTAATGGGAGGAACTGACGGAGACACTTCACTGAATTCAGGTCAGAGTTGAAAATTGATGTTTAGTTGACATCAACTAAACTAGACAGGCTCATTAGAATGTTTTCCAAGTCAAATGTTGTGGTGATATTTCTGCATATTACATTGCTTTTTGCAGATTTTGCAACATTTTTTAAATGAAATATCAAGGGTAGCACTGAAAGCACTGTAGTTAAATTCAAGACAAGACTGTTTTGTTACATTGGTTGTTGTTTATATCTGGTGAGTGGACCTAAAAAGTTCTGTTATAATACCGTACCACTTACATAAGTTTAATGGTAATAACCGATTAGGTTAATTCATACAACAGCAAACATGAAATAAAAACACATTTGCTGGGGCAACTTTGCAATTATAGCTTGCTTGTACAAGTCTTTAAGGTCTTATTATGACTCATACTGTACCTGAGGGCTTAGCATCACAAGTATAATGTTGTTCCAGGTGAGCTATCAAGCAGGTTTATCAGCAAATCATACATATTGAGCTGGATATGTTCTGCAAACATCAAAATGCATTCATTTACAAATCATGCACTATGGTAAAATTATTTTGAGGTCATTGACTTGTGAAAGTATTATATTCATCGATAATCTGCCATGTGATCATATTTTTTATGAAGAGAAATAACAGTAGGTGGAAAAATGCAGTTGTAGATATGTTTTTGGAATTCTGCAAAAATGCAGGTAAAGATTTTTTTTTTCAAAGAGTGTTATTTTATTGTTAAATATGTGTGTCCAAAATGGTATGCCTTGCACTATACATTAAGCACTTTTAACTTTTACTCACACTGTTTAAAATGGTATAGAATATTACATAAGTATGCAAACTGGTAAACAATGGTAAAAGTACCATAAATGGGTTTGCAGAATTCCAGGAATTTTCAAGACAGGAAAATTTCCATGAATTGATGGGAATATATGGAAATTAGCCAATTATTGGGAACATATGAGATTTAACCCAAGTCAATTTAATAAAAAATACAGAACAAAAGAGTAATACTTTTCTTACTAATATTTTTATGCATATTAGTTTCTCTGATGTTCTGTGAAGCTGAATATTCATTACTCCTCCAGTCTTCAGTGTCACAAGATCCTTCAGAAATCATTATAATATGCTGATTTATTATAAGTTTTGGAACCAGTTGTTTACTGGACATTTTTAGACTTTGCAACCCTATAAACAATTATGGCTTCTCTCCAAAGAGATGTTTTTTTTTGTTGGTTGAAAAAGCATATTATTCAAGCTGTCATTTAGTGTAAGGGAAAATGGCCGGAAGAAGAGACGAGAATGGGATTGGAAAATGTCACCAACTGCATTTGAACTTGCATCACCCCCATGAGAAGCAGAGCTCAGCGTGTCTGAGTATGTGTGGTTGCATCTAGACCACAGCTCTCACAGTTACTTATTTTAAGTGCTGCTTCACAAATCCCACCAATGTCTCTAGTGAAAGTTATTCAGCACTTTAAAAAGAGTAAACATTTAGTTTCATAATTTTCATTTTGATGAAATACACTATAATGCTGTCACTCTCCACTTAATAATAACTGTCTGTTAATGTTTTCACGTCAGTAGTGACCTGAAAGCCTCTACTGCAAGCTTGCAGACACACAAACATAGAAAAATTTGTTTCGAGCTATAAATATATTTCCAGAGAACTGGGTAAATATAAGTACTACACTTGAATGTAATGCCTATTTCTGTCTGTGAGAAGTGAGGGTCAAGAGAACTCCCATGCACAGCCGTTCTCTGAATATTTACTTATCAGTGCACTTTTTAGTGGAAAAAAAAAGTTCATTTAAATAAACACTGTGCTGCACTATAAATTGCTTTAGATATTAATTATTACGGCAACATTTCCTTCATCTTTAAAATATATATTTTTAATGAGAATACAAATCTATATCTAAAGTACTACATTTGCCAATACTATGATGTTCTGTATAATATTGTATACTAATTTAGTATAAAATTTTATAACTAATTTATTCATAATGTGAGCCACCCCTTTTCCTTCAGTTTATATGTAATGTTTTTCCAGAAATGTGGTTTAAAACAAATAAAGAGACAGTGCGGAAGAATATAGTTATTATGTGCAAAGAGTGGGAATCTCTATATTTGTGCAGTGTGTGGATGTAAAAAAATCTTCATGTAAACACTACATTCATATTCATAAATCAGAATGAATCATTCTGACTGAAACTAAATTGTGCACGTAAACAGCCAATATGAAAAGGAGCAGCGTGGACATTCTTAAATAACTTATTTTGTGTTCTACAGAAGAAAGTAAGTCATACAGGTTAGTAAGAACATGATAGTGTCTAAATTTGTTTATAGCACACTTTTCAATGCCAAGTATGCATAACAGGTCCTCCTGTACTTTCCTGACCAGTTGAACGCTTTAATCCTCTGGAAGGAACGTGGCTGCCGTGTCCCCCCATGCGGACTGCCAGAGAGCAGCCAGGCTGTGCTGTACACCTTGGACGGATCTATGTGGCAGGCGGCAGAGATGAACTACGTTTGGAACTCAGCACGGCAGAGAAGTTTGATCCTGACAACCAGAATTGGACCCCTGTCAAACCAATGAGACACAAACGCTTTCAAGTGAGCATGTTCTCCTCACAGCAACCTGTTTTCTATTCTCCAGTGCTGATTGACATTTTAGTACACCCTTATTGACTTTTTTGACTTTCATCCTGAAGTACACCAGAGCAGCAGCTGACACTATATTGACAATATAGTATTGCCTCCTGGCTGACAGAGTAAAATGAGGTTACAGTTCTTAGTGTTTTGTTCCTTCTCCTGTCATGTTTGTGGTTTGCAGGTTTCCCTGACTGTGTTTGGTGGGACACTGCTGGCAGTAGGGGGCTCAGATGGGATTTCAACTCTTACATCAATCGAGGCTTATAACCCCGACTCAAACAACTGGAGGTGTGAACTATACTCTTACACATCCATCAAGTCTACTCTTCTCTATCTTACATAACAGTTTTTTTTTCCTTTCTTAACAGACACTTTGGATGTATGAAGGTTAAACACCCAGGTGGTGGAGTTGTCTTGCTAAAAACACACTAAATTTGTGATTTGTCTGCTTAACTCTTAGTTTGCTTTCTAAGTGAAATGTATTTGATAGATCTGTGGTGGTAATAAAATTTGGTATAGTAGTTTTATGACAGGCGGAGCCAATATGTTAGGTTAGAAGTGAGTAATGAAAATACGAAAGCAGAAAAATAATTTAACATCAACCATTCATTACATTAGACGAGTCTCTCTGGGAAGGTTTTATTTACAGACAGAAAGACTGGCATGGAAAATGAGTGCATGCTTATTGAAAGTGCCTTGTTATGGACACTTACTAATGGACAGTCCCCTGGAGCAATCTGGAGGTACAAGCGTTGGTCAATGATGCTGTAATGAAAGCAGATTCTAGTGCTTCTTCATTTCACCTCTTTTAGAGTAGAAACCTCAGGCATTTGGATTTTCATCCCAGATTTCATTCATACAACCACACTATAAATGTTTCAGTGTCTTCCTTATGCAAGAGCTAGACACAACTCTTAACAAAGCACAAAGCTTTTAAACACAAGGCTGTGTAAAATTCCATATCAGACATAATCGTTTCTGTTCACAAATGTGTATTGTCCCAGGCTCTTCATTTGACACTATTTATTTATCTGAATGTCATTCAGAAATAAACAGGGTGGATCATAGACAAATTATGTAAAACACTGTTTGTGTGAATAACATTCATATATATATATTGGGGAAATTTAAGTTAAAAATTGATTGTAGCAGACCATTAGGAGACTGTAAAAAATTTAAATCCTACTTATGTGCCACTTGATTAGTTGATTCTTGATGTTTTATGTCAGTTTGTTGGTAAAGGATTTACTAGGAGTGTTATATGTTTAATAAAAGCATAAAAGCAACTGTTACGCTCTAACTTTCCGTGAATGGTCTTATTGTTCCCTACCTTTGTTTATGACTGAAATTAAACCAGCCAATAAAATTACCAAAAAAACACCAAAAACCTAATGACCTAATAAAAGTCTTGATTTTGATTGGTTATCAGCTCATTGTAAGAAACAGCATAGCATGAAATGACTGACGTCGATGTGAATGTTTGTGGTGTATGATTTATTATGATTTGGATTGCACGCGCGTAGTCCTGTCCGTGTTGTCGAGGATTTCAGGTGGTCCAGGAGATGGCGATGTATGCTTTGAAGGAGAGAGAAGAGAGGCTGTAAGAACGACTTAGTGCCTTTACCTAACAGATGCAGAGGTGACAGCGTCTCAAACATTTCCCTGCTGCTCTACAGCTCTTCTGACGCGCAGCAGCTGCCGTTTTATTCTCGTCAAACAAGGGCATGGGTTCACTGGATCCACAGAGACAGAACATGTGAATTGAATGAGGACAACAGATTATCATTCTTTAATTAATCACCAACATTACCAGTGTCTCATGGATGCAAAGTTGAATTGCACGCGAGACAGAAACAGAGATGTTGAAGGCGCCCAGCGGTGCTCTTCTGTAGGAGGAGGGTTTAATCAGGGTCGTTATCCGCCCCTTTAATGCAAGTGTCCATGGACGGATCTATCTGGAGGACATTACCATCGGAAGTCCTTCACAGACATTTCGCAGTGGCTTCTATTAAAAATGTGCGGCGTTTGTGTCGCCAGTAACACGGTTATTTACAATGATGGGACCGCGCAGCCAGTCTCAGGCAGGTGAGAACATCATAACATCATGTCATGTCACGAATGACTAATTCGTGTTCATGTTTAGTACTTTTTTACATTTGTCATATTGTTTTGTAAAGATGGCTTAGCTTTTAGGTATGTGTACACTATTAGTGCTGTAGATTTGTAGTGGAAATAATACATTACCAGAAACACATTTGATTTATATTAGATTTTTTATATATATTTTATATAGTGTTTTTTTAAGACGGAAAGAAATCCAAACAAGACCCCCAAAAAAGGTGTAAAAATGTAGTTGTCACCTAAGGTATAAAGTAGAGCTCGAGAACTATTGTCTTGATAAATATTGAGTTTTGTTGTCGTTCTTGTTAACTATGTGCCTGATGACTGATACGCGGAAACGATTTTAATTATTTTAATTCTATTATTTTACACAGCAGCAACAACAACAACCACTATTATTATCATTATTATTGATGGTTGGATTATTAATATTTATGCTAATTATGCAGTGTTGGTTTTATTTGCAAATATTTTAATTAAATGCTATTTATTGTAATTTTTGTTAATGAGTTGTGTAATTAAATAAATTACTGTTATGTAAAGAGTGAGTAGTTATCAAAAAATTTATTTAATTTGTCATGTTTTAATATCTTTGGCACTCTGCATAGCTCCACCAAATGTATTTAGTTATTTCTAGGCTGAATAAACATCTAGTACCTAATTAAGTGTGAATATTGGTAAAAAATATTAAAATGTTTGATTTAACACTTGATATATTTGTACCTAATTTGACCCAGAAAAGACTGTAATATACGATTTGTTATGATATGTGATTTGTTATGTACTGTAGTCAGATTTATTAAATGATCAATTAATCAATTATATAATAAAAAAATATAATTATTATTTATTTGTTTATTTTTACAAAACTAATTTGTTGAGATGTTAGTTTAAACTACTGTACATATTATTGGTTCCTTGTCAAAACATTCATACTGTGTCTGCAAGTGCTCACAGATGCAGTTTCTTGCGTCAATGCCATTTTCCCACTGAGGTATGCCCATTTTTTACATCCTCAACAAAGTTCTTTTTAGTAGCGTCTGAGCACTGTATAACCCTTGAGCAAAGGCGCATTTTAGTCTGAGTTTTATGCACTGTATTTCATTCTACCCCTTGGCCAACCAAATCACCCTCCACCCACTCATCAGCGATTTGCACACTAATGCAGTCGCTCACTACTGTCATTACACACTCATGCATCCCTGAGAGTGCTAATAGAAACCATACAGGGAACATTCTAGATGATGGTTTTCACAGTGTGCAAAATGTGACGAGTGAAAAAAAGGTGAACGTCAGTCTTGGGATTGTAGTTCCTCAAGGGTACAATTATGGCCAAGGGTACTGGTAAACTATTTGTGAAAGATGCCTTGTTATTGGATAACTTGGACACAGCTAAAGCTTTCTAGCTTAGAAGTAATTCATATAGTTACAGGACAGATGAGTAAGACTACAGTAATGTATTCTTTATGTAACCCTGCATTAGCCTATAACATTATGGAATAATTTGAAATGCTTACATTATTCTTCATGCATGTGACCATAATGTTTAGCAATAATCCTTCCTCTTTCTCTCCATATTGTCAGAGCCGAGGATGACTCCACCACGACGCTCATCCACTGCTGCTGACAGGTAAACCAAACCTCAGAAACATACAAAGTTGTAAATAAAAGATTATTAGAGTACATTTTTACTGTAAATTTCAATTCCAGTTTTTTCAGTTAATTCAGTCAGTTACTTGCTGTTTGTTTATGAATTCATCTAACATTCATGAAACTAGTTTCTACAACTTTTAATATTAATTTTTTTTACAGTGTAGACCTTTAATTATGCTAAATGTGTGTACTACAAGTGCTTAGCTGCTGTTACAAATAGAGAGTATGCGTGGCGTGCAAGTTCATATGCAAAACAGTATTTATTTATAAAAGGCTCTCGGTCAGGACAGCAATGTTAGAGTGTAGCAAAAAAAGCAAAAGGTCGAAATACCTGTGAACAGGTCCTTGGGGAGAGACAGTCCGGGTCCAGGCAGTAATCATAAACTGATAATCCAACAGAGAGAATAACAAGGTTTCCAGGAACATAAAAGGATTGTAACACAAACAACGAACCGTACAAACATACAGACACTTCCGGGTTTTATACACATGAATCTAGGTCAG
>JAUMHI010000040.1:15593161-15608703 GCA_032359435.1 Enteromius unitaeniatus | reverse complement strand
AAATATCACAAAGGACGGGGGAGACCAAGACAGACATGGAACATTACAGAATGACAAGCAGTACATTATCCCCCACTTAATTAATTTTTTCTCTGCCAGCCGTTACCTCATTATTATTTATGAGGTACTATTGTAAGAGCGACAGAAATGCAACTAGAAGGCAGGAATATGATAAAGTCAGACTAAAATGTTTTAGACTGCGTTTCAGCTCATGAAATGTATTCTGTGCAAAAGAGCAATTTTGATCATTAGAGATTACAGTGTCTGTGCGCTTGAGTCAAAGGCTAATGCTTTGGTGTGGTGTGAAGTCGGGAATCTCCACATGCTGCTGTCATTTCAATTATTAAATTGTGTGTGGGAATGTGTGTTTGTGTCTGTTCTGAGCACAGAGATTGAAGGCTGTTTGTGTGTGCTTACACGTCCTGTGATTATGTCTAAGGTTACCCAGAGGTCCTTTCCTTCAACTTTTCTTATTGCTATTGTCTCCTTTTCAGTTGCATCACTGTTCCCTTCATTTCAGTTTCTGTCCATCCCATTTTTCACTGTTTATGTGTGTATGTATGTGCCTATACTGTGTGGGAGTTGAAGAGGACAGAGGACATTTTGTCAGGTCAAAATGATAGTACATTGCATCAGCAGTGGTTTGTCAGTCTCATCAGACAGTCAGAGGTGACATTGTTTCAGCCAATCACATCAATCTAGCCTTTTTGTGGTTGCATCAGTGAAAGCGATTGTATTATCATCAACAGCATCAAGAGTACTGCATTATTCTGGGCTAAACAATCTTCATACAAAATATCATTGAGTGTTTACAGGTGCTTTTATTTCTGTACACTGGAAAAAATGAAGAGGGAAACTTTAATTTTAACTTTAACTTTAAATTTAAAATTGCTGATATATTTCAAAGTTTGTGTCTGTGATGATTTGCTGCCGGAGTTCCATTGGACTCCACCAGACTCCAACCAACACTACATCACCACTTACTCTTATGCTGCGTCCAAAATCGCATACTTCCCTACTATATAATATGCAAAAAGTATGTCCGAATTGTGAGTAGTATGTCCGAATTCATAGTATTGGAAATTCAGTAGGTGCAAAGTACCTGGATGACGTACTGCTTCCGCCCAAATTCTGTAGTAGGACACTTTCCATTTAGTACCATGGACAGTTTCCTATCCCATGAGGCTCCAGGAGAGAAGTGGAGATGCAGCTCATTTCAAGTGTGAGTACCTCAGGAAAAAAATGAGTTTATTGCGATTAAATTACACTCGTTTAACACAATCTAAATAAACGGATGAATTATTGAAAGTTAAAATTTTCGCGCTGTTGTGACGACCCATGACACGTAACAACATCAATATGGCGGATGTAGTACGTCCGAATTCCATTCATACTACATACATACACTTTTATACTGTATAGAATGTACTTTTTAACAGTCAGGTTGTATATTAAATTTTAAATGTAGTACCTACTTAAGCAGTATACGATTTCAGACGCAGCAAGAATTCCGACAGTCGTGTCCGAAAGTTGTGTGCAGTGGAAAGGCGGCTTTAGACTGTTATCTGGACTACACTAGCCAGCAGCCATTGCACCATCACACCACCCTTTGATCACATACACCTGCACCTCATTAACCACACCCATACACTAATTTATCTCACTGAATTTAAACACTCACCAAACTAAGATCTTTGCGAAGTCATGTTCTCCCTTGTGTGGCATTTCCAAGCGTTCTAACCCTTTAGAACCCTTAGAATCCCTTTTTCGTGTTTTGACTTTGGATTGTGATAGTTTGCTGCCTGCCTTGAAACCTGCCCGTGTTTCTCGACTTTGATTCTACTTTATTTCCATTGCTCTGTTTGCCGGTATTTTAGACTCTGCCTGTTTGCCCTAGAATAAAGCTTGTAAATGGATCCGCATGTCCCCGCCTCCTCTGTTACAGTGACACATTAAAATTGGTAAGTAGAAAAACTTAAATGGAATAAAACATACTCTAGTAATCTTTCAAAGATTTACTGACAACTTAAATGTATAAATATACACACACACACCACCACCATTAAGACATTTAGGGTCAAAAACATATTTTTTGTTTATGTGTGGCAAATTCAAAACGTCTATAAATAAACTATTACATTAATTAATCTTTTTTAGAGAAAAAAAATTATAATAAAGAGTAGTAATATATGAAATGTAAAAATGTGAGCACGTTGGTGTGTTTTATGTCAAATATTTGCTGGTCTAAACATATGGGTAAACATTTTAGCTAAATTAGCAGCTGTAAGTTGAAGTACCTTATTGCACAAAACTAATTCTAAAAGGCCATGAGCACAGCAGTTACTTGTTGGATTTGTTTCAATGCGTTGTCTATATCAGTCAGACTTTCTGTCAGTATTCATATATTGCTGTATATAATTTATATTGGTCTTTAGGTATGACGTAATCAGTCTGAAGACTTTTAAATGACGTCAATCAGGCTGCGTGAGTGTGGAGGTGTTTTTCCAATGTTCCAATCTGAGTTTGTGCTGTCATGCATATGAAAGGTGAAGGTGCTTTAGGGCTGTTCTTCAGCTGTTCCTCCTGTGATGCAATCTAGACTAAAGGCCAAAGTAGCACAGTGAGTGGGCGAATGCCATTTACTGTCAGAATATTTGTCTTTTACAACAGCCACTGGCTGCGCAAAGCTAAAATTCCACCTCACGTAAATCATATGCTTAACTTTGCATTCCCAGAAGATTTTTCTCAGTGTGGCAAATTCACATTGATTTCCTGACAATAAAGTCACAGAAATAGTTGTGGATCAGTTTGCAGTATTTGTTCAAATAAGACAATCCCAAAGAAATCCAAACAAAGAGGAAGCAGCCAAGGAAAAGTCAAACAAGTCAGCTAAACATAAAAGCAAAAGAAAAAATAGATACACTACTACACAATGAAGCTGTTTGCACTCAGAAGATGTCAATTTCACAATTTCAAAGAAATTGCACGTCATGCATTGATTTAAACGAAAGAAAAACAGAATTAGTTTTGCAGTCACCAGTGCTTTCCAAAGAATCCATTCTGATATGTTGACATTACCCTTACCGGATAAAAGATTGTGGCAGAGCTGCCAATGCGACCTTTGGCTTGACAATTGCAGTAAATTAGATGACATTGTTGAAGCCCTGGCTGTCGAAAGTGATAAGCTGCTTTAATGAAGGTGGCAAAAAAGAGAGCAGGAGCGAGGGAACATGTGGGTATGTGCACATCACGTTGCTCAGTGAGTGTGAGGAGATGTCTCAGAGGTTAGCCATGAGAGCCATTCATCGGAGGGGGAGACATGCTGCTTAGTGGAGGTGGAGATTTCAATCCTCTCATTAGAGCCTGAATAATTTCCCCAAGACCAGAAAATAAAACAGCTTACATTTAATCTCACATTATACTGCCGTCTCATATTATACAGCACTGACAGGTGATTTTATGCTCGTTTTAATCTAGTTCCTGGTGAACATATTAAATTGGTTCAACAAATTTCAGATTTGCAAAAAAGGCAAGAGTTTTTCTGTATTGTAAACAGCACACACAAAAAAAGAAAACCTGGCAAAGTGATGCTCATGTTGAGATGTGATTAAAAATGTGACTGGATTGTGTGAAAGTGCAGGATATAAGTTCATTTTAGCTCACCTAAAAATAAAGATTTTATCATCATTTACTCACCCTTATGTTGAAGCAAATCAATTCTGTTTTTTCCCCCTGAAGAACATAAAATTGATTTTAGATTTTTATAACCATTGACTGTGGTGACAGTTCTTCACAATAATGTTTAAAGCACATGTAGTTCTATCTGAAACAAATGAAAGTGTGATACGTATCACATGCAGTTCATAAATAAAATATCTGAAAGGTCAATGTTCTATAGCATTTGATAATGTACCACCTACACTAAAGCAAAGTAATAGTGATAACAAAAGCAAATGTGAGATTTAAATGCATTAGCTGAAGCAACCATGCTGTTTTAGCTCGCTTACAAGTGTCTTTGAGCTTTTTGTCAAATTTTGTGCTTCATGTTGCAAGTACAGTGTTGTACCAGGTGAGCTACTGAGCAAGTTTACAATGTCGGAAAAACCATGTAACTGGTAATGCAAGTAAAATGTATTAGTATCCAAACCATGCACCATGATAAAATAGTCATATAATCATAACATAATAATTTTTTAGCGTTCATTTTAGCTGAAGTGTGGCAAAACATTAGGCAAACATTTTAATGGGCCTAGGTTGCCACCAACACCATGACGTTTTTCAACAGACATGCTCCAAAGAAAGTCAGTCATACTTGTTTGGAATAACATGAGAGTGGGGAAAAAAGATGTCAGAGTTTTCACTTTTGTGTCAACTATGCCTTTAAGGGTAATGTGCACATCACATTTCATGACCATGATTACACAGGGTTGTTGTCACAGAGTGTATGTTGTGGCCATGACAACTTATATTAGTGAGGACCACTATGATACCCGTTATCTCAGTTTAAACAGGCTGTCTGCTTCGTTTGCCATTTGAATTGCACGCAGAGAGTGTGATCAATGTAACAGTGAGGCTAAATCCTTCTCTGATTGTGTTAATTTCAAATTGCTGTTCATTAAAAAAAAAAAAAAAATATGCAAAAGACAACAGTACAATATCATCTCCCTGATTAACTATTCAATCCCCCATACTAAAAAATTGCAGCCTATTAAAAGATTAGCCAAGGAATCTCATAGGTATTTTTGGAATATTGTGATGATTGCATAGAAATTACATGCAGGCAGTTCTCTGCTAAATAACATTCGGTAATAACACGGTTGTTTAGTATTCATTTTATGCTCAGTTTTTGAATGCTTTCATTCTCCTGGAGGCTTTGTTGAATAGAAAAATAAAAATAAGAAAGTGAAACTCTGGTTATGGGATTAGACTCTTCTACTTGTTTTAAATACTGTGCAAGAAAAAATAACGTTTCCATTTTCAAATTAATATTTATTTTAACAAGTTAACTCTATCAATGCTGAATTCAACCTTTTTTATGTATATGCAGTTATTGGCTTGGCTTTCAAGTATGGCAATTGCCATACTTTACCATAACAATTTTTAATAATTACTCAGTTTTCCCTAAGGAAAAATATCAACAATACTGGCCATAGTACTTTGTAAAATTATGCCATTAAATAAAAATGTAACATATAAAATATTTAAAATACAGTTTTAAGTTATTTGCACAATTCAGGTATATTTATTATTACAAATTTAAATGTTATCATCAATTCCGAATGATTGCAGAAACCTCTGTCAGTCTTGGTAACAGTCCTAATAATAACAATAATAATAATTTATATTTTAGTTTGTTTATTTGCAAATAAATATTTTTATCGTCTATTGTATAGCTGATTCTTTTAAATCTCAATTATTTATGCTTTTCCTTTTTTAGTGCTCTACTTAGATGCTCAATTTTCTTGTGATATGTGCCATGAAATCTGAGAATTACAGTACAGCCAGCAATGGTTCCTTTTATTTAGATGTCTTTGGGACTGTCTTTGTCTTCCTTTCTCTGCTTCCATTTAACTAAATGCAATTAAGTGGAACTTGTGTTGCGCATAGAGCCATGTTCTGAATCATCCGTCTGTAAAATCCATCGGCTTTCTCCGCGTGATTCTCCCACCAGACCCCCAGACAAGAGCATTTTGCACATGCTGTATCAAGACTGAAGAAGGATGTGATATTATGCCTGAAGGCATGGAGAATCCAATACTTTGTGGAATATAATATCAGTAGAAGAGCATTAAAGGCATTGCAGCATGTGTTGTTTCTCACATGCGTGTTTGTGCTGTTTTGGCTGATGCCGTGCTAACTGTGCCCAGTGGGGCTCTCTGATTCAGGCAGTTGCTGGAGGAATCTGGAGCTCTCGGCTCTGTGCTAATGTGTAGTGACATGAAATCATCTCTACACTCAAGACTTCCATCTGCTGTTCTGAACAGGGAAATGGTTTAGTGATTAGTGGTCTGTTCTGTTAGATGCTGTGCTGTAAATCTGTGTTTCGGAACATTTGCTTGCTTGACTTCAGATATTTTCTGGTTAACAGCAGAAAAAAGAAAAAATCCACCAGTGTTTTACCACAGGCATAAGATAAGCCAACACACTTCATACCCAGTCATATGTTTTCTAATTAAACCTTCATTAACGGGTTTAATTAGTTGTGTCATTTTTTTTTATGATGTAAATGTGTAGTTATTGCCTTAAGGTGCTCTTTCTATTTTATCAGACTTTAGTTTGTTCAGTCAAATTACTTTGACAAATTATGTCTGGTTATGTGCATTATATCTAATTCAAACATAGCATTAACAAAACTTAAAGGTGCTCTATGAGATGCTGTTTGACGTCACTTCCGCTGACGTTTCACGTAAATACAAAAAAAAAACAGTCCCTTGTCCGTAGTTTGCTATTGCTTTGGTGCACATCCTGTGCCCATAGTGTTTGTTTTGGTATTGCAGCCTCTGTGTTGTTTTGCGAGAGCGGGTTTTTTCCCGATGTATTCAGAGGGCAGACAGCAAGACGATCAAGGGGTGATGCATATGGTTTGCGATAAAAATGAAATCTAGCTAAAATCCTGCAACATCTCATAGAGCACCTTTAATGTACTGTACAGAAAGAAAGTTTCACCCAACAATGAAAATTCTGTCATTAATTACTCACCCTCATGTCGATCCAAACATCTTTCAGAGGATTAACGTTGTGTCATTCACTGATCCTGATTTGCCTAAATGTGTCTATGTCCGTGCGAATCAGAAGAATTAAATATAAGTGTTTTCACCTTTCTTAATAACATCCTAGTTAGCCAGTTTTATCACTCCACAGAAGAGGGGGCCAGGTCAGCAGAGCTCATTAACATTTAAAGCAACACGGACTAGAATGGATCGCTGAAAACAGAGCTGATTTTGACAGGGTAAAAAAAGGTGATTTTACACTACCACTGAGAAATTGTAACCAAAGTATATTATAGACTTTTTATTAAGACCCTAAAGAATCATATCAACTTGTGGAAAATGGGCATCCAATGACCCCTTTAAGGTATTTTATCACTTTAATGGGTATTTACTGTTTTATGGCAGAAAAGGCACATAACCAATTGTTAAAAAACTTTAAGAGAGGAAAATACATTGTGAATTACATTTCTTGCCAAATGCTTACTTTATTTTGCTAACTAACATACAGTATGTGACCCTGGACCACAAAACCAGTCGTAAGTAGCACAGGTCTATTTGTAGCAATAGCCAAAAATATATTGTATGGGTCAAAATTATAGATTTTTCTTTTATGCCAAAAATCATTAGGATATTATGTAAAGATCATGTTTTATGAAGATATTTAGTAAATTTCCTACTGTAAATATATAAAAACTTAATTTTTAATTAGTAATATTAATTGATAAGAACTTCATTTGGATGACTTTAAAGGTGACTTTCTTTATTTTTATATATATATATATATATATATATATATATATATTTTTTTTTTTTTCAGATGATGCATACATCTTAATAAAAAAGTACCCTTATGCCTGATTTTGTGATGCAGTGTCACATACAGTATATTAGGAGGAGAAAACATTTAAAAATAATTATTTAGAATGTTTAGCTTCACAAGTAAATTGTATCTTATTTTTCATGATGTTTATATTTTGCATGATATAGTATAACACTGTAACTTGATTGGTTCAAAAAAATTCATAAGTTCCTTTATTAAAAAAAGAAAAAGAAAAGAAAAGTTGGATGTTGTTGTGACTGTCTAGTAGATTCAGATTTCATTGAGAGTTCTCCTCACACCTCCTGAGCTCATAAAAATCAATAATTCTCTGACAGTTACAATAACATTGTCTCAGAGAGGATTGGGAAAGATGAGTATGGCTCTTCCTCTGACCACAGGGTGTCACTGTGATGTTTCATTGGTGGAATCCCCTGTCTGCTGTTCTCATAATCTACTGTTACATAATCATCATCCTCAGTGCAGAGACTTAGAGAACTGAGACTCCCACTCAGACAGTGGGCTGTTCTCTCTCTATTCATAAAGATTTAATGCTTACAGCATCGTGTTAATGTTTGCTTTCTTGCGCATGTGCTGTTATCATTTATATAAAAGGTGTTTTGTCTCTGGAGACACACTACACAGTATGCAAGCATGAACAGTTTCTTAAGGGTAAATGCTAACTTTAGGCCTGTACACATATTGAGTGTCACAGCAAAAAAGGACAATATAATGTTGAACTGTAATTGAAATGTGTCTCACTTTGTCAGTTTACCAGTGTGATCAGTAAACCCCAGAACAGCTATACAAATAAGCATGGCTTGACTTGACTTGAAGAGAGGTGTGATATTATGTTTCTAGACACTTTTGCTTACAATTTTCACTTGGCGGACTATATGGGATAAAAAACCCAACGAGTTTACACCCTTGCAGTGTCCTAGCAACCACCCAGTCACTATAGCAACCACATAGCATCGCACTGACAACCACCCAGAATAGTGGGTAAATGCATAGCAACACCCAGGTGATCAGCAACTACACAAAACACCCAAGAAAGCACAATGTGTTAAAACAACCACCCAGAACACTAGCAACTTCAACTTCAACACTCCTGAGACCAGACCAGCAACTACACAAAATAAACAATGCCTTAGCAACCACATACTGTAGCAAGGTGCTAACAACCACCAGTACACTTTAGCAACTGCATAGCAACGCCCTAAAAACCATCCAAAATACTGCATCCTGTTGGCAAGTGGCAACTGAGTATTTGTTGTGTGGTGTTGGCAGAAGCTGTTTGCACTAACTCCACCCACCAATTTGTGATCAATTAGTTGTCAACTATACAAAAGAGAGTGTCAACCAACCCTTTTAGTGGTGTAGATGGTAAAGCTCATACCATAAGTGTTTTTGACATGATTGTACCAAGTTCAAATCCACCATTTCCATTTTTAAATTCCATCCCATCAGAAAGCGTTTGTTTTCAATAAAAGTGAAGGAAATAATCAAAAAGTCAAAAATAAATCATATAAGAGTAGGTTTAGGGAAGGCTTTATTGTCCCAATAAGGTGGCATCCATTTAATAATTAGAATTTAAATTACAATTTACACTCAATACCTTATTGCATACTGTTTTATAATGTACTACAATACTGAGGTACAGATCACTACTTACTGTACAATAAGTAGTAGGCTATAAAAAGCGGAAAACATGCTGTTTTTACAGATTAAATAGAATTTATAGCTAGTGTAAATAGCACCTAACTGCTTTAAATAAATACAGTGCTACAAAATTATTAGCCAATATTATTCCCATCATTCATTTTATTCCAAAGACTATATAGGCTAGAGACCTATTTTTATTGGGTTAAATTTGTTTTAAAACCTCTTTCTTTGTGGCCTCACTTTTGAAATATTTCCAAGGGCTGATAATGATAATGCTGTTGCTGTTTTAAATGCATATCATATACAGCCCATTATCCTCACCTTTCATCTCTCCATTGAAAGGCTGTATTATTTCGCATTATTAAAATGTGGGGGTCAGCTTGATGTCTTGGTTTTGATGTGGTAATGTGATTCGGTTCAGATACACTCGTGAGCGGGACTTGCGCAGTTGAGGCTGTAGACCATATTGAGCACCGAAGACTCCACGCGCCTCCGTTCTTCAGTCGTGAGAGAGTGTGATTATCCTCAACGCGCGGTCGGCAGCAGGTGTATTCACCAAAGTGAAACATGAGACCGCGCTGACAGCCCCCGTCCATCTCTGCTGGCGGCAACTTGTGAGCCTGAAGAATGGCAGGTGCCAAAAGAACCGAGTCGCCGTCCGAAATCGACCCGGACGTGAAGACCGAAGCCGGGAAATCCTTCGAGCGCATTTGGCACAATTCGGCGGTGCCGGTTCGGACGATGGGTTCTTTTGAGAGCGATGCTGGCCAAAGGTACCGCAGTCCCGTTTCAAACAGCATGTGTGTGTGTAAACACTGTTTGATAGCAAAACTGCAGCATCCTCCAACACGCGCCACATTCACTGAGAATAACTCAAGACTGATGCGCTAATGGAGATAGTGGATGAAACGAAAAAGAAACGATATATTTCGTGTTTAGCGGAGCTTGCATGTTAATGATTGGCGATTTTGTTCAAGTAGTCTTGAGTGAATCAAATCAGTGATCTCAAAATCTGCAATCACTGGCATTTCACACCACTACGATCTAATACAGGAATGTCAGGTCTGCCTGATAATGCAGTAGCAATATTTAGTCTGCTACAAATATTACATAAACCCACCTAAAACGTTTATACTGTAGTTTAATATGACTGACAGGAGGGTGCTGCATCTTTTCTTGTCTTTTATCTTTACTCATCCAGTCATATGATAGCTCTTTATTACATAAAGCAATAAAACTTATATAGTTGTGGATATTGATTTAGTGTAGTCTAATGCAAACCACCGGCATCCTTTTTTGAGCAATTCAGAAAGCTTGTAGAAATCTACTAATTTGGTGTCAAATACTCATTTAACAGTCAAATATGATGCTTTGTGCAAATCACTCTGTTCCCTTATAAACAAATTACTTTTAAAGTGCTGGTGAACTAGTGAACGGGTGTATTTTCATTTTCACATTTGCTCTGTGTGGCCTTTATATCATGTTCATATGTGTATTTATTTGATCAGTACACCTCAGTCGTTCATTCTGAATGCATGTTTAATTTTACATCTCATTGTCGAATGTTATTGGTTCCAACTGACAGATGAGTTTACCTATATTAATGAGTTAATAATACAAACTCATAGTCATGCCATTTGGATATGATTGTTGACCGAAGCCGACCAGGCACCTGTAAAGCATGCTATCACTTATTATAAGGTGGTCTATATGCAAATCACCTGAAATATGATTATTTCATCATGGTTTGGTTAGGTAAAATTATCATTCACAATGCTTTTCTTTATTCTTAGTCCACACCCAGTTTTTACCTCACTCTAAAGCAGTTCTTTCAATGCAAGTTGAAGCTTTATGGACCTAATGCAGCTTCCTGCAGAGTTGGTTTCATTTCTGTTCAATGATGTCCTCTAATGTAATCCACTCAAACTGACCATTCAGCCTATTGCCCTATTGTGCACTGCTATAATGGTGCACAAAGGCACTTGTGTTTGCAGTTGAGCTGAATATGAGAGATGAGCAAAAGGATAGCTGTAGAGTTGTTTAAAAAAGTCAAAATAATTTTTATAAGGAGCATAGAGCGACAAATGAAGTATGGTTTTATGTATTTTATATGGTCTAATTGCTCTTAAGTATTAAATATTTAAACATAGGCATGTATCTTCTGTGTGCACATTTCATGTAATTCCCATCAGCAAAAATGTTTGGCATTCTACAATAAGCCTTACTTCTAGACCGTAGTTCTTGTAGTATCTTTGCCAAAACTCTTTAAATTGTGGAGATGCAGGTTTTTAATTTCAGACTTTTGTCGTAATGTCCAATCTCATAAACCTGGAATCCCCCAAAGGTAAAAAGTTTTGGTGGCCAGCAGTGTTTAATTAACATTTATTGACTTTATAAATAAAATATGATGTTAATGTAACACCTTGTCCTTGAGGGCCTTAAAGAAGGAAATATGTCAATCCCTGTCTCTCTATTGATCTGTCCAGTGGATGCCTTAACAACAGTATATAATAGGCAAGTCTATCTTGGCATTAGTTGCCAAGAACAAACTATAAATAGGGCACAGGCTTACACAAGGATGAATAGGAATCTTAATGAATCTTATCATACCATCACCGTGTCCAGTAATTGCAGTAAGGAAGAAAGCACTGGTTAAAAAAACGACAAATTATAATGGAAAAAATGCTGTGTGTTGTCATTAAAATTTTCAACATCATTTGATGCTTTATTTTACATTAGAGGATGGGGGGCCAAGCGCGGACAGAAAAATGCTGCCCGATCCGCGCTCTATTTTACACATCACACAAAAGCTTTGGCTTAAAAGTTGGTTTGTATTATTTTAATAAAGTTAAAAGGTATAGGAACTTATTTTAAATTTAAGGTAAACCTTTGACTCAACAACATATATTCAGCGCTAATTTAGCCTTTGTATTGCTTCCACACTGTTAGAGTGATCTTAAATGTTACCTATTATGCCCCTTTTCACAAGATGTCAAATAAATCTCTGAGGTCCCCAAAGTTTTATCTCAAAATGCCTTACAGATCATTTTTTATAGCTTGTTAAAATTGCCACTTTTAGGGTATGAGCTAAAACACACCATTTCTGTGACCTTCCCTGCAAATGAGCTGGTGCTGCGTTGAAGAGGGCGGAGCTTCAAGAGCTCAATCTCCAGCAATACCAGTGACTTTGCAAATAAACACTCCACACTATTAGTACACGTCTGTTATCTTTACAGGAAAGCACTCTATGTACTTTATGAATTATACCGGCAGGAGCATGGCGTGAGAAAAATAACTCATGCTATGGCAAGCTGTTACAAACTTTATAAGCCCCACTTGTGATTTTGATCTCGATCTTTTGATCTTATTCCAGCAGTCGACTTCACATTGTGTTCATATGCAATTTTAACTCGCACATTCCTATGATCATTCTGTTAGCTCATGACGGCAGCATTGGTAAAAACAGACAAACAATGGTAGCTTTAGCAACATTAGCCTTACAGAGTGCCAAGAAGAAGTTTAGGTAGCAATTTCTTGCGAAAACAAAATTAATCCTCTTTCAGGAGTAAACGGGGAGAACTATATTGATCCATGCATCTAGCTACAGTACAGTTTAATGCTTGGGAGATATTCTCATCAGTACCGTAATGGTGGACTGTGTACAACTCACTGTGAACTTGCGCAGGGCAGTTCTGTGTTAAAATGAGTCTGTCACTATGACGCCAAAACAATAAAACACATTACAAACAAGGCATTTGTTGCATCCAGTGGAGACTGATTATCTTGACAGTACTTTCTTTTTACGCATCACATTGCATCGCGCCTCATAAACATAACACCATGTCTTTCAACACTTGAGTTTGAATAGTAAGTAGCAGTTTTTTTTTAATAAGAAAATGTAACTTACTTAAAGGTTGTGAGTCAGAAGTCTCAGACTGTTCTTGCAGAGGTAGAATTGCTCCACTTTATAGTCTCTGTGCACAACCAGCAAAGGCTAATCTCCACGTTTTAGAAGTCTGCCCTCCGTAAATGTGCTGAACACAGTCTCTAATATTTAGATTGAACTTTTCTGGAACAGTGTTGTGAATACAACTTAACCATTGATTTCTAGTTGTGTCCACTTTTGGAAAGAACAAACAAAGTAGTTTCACTTTCACAACAAAACCTAGATTACGAACGTAACCCACATTCCCTGAAGGAGGGAACGAAGACGTTACATATGGGAACTTGTCAGAGAGTCCAATTGCCTTTGAGCTTTAAACAAAAGGCCAATGAATATTGGTGTGCACTTGATTGCGCTCAGGTGCACCTCATCACTATGTGAGTATAAGAGGGCACGAGTGCAGTGCACATGCAGGTTTTCGCTGAAGAGCTGAAGTAGACGCTATCCTTTCAGTCGAATCACTTCGACGTTACATATGGGAACACCCATGAAACAGGCCACAACCCTTGAGACCGCTTTACGCGGAGACCCCCGCCAACAGGCGAGCTACTTTTCAAGTTTGTCAGCAGAGGAGTCTGCACGTAACCTTCCCAACACCCTGGGGGCCAGATTGGGGCCCCACAGGGCTGGCAGTTGTACTGAAGCAGGTGATTGAGATAGGGAAGCACATGATCTAAGCACATAGTTTCTGCAGGTGGATTCAGGAATTCAATATATTGATAAGATTATAGATATAAATGAAGGGAAACACAGCCTTCTGGCTGACTGTGGAATATTGAGATATTGAGAGATAAATTTAAATATTGAGAGATATTGAGTCGTCTGATGCTCCAAGTGCGGTCAGTGTAGAGGCGCAATGCGTGTACAGGACTCAACAACTCTAAGGCTGGGTCTGCCTCCTTCTAGGGGTAGAGCTTACAGGTTCACTACCTGATCACGGAAGGGCGTGGTAGGAACCTTGGGCACGTAGCCGGGCCGGGCTCTCAGGAAAATGTGAGAATCAGCCAGACCGAACTCTAGGCACTCTTCGTCGACAGAGAAGGCTTGTAGGTCCCTCTTAATGGAGGTCAGCGCAGTCAGGGGCGCTGTTTTCAGCATCAGATACTTAAGATCCACTGACTGGAGGGGCTCAAATGGGACCTGCCGCAGGCCTTGTAGGGCTACGGCGAGGTCCCAAGAGATTAACCCGACACGTGAGCAACCTTACGATGAGTTGGTGTTTCCCGAGGAACGCACCCTCCACTGCACTGATATGCAGCTATGGCAGCAACATACACTTTGAGAGTCGAAGGTGACAGCTTGTGCTCCAACTTCTCTTGGAGGAAAGAAAGCACTACTTCGATTGTGCATCTCTGTGGGTCCTCTCTGCGAGAGGAACACCAGTCGATGAACCCCACCTAAGAGCATAAGCCTGCCTCGTAGAGGGAGTGCTGGTATCTACCATGGCGGGAGAGAGGCCGGCGAGGTCTGCTGTGTCCTGTCCAGGAACCAGATGTGCAGGTTCCAGAGATCGGGACGCGGGTGCCAAATCATGCCCATCCCCTGAGAAAGAAGGTCCTTCCTCAAGGGTATCTCCCAGGAAGGGGCTGCCGCAAGGAACATGAGGTTGGCAAACCAGGTCCGGGAGGGCCAGTATGGCGCTACCAGCAGGACTTGCTCCTCGTCCTCCCCGATCTTGCACAGGGTCTGTGCAAGGAGGCTCACTGGGGGAAAGGCGTACTTGAGCCCAGGAGGCCAGCTGTGTGCCAGTGCATCCCTGCCGAGTGGTGACTCGTGGAAGGAATAATACAACCGGCAATGTGCAGATTCAGGGGAGGCAAAGAGGTCTATCTTGGCCTTGCCGAAGTGGCTCCTAAGGGTGGAGCTGCCATTCTCCAAGGTGGGTGGACTGCCGTGAGAGCTGATCGGCTGCATGGTTGAGTGTCCCTGGAATGTAGGAGCGATTTCAGCCGCTTGTGACTCCACAGGAGCAGATGGCGGGCAAGGTGTGACATGCAGTTTGAGCATAGACCACCTTGTCTGTTGATGTACGCAATGACCACTGTGTTGTCCTTCCGGACCAGCACGTGCTTGTGGGGCAGCATCGGAAGAAAGCGAAGCCGGGCCAGATGAACTTGAGGCAACTGATATGCCAAAGCAGTCGGATGCCTATCCAGGGGCCCGAAGCTGCCTGCCTGTTGCATACAGCACTCCAACCCGTGGAGGAGGCATCTGTGTTGACCACGACATGCCTGGACACCTGACCCAGGGGTACTCCGACACGTAGGAAAGCAGGGATGGTCCACGGGCTGAATAGGCAGCGACACTGCGGGGTAACGCCAATCCGGAGTGTGCCATGCCCATCTCGGGACTCGATCGTGTAACCAACGCTGAAGCGGTCTCATATGAAGCAAGCCCAGTGGCATGA
>JAUMHI010000040.1:15553334-15570187 GCA_032359435.1 Enteromius unitaeniatus | reverse complement strand
AAATTTACCATTAAATTACTTTCTTACTATTGGATTTTCTGTAATGAATAGGTGCCGTCAGAATCAGAGTTCAAACAGCTGATAAAAACAATCAATTAACATATTGTGAAGTAAAATGATGCAGGCAAACTGTCTCTTGTTTCAACACCAGTTTGAAGAGTTGGCGTATCTATGGATGGAGAGGCAGAAGTCCGGTGGAAACTACAGCAGACATCGTGCTCAGACAGAGAAACATGTAGTTCTATGTGTCACTTCACTCAAAATAGACCTGCTCATGGACTTCCTCAACGAGTTCTATGCCCACCCAAGACTACAGGTACATACATAATCCATATAAGCAAGTGTTTCTTTTTGGCTCTGTGTATTCCAGTAATCTGTATTATGATCTAGCTCGGCATGTGATGGTGGTATCATTAATTCTCAAATGTCTTGTAGGATTATTATGTGGTGATACTCTGTCCCTCTGAGATGGACATCCAGGTGCGGCGTATACTGCAGATCCCTCTGTGGTCTCAACGGGTCATCTACCTCCAAGGCTCTGCATTAAAGGATCAAGACCTGATGAGAGCTAAGTAAGTTTAACATTTTTGAGTTTTGTCTAAAAGGTCTCTTTAATATACGTTGATGCATTTTGAGCATGATTAAAGTAGGAAAATGAAAGACCTAAGAAATGAAACAACTACAGTTTGGGTAGACCTTTATAGACATGTCATGTCCATTAACATCCCAACACAAATTTGTAAACCAAGTGGATTTAAATGCAAGAAATTGCTGTATCTTTAAATATTAAGTTGCACTATTATTGTTATTAATGAGAAAATGGATGTCCTCTTTCACTCTAAAAATAACTGGATTTCACTTATATACTTATATACTGTATAACTAGCCACTATTAAAAAGTGTATTTTTCTTTTGGTTATGCCTTATCTCGTTTAAGCCATCAAGTGAGCCAGAACCCTGCCACTTTAAAATTGACTTACAGATTTTCACTGAATCAAAATCACCTTGCTGTTCGATTGAGGTTCTGACTCTGTGTTTGAGTCTGTGAGAGAGCCATTAGGCTGACACAGACATCAGTACAATGGATCAGCAAACTTATCTGTTACTGCAAGTTATTTGATCAAGAAAATTTTTTAATGCATTTATATTATCTCTAGATTATGGAGAACATTTGAGAATTGACCTCGGAATGGGGTTAATATTGTCGGAGATGTTCATTTTGTAAACATCAATAGTACAGTTTGCAAGAGCTGTACTTAAAGCAGCAAATGTGTTGGACGATTTATGGCTCACTATAAATTGCACAGAAATGCTTCACTGTTAAAGTTTGGCTTAATGGCAGGCTAAGCAGTTAAGATAATTAAATTAGCATAATCTCATTATTCTCTGTGAAAGACAACGTGTGTTTCTGTCTTTTTAGAGTCTGAGAGTGAAAGAGCTGTTAGTAAACTTCACTCACCAGTCACTTTTTCAAAGTACATCAATGTGTCATTTCTATAATTTAAACTTGCATAGGCTTACTGATTAACTGTTTCCAAATGGAAGCTTTGGACAGACTCCCAAAAGAAAAAGAACTAAATTAGTCTGCGAGGATATTTGAAGAGTCAACCTGCAAGCTCCACTGCCAGAGCCAAACCCGACACCAGTCTCAAGCCCATCTGTCCCTTATTTAAGCAGCCCTGAAATTTAAGGATAATATATGTGCTTCTTCCTGCAATGTAACTGCACTTACAATCCTACTATAATTCATTATAAATGCAGCGTATGTGTCTCAATATGCCCACTTCATATTCTAGTGCATGAATTTCTCATAAAACCCAGTCAATTTCCTGGCCTCCGTAATCTGTGTATTGTAATGATAAGGCTAGAATTTAAATAACTTTATGTTGTTAAAAGTCTCTATGTGGAAAAAAGGTACTGAGAATTGTTCCTTAAAATAATGTTGCCTTACTTCTTGCCAGTAGTTATTTCTCATACTTTAAAGCATGATTTGTGTTTAAAACAGGCTGTATGGAAAGCATCTGTGACATGATGTTGATTTGTTATCTGTAGTAATTCAGTTTCATTGGAAATCTATGCGACTACGACCAGGCACTTTTCAGGGTTTAAATGCAGAATTGTGCACTGTGGATGATATTTTTTAAGCACTTTATTAAAGCGTCAAGAATTGCACCATTTCAGCACAGGTCACTTGTCAACAAGAAATAGTTGTTTAGCTGGTTAGTATGACCCAGTTTACCCCTGCTGCTAGACACTATAACTACACCAGCTAGTAAAATAAGGTCATTATAATATAATATATTATAATAATATATATTATAATATAATATAATAATAATATATAGAATATAATTTCTCTGCATCTCCAGAGACATTATTAAACTTTGTAACAGCATCTCTCTTAGTTTGTTCTTACAAATGCTGCACAAAAACAAATATTAGTGCACTCACAGAAAGGATAGAGAGTGTTTGTGTTGCTGGGTTTACCCGTGTCTTACTGTAAAAGCTTTACCCACTTTTTTTACACTACTAATTTTTACAAATTGAGGGAAGAGTCAAAATTATTTACTGTGGAAATTGACAATATGTCGCAGTTTAACAGGAACCTGGAACATATCCATATAACATTGAGTGTGAAAACCAGCAGAAAATGAATGGCAGCTTTTTCAATGAGAAGAAACATCTTAAATCTATAGTGTTTTGCTTGATGTGAAGCCAGTATACCGTGAAATTGATCATCGGGACTGACTGTGAAAGGCATGGCAATAATTACCTTTCAGCACACTAATGTATACACACATGTGCAGGCCTTCAGGAGTGACAGTGCTGTGTAATGATGTTCTGTGTCCTGCAGGATGGACGATGCAGAGGCATGCTTCATCCTCAGCAGCAGAAATGAAGTGGACCGCACCGCAGCTGTAAATATAACCTCATAATACAGTCCCTTGCCAAAAGTTTAAGTTATTAGGGCTGCAAAATAAATAACTGAGAAGGAAAATAACCGTAAATCCTATCTCATTATTGATTAGTCGGGTCTTTGAGCTGTGTATAGAGAAATAATTTTTAGTGAAGCACCTTCAAATTATCAAAAATAAAACTTTTCGATATTTTCGATTTTCTATTTAAAAATTGCCATTTTTTAAATGTAAGCTAAAGCAAATGAATATACAACACAGACACTTTAAAAAAATCAATCAATCAGAGTGCAGCAAAAACAAGAAACCAAATTTTTTTGATCACTGTTACACATCAAATTTACTTTATTAACCAGCACAATTATAATGAATTATATTACTTAATTAACATTAACTTAAAGCTAGTGGGAAATCATTTTTAATCATTTATTGTAATATTATTCATACTTGGATTCATAGTTTTTATCTTTTAAGCTATTATGACTGTAAAGTTTTATCCCTTATCACTATATTGTAGGCCTAACCATTTCAAATGGTTTTGTTTAACCAGTTAATCAAGCAACACATTGTCTGTTATCAAAGTAGTTATTAGTCACAGCTCTGAAAGTTATTTTTGACACTTGCATGTGTTTTAGAATGATCATCAGTCAGTTTTTTTTTGTAATTCACTTCACAAATACAGTGAGTGATTTTCTCATTTTTAATGCCAAAATGGATTGTGCATATCATAGAATGATGTCTGATCTTACAGGATCATCAAACCATTCTGCGAGCGTGGGCTGTGAAGGACTTTGCTCCAAACTGTCCTCTATATGTCCAGATTCTCAAACCTGAGAACAAATTCCATGTCAAATTTGCAGGTTAGTTTTTTTTTTCTTCTCATCTGTCCTTCATAAATAATTTTTATGATTTATGATGATTTTAACAGACATGAGATAATGTAGGTACAAAATTAATTTGTAATTTCTGGACCTTTAACCAAAATGTATGTCATTTATATAGTCAGCATGTGACTATATACTTTTAATACAACAGCAAGAATTAACATTTTAAATACATTTAGACATAAACATAAAATAAAACAGTAAAAGTGTGAAATTGAAAAACTCTCCTGACAGTCAGACATGGTCTTATTTTAGACCCAATCTGTTAGCAGCATACTGTATAGCTTATTGTGTGTATTAGATGGTTGTACATGTAGTGGGTTTCTTGTAGGTGTATGACTCATAAATATAGATCTGTTTGGATTCTACCCCCTCTGTCTCCCAAGGTATACATCCTAGTTAAATTGTTTCATGGTCATGAGCAGCTGTTTTGTATGTCCAGCATGGCCTCCACCTCTCGGGTCACGCTGCATTTTCATTTTCTGTACATGTGTTCATTTATCAGATGAAGTGAAGTATTCAGAGGAAATAATAATGACCCTTTGCGTGTGCAATACTATAAATGCATGTCATAATCCAAGCACCTTCAGAAAGTTAATAATGCAAAGTCTGTCTGTCATTTAGTGTATGATGGCTAGTTTTTTTGTGAGTATTACAAAATCTGTAAGTGTATGATGCTATTTTCTGGTTAATGATGATCTGTCAAGTTTTTAAAAACTGTGTAGTGTATTCCTTCATTTAAAAAGTGTCTGCCTGTAATGAAACCAATTTAGTCTGAATGAATAACAATGAATGAATCAACTAATGTTGGATTTGTTCTGAGAATTAGGGGAGTTCATTTATGTGGTGAGGTCTTTTAGTTTCATAATGTTTCAAAATTTCGCAAGAATGACTGGTGTCCTAGAAGTGTTTGAAGAGTTCAGCAGGGAGTCCATCTGTGCCTTGTTGAAAATTATTCCCTTTTAAGAGAACATTGATTTAATATTTGCTCATTTACTGTTATGATCAAGGGTGATTTAAAATATAAAATTAACATGTCATATATTATTTTATTTTTTATTTATTTATTTATTTATTTTTGTTAGATCATGTGGTGTGTGAGGAGGAGTTCAAGTATGCCATGCTGGCCCTGAACTGTGTGTGTCCAGCCACTTCTACGCTAGTCACACTCCTGGTGCACACGTCTCGTGGACAGTGAGTACTGTCTTTGTTTTTCCTCTAACACTGATGTAAGATAAATGTCGTCTAAAATGCTGTTTAGTTTATTGAAGGATTTAATAATGAATAATGGCACCTCATATAACCTTTCCAATTCTGTGATCCCTAACAAATCATTGTGTCACAATGAATTACTCAGAGCATATTTGTGAAGTGATCCGATCAATGCCATTAAACTTGTTGTGATAGTTTCCCAGAGGGAGACTGATCATGCATTCACCTGAACTTACTGAGATTTTTTTTATAATGAAAACTCTCTAATTATCTCACAATAACACTAATATCGCATTTGCTGAAGGGAGGTTTGGAGTTTGATTGTGTTTGATCTGTCTGTTTCAGAGAGGGACAGACGTCTCCAGAACAGTGGCAGAGGACATATGGCCGATGCTCTGGGAATGAAGTTTACCACATTCGTTTGATGGACAGCAAGTTCTTTGGTGAATATGACGGGAAGAGTTTTACTTATGCCTCCTTCCATGCGCATAAAAAGTGAGTGATTGTGGAAAGTTTACTTTGAACTGCAGGATTTACTGCTAGAGTGTGTGTGAAGTGATATATATACCCTCCTAAAAAAAGCCAGCTGACTGAGCTTTTTTTTTTATTACTGCTGCCACTTTGCACTCCACTGTTTTTATTTTACACCCTTTTTAATGATCATTTTAAATCACATTTCCTATATATATATTTCACTTCAAATGTTTGGGCTTGGTAAGATTTCTGTAATGCTTTTTAGTCTCTTATGCTGGCCAATGCTGCATTCATTTCATAAGAAATACAGTAAAATTGTAATATTGTAAAATTTGTACATTCTTGCATAATAGAAGTATTACCCCCAGTTTCACAGACAAGGCTTAAGCTAGTCCCAGACTAAACTGCATGTTTGAGCTGTCTCAGATGAAAATATCTTGCTCTCACATATCAAACATATCATACATATTAAAACATATCAGTGTCATTGTTCTGTGTTAAGATGCACACCTGTAATATTTTCTTATAAGACATTTTTGTAAAAGTTGCTTAAATATCTTAATTTAACTAATCCCTAGTCCTGGTTTAAGGTAAGCCCCGTTTGTGAAACCGGGCTTTAATGTCTTAACATTTAAGTACTTTAAAAGTACTGTATATATCAGGTAATTCACACTCTATTGGCCACTTTGCTACGTCTATTATTGCTTAATCTAATTTACATTATAATGGTCATTTGCATTTTATTACCGCGTGTACTTCATTTGCATCATAATGTTTTTATTCACATGATATATTACTAATGCATGTCACCTTGTACTCTACAGAATTACAAAGTTGAATATAATGTACTCAAGATCCTCAAAGCAGTGTCAGGGTGTAGATCATGTTAGCACTGCCCTTCTCTCTCTTAAATACCAAATTAAACACCCTGAAATCATCTGTCTCTTAGGTATGGTGTCTGTCTAATCGGCACAAAGAGAGAAGACAATAAGAGCATACTTCTGAACCCCGGCCCTCGCCACATCATGTCTGCCACAGACACCTGCTACTACATCAACATCACTAAAGAGGAGAACTCTGCCTTCATCTTCAAACAGGAGGAGAAGCACAGCAAAGGGCTGTCGGCCACCGGCGTTTATGACGCCCCCTCTCGTCTCCCGGTGCAGAGCATCATCGCAAGCATGGGTGAGGGAACAGTGATGTAACAGACTTATAATTGTCAGCCTGATGAGTTTCTCAAAAGCTGCACTGTGTAATTTCTGTGCCACTGGCAACACCAAGCAGAAATCAGAAAATAATGACTGATGACTAAACATTAGTGCCGTTGTTGTTGTTACATAACACAGCCTAAACAAATGAATTTGAATTTGTTTACATCAGTGCAGCCACAGGGTTGGTTTCCATATGGATGCCATATGCCAGTTAGTGCTATGAGAGTAACATTCAGAAGCAGGGTGAATTTATCAAAATATAGAAGATTTAAGTCATGCTCATGATAAAATATACTTTCTTTCATTGTTTTTTCTTTATTGAAGTTGATCAGTCTACTTCGTATGGTAAGTCTGAGCATGTGGTTTAGAGACACAGCTAAATCATACAGTTAGACATCATTAGTGGATGTCTGTGTAAATGTTAACATTTACAGAAACCTCTCTCTCCCTTTCATTCCTGTTACTTTGAGGAACTCAAAAGCTCAAGGCTTTTGTCCTGAAAGCTTTTTACATGGAAAATACATTTTTCTTCTTAATTGGGCTTTGAAACTGCTTTTGCATGTGTCAAATATAGTCTTATATATTTAATATAATAATATTAATTATTTATATATAAGGAATTAGTTCAGAATGTTTCTTCACTGATTTGTTTTTACAACTGCTCTTAACATTTTGCAAAGGAATTATTTTCTGCATAACAGCAGAATTTTCCTTCAGAACATTTTCTTCCCTTAAGCATTTTTAAATTAAACCTCACGGTGCTTAAAGATTTTGGTTGCAAAGCACTGATTTGAAATGTGCAAATCAGTCTTCATTCATAAAAAGCAATAAATCAGGGTTGAGGTCAACTTCAGCGCGTTTAAGAAATATTGTGCTGTATTTAAATATTCATACCATCTACACAGGCTAATTTTCCTAGTAATTTACACAAGATTTTTCATTTTATTCGTCGTGCTGATGAAAATGAACTGGAATTGACCTAAATTCTGAGTCATCAAAAATTTATATTCATAACACAGTATTTCTTTGGCCGCTTTCATTGCACTTAAAATAGCACAAAAGCAATTGACATTTCAGATCAGACAACGGTGTTTAGATCGTTTCATCGGTGGGCACGTCAATTATTCCCTCACACCACACTTTGCCAAAGCTCGCCCAAAGAGGAAAACCTCAACTCTCATGGCTCATTTGTTTTGCGTTACAGGAACTGTGGCCATTGACCTACAGAATCCAGATCCCCCGGCTGACAGCAGTAAACTGGCCCTGCCCACAGAGAACGGAGCTGGGAGTCGCAGACCCAGCATTGCCCCTGTGCTTGAGATAGCGGACTCCTCTGCAATCCTGCCTTGTGATCTTCTCAGTGACCCCTCAGAAGATGAGACCAACCAATCAGATGAGGAAGGAGCACCAGCCTTAGAGTAAATACCACTTTAAAAGTACAAAATCAATGGGATTTCTCAGGGAAAGCATGATAGAGTCGTTTGTCTTTGACTTTTCTTAAACAGCCAGCAAATGTGAAAGACATGAGCCTTAAATCAAGTCTCATGTGGATAGCTGTGCTTTTACAATACAGTAATAGTCACAATTTTTTTTTTTAAGTTTAAGGTCTCTTCTGCTCACCAAGAGAAAAAATATCTATTATTACAATTTAAAATGTTTGAAATTTATTTAAAATGTAATTAATTCCTGTGATGTCAAAGCTTAATTTTTAACATCCATTACTCCAGTCTTTAGTGTCACATGATCCTTAAGAAACATTGATTATTATTAGTTTAAAACATATTTGTGCTTAATGTTATGCAAATTTCAGCATTCGTTGATGAATAGAAAATGACCAACAATATTTGTCAAACAGAAATTGTATGATGTTATAAATGTATTTACTGACACTTCTGATCAATTTAATGCATCCTTGCCGTATAAAACTTAAAAAAAAACAATTAATCTTACCCCTGTGACTTATAGTTATTTCTTAACTGTGCACGCTCTCTAGTGTGATTGTTGAATTACATTTTACAGCTTTCCGGAAGATCAGATGAACCTTAAATGTATTAGTTGCTATCAGCCCTTAGCGGTCATGCTGCAGAATAATTACAGCGTTTGCTTATGTCAGTCAGAGCCGGAGGAGACGTGGACTCATTCACTGTCTCTGTCTCTGTCTCTCCCTCACACACACACACACACTATTGATAAAGACTAAATGTCTTACAGAACAGCTCATAGTCGTTCTTGCCGCAGGACCCCTGTATTTTCTAAAGCTTTCTCTGGTGAGCAGAGTAAGTTGTTAAAGACCCCTGCTCTGCTGTACTGAGCCGCTGATTCTTCAGTGCTCTCATAGTGCCATCTACTGATCAATTGCATGCAATGCTTTCAAAAAAAAACCCTTTGTAGAATGATTGATGTCAGCCAAGTGTTCATGTGCTGAATATGCATTAAATGGAAACATTCATTGTAATTAATAATCGTGTTTGTTGCATTTTATATCCTTCTGCTTTTTCAAGGTGTATTAAAGGCTATCCTCCAAACTCCCCTTACATTGGAAGCTCTCCAACCCTTTGTCACCTTTTGCAACAAAAGGCACCATTTTGTTGCCTACGACTTGACAAGGTGAGTTTATAACTCTTAATTCACCCTTAAAGACTGAGAGCAATTCCGCTTAATCCATTACTGTGGCATAGTTGGATGAAAGAGAAATTGTGACATTTTTACTGACTGATATGTGACCCTAGACCACAAAAAAAGTTATTGGGATATATTGTAGCAATAGCCAAAAATACACTGCATGGGGCAGAATTATGGATTTTTCTATTATGCCAAAAATCATTAGTAAGGATTATGTTCCATGAAGATATTTTGTAAGTTTCCTACCATAAAGGAGAACTTCATTTTGACAACTTTAAAGTTGATTTTCTCAGTATACAGATTTTTTTGCGCCCTCAGATTTCAGATATTCAAATGGTTGTATCTCAGCCAAATATTGTCATATCCTAACAAACATACTTCAGTGGAAAGCTTATTTATCCATTTTATTAATCACTTTCATTCAAATTTGAAAAAATTACACTTATGACTTATGGTTTTGTGGTCCAGGGTCACATATTTATGTGGAGGGATTTAACAGTCTAAATTAAATTATTAAATATGTCATGCGTTTCAGCAATAAGTACAAATAAATGGGTAATGTCATATTTCAGGGCACTTTTCATTTTACATAAATATTCATTATACCTATATTTACTGAATGTATGTTTTTTTGTCTTCTTTTCATTTTACATGAAAAAATACATATTCCATGCATAAATTATTATAACATTCTATGATGTGTGTGTGTTCGCATGTTTGCATATAATGTCTTTTTTACTTTTATAGCTGATACTGTATCTGTATCAATTATTTCAGTCTGTTAAACATTTCACTTGTTTTTGATTGCAGGGTTGTCGACACAATAGCTTTGAAGACGCCAAGGCATATGGTTTCAAAAACAAGTTGATTATTGTTTCTGCTGAGACAGCGGGAAACGGCCTGTACAACTTCATAGTGCCACTGCGTGCCTATTACCGACCGCGAAAGGAGCTGAACCCCATTGTGCTGCTGCTGGATAATCCGTGAGAGAGCTGCCTCATCAGTTTTTCAGCCCATGTTACTGTTCATAGTGATCACTTTAGACTTTGAAAGCCAGCCGAAAGCATTGCTTAACCCGACTTTACCACTTAAAAATACTTCCAGGCATATTTGCATAAAAAACAAATCTCTGTTCACAATCTGCCATGCGTTAGATGGAAATCCTTATGTATTATATTGCTCTCTAATGCTTAAACACTTTCAAAAAATTTTGTTCATTATGCTGCACACATTCTTCCTTTGAGTACTGCAAAATAGTGTACACTGTTGTCGTCACATTGTAGAATCTTCCTCAGTTTCCATGGCAACTCTGAGATGTGGCAAAATCTTTTTGCAATTACCTGCTTATGTATTTTCCACAAGCTTTTACCTTGAAAACTAATTTTTATAAGGTCGTGTGCCAGTGCCAAACCTTTAAGAACTCTAAAACTGCAATTGTGAGTGGATTAGCATTGTCAAACTGCTCTTCCCCTCCATTTCCAGGCCTGATAATCATTTTCTTGAAGCCATCTGCTGTTTCCCGATGGTGTACTACATGGCTGGTACTATTGACAAGTAGGACTTTAAATATTTCTCTGCACATACACAACCCGAAATGGGTTTTAGAGTGGTCTGAATAGTCCATTTGTGCTGGTTTCTGTCATAGTTTAGATAACTTGCTGCAGTGTGGCATCATCTACGCTGATAACCTGGTGGTGGTGGATAAGGAGAGCACAATGAGTGCAGAGGAAGACTACATGGCAGACGCTAAAACCATAGTCAACGTGCAGACCATGTTCAGGTACATTGTATCTTCTAACAGCAAATTGGTTTCATTTTTCTTTAGCTGATGTCTTTCTCTACATTAGTTAGGTACTAATTACTTTTTTTCTGAAAACTTCATTTTCGTCTTTGTTCTCCTGTTGTTGTGTCCTCCCTCTACTAGGTTGTTTCCTAGTCTCAGCATAATCACTGAGCTAACTCATCCTTCTAACATGAGATTCATGCAGTTTCGTGCCAAAGACTGCTACTCCCTGGCTCTCTCCAAACTGGAAAAGGTGTCATATTTTAACAACCACACCATTTCACTTAACATCTGGGTCCAAAAGTCTAAGATGTTTTTATGTTTTGAATATTTGGAATTCATTATTTCAGTTATTGCCAATTATATTGACGATAACTGGAAAAAAAAAGAAAGAAAATTATTTGAAAACCTAACCATAATCTAGAATAATTATATATAATAATTATATATAACCTATATATACAGAAGTCTTAGGCCACTAGTATTTTCACCAACATAAAAAGGGTTTTAAGTGGGTTATTTCTATCTTTTGTGGTAGCGTGTCAGTTGGAAATATATATATATATATATGTATATAAATTTTTTTTTCATTTACATGTTTAAATCAGTTTCTGACTTTTGGACTTTGTAACAATTCCTCCTTTTTAAGTAAACTTAACCAGGCCTAACATTAGCATACTACATTTCAGACTATTTGTATGAAATAGCTTCGCTTAAATGCTTCTGTTAATGGCTGAAAATACCGAAACTTAGATAATGCCGCATCAGAAAATGCCAGATGGTCTCAAAATCTCATATCATCAGTGAAAAAGCCATCAATCTTTTGTTGTGATCTTTTTTCCTTTTCTCCAGATAGAGAGAGATAAGGGCTCTAATCTGGCGTTCATGTTCCGCCTGCCGTTCGCTGCAGGCAGAGTGTTCAGTATTAGTATGCTGGATACTCTTCTTTACCAGGTGGGTAACACATCAGATGCAACTTCTGCGAATCCTCTACCAAGATATTAAATATGTTGCGCCACCTTGTGGCATATCTATGAATATATATACACCACAGTTCAAAACATTTGGGGGTTCGTACAGTAAGTTTTATTTTTAAAGAACCGAATGCTTTTATTCAGCAAGGACAAATTAAATTGATCAAAAGATTTCGATTTAAAATGCTGTTTTTATTAACTATTCCTTGAATAATTCATTAAATTTTACAGTTTGCAGAAAAACAGTTTTTTTTCAGTTATCATTGATAATAATAATAATAAATATCTTTCTTGAGCACAAAATCAGCAAATAAGTATGATTTCTGAAGAATCATCACTAAAGCCTGGAGTAACGGCTGTTGAACCTCATATTTATATATAAAAATAGAGAAACAAATATGTTCAATTGTAGTAATATACCACAAAATTACTGTTTTTACAATATTATATTATTTTACAATATTATCTATTAAGTACAGCTTTGATGAGACTAAGAAAATGTATCAGTTTGCATAACATTAAGCAGCACAACTGTTATAGCAGTGATAATAATAAATGTTTTTAAGTAAATGGGGGAAAAAATCGAATCGTATAGCGCATTTTTTTATACATGGGTCTTCAAAAGGAGGGCTACTTGTTATATGAAGTAAAATTTTGCCAATGTGAAAGATAAACTCAAGTTCATCTTGATTTGTCATTCTGCCTCACACATTAAAATGGATGTAATATGTATGTGTATAGTGCATTTTATTTTCTTTTTCTCCACACGTTTGATGCTCAAAAAGGGCAGATTTTCATCATCTTTCTGTGCAGTAGATAGAAAGAGTACCTTTAGTGGCATTTGCAGTAGACTGTGATCCTGCTTTGCTCCCCTCCGGCACTGAGTCTCTGTGGAGTGTTTATTGATTGTCTGAGGTCTGAAGATCATATGTGTGCTTTCTGGGGACCGTTTCTGTATTTATATAGTTTCTGTTTATCCTCTAGTCTTTTGTGAAGGACTATATGATTCTGATCACAAGACTCCTGCTCGGTCTAGACACCACCCCGGGCTCTGGCTACCTCTGTGCTGTAAGTGTAATCACAAACAAAAACTCTCCCACACACCCTGAGCAGCCAGTACGCCCGCCATCATTACGTGCCATTGTTTTGCATACATTATGCAGTCCATTGTTACAGTTAAAATGCATAAAGCTGGTTATTTGACCTTGTCCACCCACAAATCTGTTGCTGCTGTCAGCGGTGTTGAAATGAGGCTGATGGTGTAAAAATATCATCACGTTTTAGTTGTATGTGATATTATGGTTGAATCTTTCACTGTTTAATTTTCTTTATTCAAAATTCTTTTGATTTAATAGATATAAAAAAGCGGTACATAATTGCTCATTATTACCAGTTTTTGATTTTAGTAAAACATGTCCTGACCTTCACTCTTCACTTTTGAAACAGATGAAGGTAACGGAAGAGGACTTATGGATCCGGACGTACGGAAGACTATTCCAGAAGCTGTGCTCGTCCAGCGCAGAAATTCCAATTGGGATATACCGCACTGAATCTCACATGTTTTCCTCCTCAGAGGTAAGATGTGATAAAGAGGAAGTGATCAGAGACACGGCTGAATACACTCTGCTCAGCAAATCAATCCGTAACTGTGCTTTTACTAAATCTTGTGCAGTGTTCAAGATTTACAGCTTTATTTTGGTCTATATCATGGCTTTGCTGGCTGCCTTATTAGCTGTGTTGTGACTTGAAGCTTGTGCGATCCTTGTGCTAATCATTTCTCATCTCATTCGCATCTATTGCTTGTTCCAGTTTAAGGAGGTTTGCAAGCGGGTAAGAACACATTCCATTTCTCAGCCACACTGTCGTGTTAATAGCACTGCGCTGTGTTTCAGCTGTTTGTTTCCTGTCCAACATCCATTACTTTTACTCACTCATCACATGCTGCTGGTGATCTGTAAAATTTGTTAATAAATAACACACCTATTTAAATTATTTTGTTTTGTAAGTTGGTTTATTTAAAAATTTAATGAAGTATTTTTTTTATTCTGCTGCTGAGGATTCGCAAATATTCCTTTCTAAAATATAAACACAGCTGTATATTGTTTATGTCTAAATATCCATTTATACTCTGTGTGAAAAATAGTAGTGTAACATTGAATTGATATTTCCAAAATTTTAATAATTAGCTTTTTATTGTAACTATTGTTATTAAAGGTTTTAGTAGTTATTATTATTATCTGGAGAACATTTATTTTTTCTGCCATTATATGAACTCACTACCTTAAAAAAGCTAGTTGTTGGTAAGATTTGTTGATTTATTTATTTATTTTTTTAAAGAGGCTGCATTACTAGTATTATGAAATGTTATTACAATTTAAAAAATCATTCTAATATGCTAATTTGGTGCCTGTTATTTTTACTATTATTATCAATTTAAGAAACAGTTGTGCTGCTTAATTATTAATAATTAATTAATATTTTTTAGTAAAAACTCTTTAGGATTCTATGCTGAAAAAAGTTCAAAAGAGTAAGATTTATTTCAAATAGAAATATTTTCTAATATAAATATCTTTACTGACACTTCAGATCAATTGAATGCATCCTTGCTGAATAAAAGTATTAATTTCTTTAAAAAAAAAATGTTTTTCTTTAAAAAATATTCAAATCTTACTGACCCCAAATTGTAGAATGGCCTTAAATGTAGACAAGGCTAATGTCATCCTGTCAGTAGATGAATTAGAGCCAGCTAAAAATATATGTGTAATTACGTAGTGCTACTTTCCAGAGTAAAGTTGTTCAGCTGCTAATAAACTGGTACAAAAAAAGGTAACGCATAATGGCTTTAATCGAGAGACAATGAAAACATCGGCTTTGCCACTTAAACACAGTTAACCTATCGACTACCTGTTTCCATGCTGAGCAGTCTCAGGTGTCTGTGGGGGACTGTGAGGACCGCAGGGAATCCTGGAAAGAGAAAACCGCCCACAGAAACTCCACAGGGAGCGACCAATCAGAGCACCCACTCCTGCGGAAGAAGAGCATGCAGTGGGCGAGACGGCTGAGCAGAAAAAGCACCAAACCGCCTAGTCGAGCTGAACGCATCAATCAACAGCGCCTGAACCTGTACCGACGCTCAGAGAGACAGGAGCTGTCAGAGCTGGTAAAGAACCGCATGAAGCACTTAGGGCTGCCTACTGTGGGATACGGTGAGTTTGACAAGGGGAAGTGACTATTTCTATTTGTGCCTTAGAAAATACTGAACATCCTTACGTTGATGTCTATTTGATATAGTGGGTTATTACGAATTTACAATGCTGGAGATCTGTTTTTACAGTGTTTCTCTTGGTAAATCATACAATAGTGTCCCCTTGTGTTCCCTGCATCAATCATTATTCATCTGAAACGTCCTTTATCGGGTGTCACAGGAAAATGGCAGTTGATATAGATCAATATAGATGACATGCTGCCATATAAAACATTCAATAAGGGAATATTATTGTTTTTTCATCTATAAGAAATAATAAGTTTTTTCTACACTGAGCTCTAAAGGTACTAATATTATGTATTATTTTGTAATTCTAAACCATCTTTACATCCAAATTCTAAATATTTACACTGTTTTGAGTAGAATTACATTTATAATGATTATATTAAATTGTTCAAGCTGCATGAACTGTAATGATCATGTTCTCCTGTATGATTTGACATCATGCAAACATACTTGAACTCCAGAAGCAAGAACATCCAAGCTACTGTGTGAAGAGTCACATAATCACAAATGTATTTATTAATTGATTAGTGACCCAGAATCTTACATTTTTATCTTTACTTTTGCATTTGATTTTTATTTAGCAATATCCCAAAACGTATTTGCAAAGATAAACAAAGATTCTCAATACTCTCAAACCTTGAGACTGTATATCGTAGATATTCTTAAGAAGAAACATTCCCTGTGTTATAGCAGGTGGGTTTTATAGTGTCATGATAAATATCTTTTGTTGTTGAAGGATAGATCATCATCGACTTTTTTGTGTGCCCTTCATTGTTGTTTATTCTATTCACTTTTACTCACTTTCCATCCTCCATGTTGCAAAAATTCATTCTCTAATTTTTCACTAGTCAACCCTGAGAAATACTGATGAAAAATAAAGATGAAGTGTATTTTTTGTTAAAACTACTTTCTGTACACATACATTTATTCACTTCATCTTTTAAATTGTCTTCTGTTGATGACACTATGTATAAATATAACAAACAACTTGAGAATGTGTTTTTTGCATGGTAAGATATTCTAGACCTCTTTAAAAAGTACTGCTTTCTCTGCTGCTTGCTTGACCTTTTCTTTCTTATCTCTTTCTACTTTGGCCTTTTCCTCCGCACCCTGTAGAGGACGTAGCTAATTTAACCGCAAGTGATGTGATGAACCGAGTAAATCTAGGATATTTGCAAGGTAAATCCACTCAACATCACTTCCTGTAGTATAGGATTGTTCCAGTGGTCAAGCCACTGGAGTAATGAGCTGAAAGAAACCTGATGTTCTGGAGACGGATGTCATTATGAAACTCTGTTGCTCAATTTGTCCAGTGACATTCATTAGAATGGCATTAGCAGTCTGTGTGTAATAGGATAAGCACTGGAACCCAAAGGAAAGTGCTTTGTTGTGTTTTAAAGGAATAGTTCACTAAAAATGAAAATATGCTAAAATGTACTCACCCTCAGTCCATCACTTGCTCACTAGTCGATCCTCTGCAGTGAATAAGTCCAGACAGCTGATAAAA
>JAUMHI010000040.1:15512523-15543185 GCA_032359435.1 Enteromius unitaeniatus | reverse complement strand
TGGGGATTTATTCAAAATTGAAGGTACACTGAACCAGCATGGCTACCACAGCATCCTGCAGCGACATGCCATCCCATACGGTTTGCATTTAGTTTGACGATCATTTATTTTTCAACAGGACAATGACCCCAAACACACCTCCAGGCTGTATAAGGGCTATTTGACCAAGTGCTACGGCAGATGACCTGGCCTCCACAGTCACCGGTCCTGAACCCAATCGAGATGGTTTGGGGTGAGCTGGACCGCAGAGTGAAGGCAAAGTGGCCAACAAGTGCTAAACACCTCTGGGAACTCCTTCAGGACTGTTGGAAAACCATTTCAGGTGACTACCTCTTGAAGCTCCACAAAATAATGCCAAGAGTGCAAAGCAGTAATCGGAGCAAAGGGTGGCTATTTTGAAGAAACTAGAATATAAAAATTATTTCACCTTTTTTTGTTAAGTACATAACTCTAGTTTTGATGACTTCAGTGAGAATCTACCAATGTCAATGTTCATGAAAATAAAGAAAACGCATTGAATGAGAAACATGATTTTGGGGAAATGTTGTGTTAATGTTGGTACACAATAGCATATGATATATAAGGTATAATAACTTTCAACATAATATTAAAAAAAAAAAATGTTTATTTCCTGAAAAATAATTTGTTTCCAAACATTTGGCCTGTACTGTATATATAAATACACATACATGAATGTTTAAAATAAAATATTTAAAATACATGAATGTTAAAATATTTATTTATAATATAAATTACGAATATAAACGGATATTCAAATATTTAAAAAATACATACTGTATGTATTTATATATACACATAATAAATATACACCATACACATATATTGTGAACAAAAACTTATTTTGGATGCAATTAATTGTTTGAAAGCAGTTTCTTCTTTCAGTAGCTTAACATCCACTGGTCACCGTTCACTTTCACTGTTTGGAAAAGTAATTTTACAAAACATTTCTGTGATCCTAGTTAAAATGCAATTATCCCAACATTTGTATTCCCAAATCATGACACAATATAATCCAATTTTTATTGGTTAACTGCATCTTTACAGTACACATCTGACATTTATCTGACCCACTTCTCTGGCAGATAACACATATTAACATCTGATCATCCTACCTTTTGGTATCTTTTTGCAAACATACTCTGTTTCTGCGTATATACAGGACCGACACCATGCCTCATGTATGCACTGGAACACCACTAAAATAAAAAGAGCTAGGCAAAAAAGTAAAAAAATAAACATTTGTCAATTATCAATTAATTGATTTTAAAGCCAACATCATATCAGAGTGCAATAATACTCACCGCGCATACTGACAAACATCAAATAACAATGTCCTCTTGAGTTCCTGTCCAACGACCATCCATGCACCGAATGCCTGACCTGTAGAGCCCCATGCAGAGGATAAACTGCCAGTTGCCAGGATACAAATGTGTCTTCAGTGGACTGCCAAGGATACAGTGCTTGTCGATGAGGCACGGCCTCATTGTTCCAGTTGACAAAATTTAGGAAAGCCATCACGAGACCGCAATTAGACTGCAAAAGTTCTTGCAATCACCCAACAGCAATAAAGCTATTAATACAAAAGTTTATCAATTGCCGACATATAGTCAATTTAGCACAAAACATGATACTAATACCCATTACTATGAAGTAAGCTCACTTACTGTACAATTCAAAAGTTACAAAATAAAGTGGAAGAAAGATGACAATGTCAATAATGGGAACAAAATAATGAGAATGAATTTGACTTGAAATATTTATTAATATAGTCTTATTTAAAATAAATAATAATACGGTAAAGGAAGCAAAATGAGCAAGAATGAATAGTAGTGTTTAAAACAAACAAACAAAAAGAAAGGTGATCAACATCAATACAATCTTTTAGTTAAGATATAAAAACACACATATACAAAACTGCAATTTAAAATTAAACAATGCAGCGACATATAGACAAGTCTAACACCTATTGTTTGGAAACAGTAGTTTAAGAGTCATTAAGGGGCTGTCAGTGTGCTATTTTCGGTGTTAATGGTATTTGAGAGATGTTTCTCGGTTTATGACAGTACCTTCACCTATCAACTGATTTTTGTCAGTTGATTTGAAAGACAATTGCTTTAGAAGCAAAAATGGTTTAGTAAGCCCTTTGAAAATCTACCCCAGCTATACACCTTCATGAGCAAACAAATAAAGTGCATGTGCAACACTCAATTGATCTCGACACCAAACACAAGGCTTTTATGAGTGTTCTCTATCGTCTAAACACAAGGATGTCGGCAGTGTTGACACTTCTTTCACTGAGGAATGTTTTCAACCTTGGTAAATAATTAGACAGCGACTGCAAGGGAAGTAACCGATTATGAATATATTAAATACTGTCATTCAAATCGTTTACAGCGACACTCTTCATAACAGAGCATGCTGCTCTTCTGCATGAGAAAAAGCTCCAGTGCCAACATCAACATGGTTACATTGCATGATAATATTACTAAAACATGATCATAAGTGCACCATAGTACAGACTGTCCAGAGGAGAGGCCGCTACAGAGTAGAACGGAAGAGAACTGCATTTGACACACATCAAGGTCTGTTTGATTTCCTATTAAAAGGACCACCAAGTTTCCAAAAAATGGGCTACAGCCGAGCTGATTTTTTAAAGCGCTGGATGAACAGACATTAGTACCACAATGCATGAAGGCCAAAAGTATGCAGACCTGGGATTGTCCCAGTGACAACAAAAGAGCAGCATGTTTTGGAGGCAAAAAATGCTTTGTTGAGAGGCAAGTCAGCATTTTTTTTTTTTTACATGAATTCGAGTTCTGGCAGTCCTTAGAGTCAACAAACATGTTTTAAAGACGTTAAGAGGAAAACGTATATCCCTCGCAAAAAAGGCAGAAATTGAATCAAACAAAAACTATCATGGGGGAAGTGCTTCGTTTAAACGAGCTATTCAGTGCCAAACTAATAAATACTTCAAGTAACAAAAAAATGTATCATGTAAAAAGACCACAGGATTGTGGGTAAAGGACTACTTCAACCCAAAACACATTCAAATGAAGTGCATGTCGATTCATGCCTGTTCGTTTGTCCAGCGAGCCTCTTCCATCCAAACTCTGACGGAAGCAGAGAAGTGATTTTTGGCCTCGTTGCAAAAGTGCAGATCTTATGAGTGCCATCTGACTTCACTTTACGCTCTTTTTTGGCCCTGCGGGTCTTTTGGCTTGCCACAAGTGGTTATGGATAGTCAGCGCATCTACACTAACGGACACAGTCTTGGCAGGGATTACAGTGAACTGCTTGCGATCCGAGCTGTACTTGTAGAGTTTGTCAATCATCTTCTTAGTGATGCTCTTGGGCCCTGTGCCGGTGAGCTTGTGGATTTCCTCTGTGTCAGGGAAGTAGGAATAAAGAGCTCTGAACTGACAGCCACTGTCCCGGAAGAGAATCATCAAGTGGTTCGAGTCACACTTCTCCAGCTCCTACCGGTCAAAAAAAATTATTTAGGGTTTTTTCACTGTAATAGACCATCAAGACTAGCTGGTTACATCACAGCATGATATATGCATGTCAGGAACCTGCAAAAGCGGTCACACACCTCAAGAATGGAGTTCTTCTGTGGTTCATTTACTTTTCCCGCTAAGCAGCAATGAGAGATGGCGTTGTGAATTATAGGCTTGTTGGACTTTGCGCTTGGCTCTTTGAAAAGCTTGGGTCCTACAGTGACATTAACAACAAAAAACATCAAGACAACACATGACATGCAATAAATGTACTATAAGGTCATTGATCTTTTTTCCAAAAATATATGATGATTCATTATAAAGTTTTTCCACATACACACTACAGTTTGGTAAAGAGTAGGCCTTTTTTCCTGATGTTTGTTGTTATTTAACATTTTTATATACATTTAAAAACATATATTATTTATTACTTAGACATGTTGACAGATGAGTACACGCATGTTGGGCATCTATGACTAGATATGTTTTTTGTGGACTTTCAAAATTTGCTTTGCTTGAGAAAGCATAATATAATATAGTTATGTTTTTTAGTCAAATTAGTTTAGTCTAAAACAAAATAGAATTTTTTGGCAGCAGACATCTGCGTTCAAGCGTTTTTTTTCCAGATAGCTTACCTACCCAAGCTCTCAAAAAACAGATGTGTGCTTATGTACTGAAGCACACGGACAAACATACGGTCTGATATATGGTCGAGATCAATATGTTGCTGTTTGTAATAAAGAATGCTGTGCTGGTGTAGAGGGATCTAAAACAGTATAAATTATTTAGTACTCCAGACCAGCATGTGGTTACTGAGTATCAACAAAAAATATAAAGCACTTGCATCCTACAGAATGGAAAGTGAAAACTCACCAGTGTATTCCGCCATGGATGTTGATGTAATGGAAGACGCGGTAGAACCGTTGTCCCAGTCCCTCTCTGTAGTCCGACTGGAATTGCGACTGAGGCCTGGAAATGACTCTGCTGATTCCCCTCTGTTAATGGAAAGAACGTACAGCAACATTTAAAGTGCTTTAGAGGTCACAGTCTGAATACAGTCGATTGATTCTGAAACAAATTAATGAAATGCAAGCATGCATCTGCACACAGCCTGTAGGACATGGGAAGGACTTACTGATAAGATCCCGCCCCCCCTGAGTTCACACTGTCTGGTTCAGTGGTGGCCACAGAGGCCAGTGATAGACTA
This sequence comes from Enteromius unitaeniatus, assembly GCA_032359435.1. Taxonomy (NCBI): domain Eukaryota; kingdom Metazoa; phylum Chordata; class Actinopteri; order Cypriniformes; family Cyprinidae; genus Enteromius; species Enteromius unitaeniatus. The sequence goes on along the minus strand of JAUMHI010000040.1, from coordinate 15,538,460 downwards.
GAGCCAGACTTGGCACTGACGAGATTCTCATCTGGTGAGGGACATGAGGGAGGTTTCATTATTTTAGTTTAAGTGCCATCAAACATGTCTGCTGTTAATGAAATAATGTAAAAAAACAGAAGACACAGTTTAATACTTACTGGTAGCAGGATATTTGGTAAGTGAATCAACTGAGGGTTCTTCCCTCAGCACAGACTTCGGCCTTTGTTTTCTGGGCTTGGGTTTGGGCTTGGGCTTAGGCTGGGGTTGCTCTTGCTCCTCACACATCTCCTGCTGTTTTCTTCTAAGGTATTCCTGCTTTATCAACTCTCTCCTGGTCTTCTCCTCCTCTTTTCTGAGTCTATCCTCTTCAGCTTTTCTCCTGGAATTGGAAAAGAAAAGAAACTTTAAACATACAAACTTCATATTTATATTCATGGAAGATGTCACTTCAAAGGTAGTCAATACCTGACTTCATCTCTTTTCAGCTCACTCTCAGCCTCCATCTGTTGCTTACGGAGCCGAGCCTCCTCTGCTTTCCTCTGTTGTTTAAGCAGAAATGCTGCTCGCTTTTTGGCCAATTCATCCTCCGCTTTTTGCTCATCCTGTAGAAGTAAAACAAAAATCAGTAACAAAAGTAAAACTATTTAAACTTATGTCTGGATGGTTATGTTTGTAGTTGCTAGGGTGTTACTTAGAGGGCTGTCTTGACCACAAAGTGAGTGTGAAAGATTACATGCCATATAGTTTTTCCTTTTTTGTCCATTTACCTTGAAAAAGAATCCCATGCCAGGCTTCTTTTCCCCATCGCTCCCATCAGTGGTGACATCTAGTGCATTGGCATTTTCTTCATCTGGATTGGCAGCCAAATCGGACAAGTCTACCTCAATAAGATTGACTTTTCCTCTAGAAATATCCTCCAAGGAGACATCCATTGCTTTCTCATCATCAAATGTAGCCTCAGCATCCTGTAAGGTAGTGGATTCTTCAAAAGTGACACCAAGTGCCACAGAACTTGGTTCCCTTGAGACCATCCTCAAGTTAGCTTCATCATTAAGGTGGAATGTAGTGCTTTTCGAGTTCCCTTTGTCTTTGTTGAAGGAGTCTGATCTTGTGGAGTTCTGCATAAAGTCATCCGGCTCTGGTTTGGGGGTCCTGCCCCCTTGAATAGACTTAGCAGAGGGGCTGTCAGTAGGTGTAGGATTGGAGCTCTTTTGCCCTTTGCCATGCTCCTTAACTAGTAACAGCTCTGAAGGTTTGGAACGAGACCGTGCTGAACTTAGTTTGGGTGGCTTTCGTACCACAGGGCTGCCACTTGGTTCAACAAAATGTATCGCAGCTCTGACCCTGGGTTCAGATGCATTACTTTGGTCACTGCTAGGTGGTGGAGCAGCACCTGTTGGGGACTGAATATTTTGCTTCATGAGCATTTCCTGCTGGAGCGAGAGTTGCATCATCTGCTGCTGAATGTTTCCGATAGCCTCATTCAGCAATTCAATGGAGTGGTTGCATTCATTGAGATCTACCTCCTCCTCCATTTCTAAGGCACTAGGGGACACAGTCCCCCCACCTGCCCACTCAAGAGATGCCTTTTCTGGCTCTTCTGCCTCTTTCGGCCCATCTCTCAAAGCACAAACACAGGTGTCGTCTTTCACCGTTTTCTCTTTTTCTTGATTGAGTTTTTGGCCATCTTTCAAGTAGTAATCAGACTTTGTAGGCTGAGGTAGAGTATCACTCTTCCCTTTCTTTACTATGTGCAGGAAGGCTGCTTTCCCAAGCTTAAGCCTTTGTCTTGCTGTCAAGACCTCCATCTTCTTCTTTTGAGATTCAATTGCACGTCGCTTTTCTTCAAGTTGCATGTGGAGCTGAACAAGTTCAGATGCCAGCATGTTGGCACTGTCCTTGTTCTGTGGTGTGGGACTCTGGTCTCTTTTCATTCTCCAAGAGGTCAGAGGAAGAGGGCAACTCTCCGAGCCATCTGGTGTGGTCCGCTGTGAGCTGCTTGTGCTGGAGCGGATATCTTGATTGCTACCAAACTTCTGCATCTTTCGTTCAGCAAAACTGGTCATGCGGATGCTGCCGCTAGCTACGCTGCTGACCTGGGACTGACCTGGGCTTGAGCACCTGCTCCCACCATCCTTATCCTCATGTTCCTTTACATTCATGTCTTCCCGCAACTTTGCGGACTCATCATCCTCCTCATATAGCCGTTTCTTTTCTGGATGGAGCTCTTTGGTGAGCTCTGCATCCTGTTCCTCAATGGTCTCCACAGTCTCTATATCAGATCCTGGATGGATGTCCCATGCTTGGACAGGCCTCTTGTCCTCAGGGAGAGATGAATGAAGGTAAAACCCAGGTGACCGCTCAGCAGAAGATGGCTCAACACTACTTGTTGCCAATGGTCTGAAAGCTTGCATCGGCACAGAGGCTGGAGGCACAAATTCACTGGATTTAGGCTCAATAGTTGTGTCAAACTCAGAGCTAGTGTTGGGGGTAAAGGTCCGGTTAAGTGTGGAAGGAGGTCTCCGTCTGGAAGATGAAACAGAACCTTCTGCTCCTGCTACTCTCCGTGCCGATCCCCGCTGCCTTCCCTCTCCTGACTCTTCTTCCTTATTTAGGCATACTGACTTCTCTTTGGCTGGCCTGAGAACTGCAGGCATCAGAGGTTCCAGGAAAAAACTGGATGTTCGGGAATCTGAGGATGCTTCCTCTCGTCTTCCCCAAATGCCCGTTTTAGCACCAGGGGGAGCACTCTGTCGCTCTGCATCCGAGTTTAACAGCGTGGTCTCATTCTGGGATGAATCTGGCCTGACAATAGTAACTAGTTCATCCTCCTCATCCATGTTAACATTGCCAAGAAGACTGTGGCCATTGACCCGCCTAATGTTGCCTTGACCCGGATGGCTCTGGTGCTTGGGTGTTACTGTGGAGGCCAGGCTGTCCTCACTGATAGAGCAAGTCAGACTAACGCTGTCGCCCGAGGCCAAGTCTGCATCACTGTCCGTAGCAGAGTGGAGAACATACCGATTCAGCTGAGACAGTGGCCTGATTATAATAATAGTAAGAGAATCATGACCAAACAAAATATAGATTTTATGTTATATCTTAAAAGACGTGTTAAGTAGGGTTGTAATGGTATACCGGTATGGCGGTTTATCGTGATATTGACATGTACGATTATCATACCGTGCACATTTGCTTATTATCGGCTCCTCTCATACAGCGGAGAAAAAGTCTGATACAGAGGCTGCTAATTCTAATTACTCATTAAAATTGGCAGTATGGCAATATTTTGGGTATCCAAAAAATGATCGCAGGGTTGTCCTTGAAGATGGATATCCACATGTTTCTCCATATTCGCGAGCACCATCCCCCGTGAACATAAAAATATTAAAGACGTATTATTTCTGTGATGCAGAGGGATTTCAATCATGTAATTGTATAAATCAACATCTAGCTGTGCAGTAAATCAAATCGCGATGTGCGTGTCTGTAAATATACAGCGCACAAACGCTGCCATATATTGTAATTCTATATTCTTTGTCTCCGTATGAATGAGCAGCGCCGTTCCGCCTATAGTATATCTAGTACACACTCAAGTACGCGTGATGCTCGTGGTTTTACAGTTTCTGCTGTCTCACTCACTAATGTGAAGACGTGAACATATCCAGAGTGAACACTTAATGATAATTTTATAATTTTGTTAAAAAGAATATATATCATCAAATACATAAACTGAAAACTCAAAAGGTGTTTAGTACAACCTGTCAAAAAAAAAAAAAATTGGTTTAGACTGAAGGACTGAAATATATTACTGTTATTAAACATATTAGCTTTTTTGCCCATGTTTTAATTTAGTAAAGCTCTCATGTAGAGAAGCAAAAGTTGTTTTTATTTCACATTCATCCAACATGACCCTGCACATATTGCTCTCCCATATATGCTGTTAAAGAAGGACAGCTTGATTTATTCTTGTCTAATATAAAGAGAAATAACTTATTCCTTATTTTGTTCAAATGGGAGATGCAAAGCTTTATTTAATTTTTCTCCCCAAACGTTAGACATGTTTTGATTTTTTTTTGGTAAAAAAAAGTTTGTTACAATAAACCATGTTCAACCAAAAAACATCAAATTTTATTCATTAAGGGTCATTGTAGCTGTTGATTATAATAATAATGATAGTTTGATATGGTATACCGTGAAACCGTTAGACGATTATCATACCGTGAAAATCTTATACCGTTACAACCCTATATATATATATATATATGTATATATGCATGTATGTATATACACAGTGTTGGTACCTCTGCCGTTTATCTGACCAGGCCACTGATCCTCTGGCATGACCTTCTTGTGTAAAAGAATTGGAACGATTTCGACAGGCTGGTAAGGAAAGCATAAAAATTCCATTACTGTAAAAAGGAACATGCTCACTTGAAGAAATATAAATACATTTTAAATATACTTCACAACTGATGCATTTATTCAAATGACCATAATGCAGAAGTGCCTTAACTGTCATAAAGTTGCAGTGTAAAAATATTGTTAAGGAGATTAAACAATCTTTATCTCCAAGTCAAATATTTTTCATCCTTAAACATTCTGGTTTAGGGGTTTGTTCTAAACCACGAATCCCAATTATTAGGATTCTATTTCATTACAGATTTTATATAAATTTTGTTGATCTTTTGTTAACTTCACAATTTTTGTGAAAGGTTAAGAGTATAATAATAATAATAATAAAAATGAATAAATAACCAAAAGTGTTAAAAACCATTTCTTTTTCTGAGACTCAACATTTCTGGGTATCCCTTCCATATGAGCATGAAGAGTAATATTTTCATGTGAATGGCATTAGAAGCTTATTGCCATACCCGTGCTTTCCTCTCCTGGCTGAGCCTTCTTCTGTCTTTGTCTCAGTGGCAGAAGTGGATGAGAGGGGCTGAAGCTGGAACTCCCCTTATTACTGAAACAGCAAGCAGAGGGCATAGTTGGCAAACCACCAGCACAAAAAAATTAGGACGAATGCTCTCCAGGCCAATCCAGCCAAAATCAAATCGGAACTGACACTACACATTTTCCATGTGGATGGACAAATATAGACAAGCTCTGCTCTGCTTAGGACCTTAAAAAGAATAACTTCACCAAAAACGTTCTGAATACTTTAGTTACAAAGCTGTTAAAAGCACTAGCATAATATTAAAACACCTTTTACGTCCAAGCAACTATTTTTTAATGCCAGTGTCAAGTAAGTTCCCAAATAAGAGTAAGCACAGTAATGTTAAAGTATTTTTAAGTGAGGCAGGGCAGGGCAGTGCAGTTCTGTCTCAGCATGCCAAAGACACAGGCACAACAAGACAAAGCAAAGACATGATGAGACAATATGATTTAGGTGTGAATCATAATCACGCAAAGAGTTGCATATGGGCATTTCTGAGCACCTATGAATTGCAAAACAATATTTTCAAGCATTTGGAAGCATTATTTTTTGTTCATGTATTGCTGACATGATATCTAGGAATGCAAAACTAATAAAACCAATGAAAAATGTGATGTAATCTGCATATGTAGCAGCAGCGCTTTAAAAAGAAAGCTGCTATAGATACAGCTTTGTCAATATGTTGAATATGATTTAAAACATATCAGACAGAAAAATAATGTCTGTAGGTGTGTAAAAAATTAAACTGTCATTAACATGCCCTGAATGTTTTCTCATTATGTAAAAAAAATAATAATAAAAATAATAAAAATGTTTGGGTCGGTACATGTTTTGTTTTACTCTGGTGGCCCAACAGCTTGCCCAGTAGAAAATGGTTTTGGCTAAGCAAGAATACAAATTAGAGTGAATATTAATTATTAGACAGTTTACTTATATATATAAAAATGAAGGAGGCCAAAACATCATTTCACATTTACAAAATCACTGACATTTGCACCCAAAACAACATGGAAGAGACAAAACCATGAAGCACTTACAGAGGCTCAGATTCTTCAGGGTGCAGGAAGTACCTGTTACAAACATCCGGGCTGTTCTGAACAGGAAGTGCTGGATCAGCCACACCAGGAGACACTAGGAAGCTCCGTTTAGTGGCGTTGGAGATGGGCACAGTAGGCCTGGCACTCTTGGGCTGAGTCATTGCTCTTGCTAGAATACAAATATTAATTATCAACTCAAATGAGCAGAACATCAGGCAAAATATTAGTATTTAAATTTTGTATTTTAAAGTCAAATGCAATGCAAAATTAACAAATGTGAGTCCCTTCACTCAACAGCATGACAAATTTCCTGCCCAAAAAAAATCTTTTACCATCTTTAAATTCCTGAACATCTCTTGGCTGGACAAATTCAGGCTTGACGATTTCAAACCACCAGAAGAGCTCGGCTATAAATACCATAACATTGTGCTGCAGAAGAAAATAAGTGGCGAGAGAATCAAGAACAGACCCATGCGGAAATAAAACATCCTGTTAATGACAAGAAAAATTACTGAATAACTTACCTTGAGCACAGGAGGTGCGTACAACATGTCCTCTAGAGTCAAATAAAAGCTTTTGTTAAGGTACTCATTGGCAAACTCTTTCAGCAGCTGGATATTATAAAGGCTGTCTGCTATTGAGGGCACCTCTTTCAAGCAGATATCTGCAGATAACAGAAAACACAAAGTTAGCAAATATGCTATCCTGAGGCATACAGCCTCTGACATTCTTGAATGCTAAATCAAGGGCAGAATCCAAACAAGGTCAATGTTTGTTTTGAAATATGAGAGAAAAACATTTCAGAGAATATTTATTTAGCTAAAGAGGCAATGCGCAGTGAAGCACCAACAAAACAAAACTACAATCAATCAAAAGTATAAGAAAGCAAACCAACAAAGCTCTAGAAATTAACTATAAAAAAACCTAAGTATTGTATTATATGCACATCTAAGATCTCTAAATTACCAAACATGATCATTTTGGAACTCAAATTGTTTTAGACTTTTATCACGTAAACCAGTGTAACTTTTACAGTGTAATATTTTAAGATGATCATTAAACTAAGCAATTTCATTTAATCTTACAAAGAAATATTATTAGGAGAAACTCTACCAAAACGCATATTTTTGCTCAGTTTGAGCCACTAAATGTTTTTTTTCCCTCGTCAAGTATGAACTACACATTCTCCTGCATCATACTATCTAAGCTATTACTGTCTGATGTATCAAATATGACACATCAATATAGTAATGGGCAATACACCGGTAGACATGTATGCAACAGCACTGTTTTAGCAAGTGATGGAAACTGGTATACTGTCAGGCACTATGGTAGTACCTGTTGTTCTGAGAAAAAAAAAAAACATTAAACTTACAATCATTTACAGTAAACAGTACGGTTGGGGTTTTTTTTGCTTAAAGTATTGCTGTAATTCATTTTAAATAAAATGACATTATATGAAACAGTTATGATATATATCGTTATCGAGGTAGAAAATTGCTTATACCCTATAGATTTTGTAAATTTCACCCACCCCTACTTCGGTATTAAAAAACACTTTTCTTCAGATTTTTTAAATGTATTTTGTCTAAAGGTTCAATAAAATACTAAATAAAGTATCCAGCTTAAAGGGGAAGTGTGTAAAAACACTTTCTCCTTTCCCATGTAAATGTGCAGCACACAATTGTAAACAAACCATTTGTATGATTTTCCAAAGAATGTAAGCACTCTGGCGCCTTCAAAACATGTCTTGTTTGTTTGAGCTGCATATAGCAACAACCATCTGAAGCAATGACGTAACTCTGGGGTGGGGTGAAGGAGGCAGTAGGAGTGTTTGGGAAACCTGATTAGGTTTAATGCAACAAGCAGTGAAGAGATTACACACATGGCTTTCTTTAGACTAGCTAACTAGTATAGTATCCCCAGTGTTAATTCACTGTACCATCAATCTTCATCAGGTCTGGGCAGTAGTAATGGACCACGGTCAGCAGTGCAGCACCGTCACACACATCCCTGATCAGGTCCTCCAGCAGGGGGAAGTGGGGCAGCTGCCTACCTGAGGCGTGATCCCGCCGATACCGTAACTGCAGGAGACAAGACAGAAAGCCAAACTGTCAAAACCTGGTATATGACTTTTGGTATATGGCACTGGCATTGTGTAGGCAAGAGACATATATTTTATCAGTGAGGCTTTGTATTTGTGAGAATGTTTGCTGATCTAAATAAACTAGAAAGGGATGTAACAAACTAATTAGACTAAGACAACTAAAAGGAATAGTTCACCCGAACAACTAAATTGGCCTAATTTACTATTTCTCATATTGTTCCAAAACAGACAACCCTACAACCCATTCACCCGCCTGATGCAGCCAATCAAGCCCCTTAAGATTGCTTGAAGATACACAGACAGGTGTGCTGAGCAGGTTGTAAATAAACTTTGCAAAACAGTGGGTCCCCCGGAGCAGGGTTGAAGACCTCTGGCTTAAGTCAATACAACTTATGCACTAAAACAGAATTAGTTAGTTGTTATAATCATCTGTTCCACTGTAGCTCTAAAAAAGTCTAGACCTAGTTCACTTTTGTTGTGCAGTCAAGCGCAGCTTGAATATTCTTCGCAACTACACTTTGTGTTTCATAGAAAAAGCTATATTAACTTATGTTTGGAACAAAATCATGGGGATTAAAAGATATAATTTATGTTTGAGTGAACTGCTCCTTTCAGCAACAACACAAAAGAACAGTGATTGGCCACAACACAAATAACTCAAAAGCTAAAAATATGAATCACTAGATCAGAGTGAGAAACACTGATACTTTGTTGACACACAAACAACTACAATTTTACATTCTTATGAAAATATGCAACATTGTTGCATAATAAACCTGCAAAAACATAAAGAACATACAATTCACAAAAGGAATGGTTGACTGATAGAGATTTATTGATGGCCAATGTTGATATCTTAAAGCTGAATATCCAATTGCCAACGTAAAGTCAGAGTGCATCTCATTTAAAGACCGTAAATAACAGATACATAAAATTCCTGCATTAAAATTTAAATGGTGTTTGCTGCATGGTTAAAATATGCCATACTGTATTTTTTTTATTATTGAGTGAAAAAAAAAAAAAAAAACATACATAAGTAGAATGTAAGTCGCATTTTATAAAATTCTGAAATACTGAGCAAACAAAGTGAAGCATTAAAAACATAGCATACCTCATGCACAGAGGTATGTGTAGGAAAAAAGTATTACAGCACTTCAGTTTGTATGACTAGACAATACAATGGCAGCACATTAATGCAGACAGGGAATGGATACGCATTTGCACTTAGGCCCTGCCAAAAAAAAATCTTCAACTGTATAAGCAAAGGAGAAAGGTATGTCTATAATTTAAAAAAAGACAAATATTGGCCTATATATATCAGCCAACCACAACACAAAAGCCCTTTACATTGATTATGGCAGCCATAGTCATAATCTTGTGAATGTACTTAATCAATTGTGCGGTCCCAACTGTCACCAAGTCTAGTTTCAGACAGGACACAGTGAAAGTTAGAAAGCAGATCTAAAGGTAAAGCAGCAGCAGAATGAAAACAGAGGATTTCTATGCCATTTGTGAAACTCCAAGCGGCTCCAGCATGCATTGGCCAGTACAAATATAAGATCAGGCAGAGACAGACATATCGGAGACAGACAGAACATGGGAGAGACTAACGAAGATGGAAATAACTGCATGAAATTAGATGATAAAAGCTGATGTTAGAGACGCAAACGCGCACAGACGCTCACGCACACGCACACACACACACACACACACACACACACACACACACACACGAGTACGCACAGTGGCATGTGTTAGCTCATAACTGCATGTGCTCAAAAGGTGAAAGGCAGATCATTTTGTGCGATTACAGCGTGAGCCACTGGACAGAAGCGCCTCCCAGTGTGCATTGATAAGATAAAAGCGTGGCCTGAGTGGTGATGGTGTACGTTAGGATCGACACATACTACTCGTGCAGTGGAGAGGAAGCACTCACAGCCAACTTACAGGTACTAGTTTCCAATACCATTTTGAGGGAGACTATCCCAGTAGCGAGGGAGGAGGTTAAAGGGAAAGAGACGGGAAGAGGAGCAGAGAGGATGTAAGGTCAGGGGAGAAAAGAGCAGACAGATGTGACCCTTCTATGAGGTTAGAGGAGAAACAGAAGGAGTGATGCCACTGAAGATATTAGTTCATTTCCATCAGACTGTCGTTATTATTAGTACCATCGACTCAGATGCAAGTCTTGCCATTCAGTTCACACCTGCTTATGATCTTGTTTACACCTGGTATTAACAACTGTTGCATTTGACCCCATCAAGTCTCTGTGACCAAATACAAATCAAAGACAAGGACTGCATGACTTTAGGAGGGTAAAAATATCAAATTGTGTTTTTTGGGAGTGAAAAATATGACTGTGATTTTAAATGTGATTGAGGAAAAAAAAAAAATCCAGGTTTGCTGTGCTCAATTTGCAGGGCTGTACATTTTGGTCCAAATTTTGTGATAATATATATCAACAAAGTTTAAAAGTATAAAGATAAAATAAAGTAAAAATGTATTATATTACAAAGCTTTATGTAAATGTCCTATTGGAAAACTTTATTTTACATCTATTAGCTGCTAATTAGCATGCATATTGCTAGAATATTAGAAAATTAAGAGTGCTAATTAAGCCTTAATATAATGCCTTATATAAACTTATATAAACAACTACCTTAATGACTTTGAATAAGCAGCAACTTAAGAATTTATTGAGGGGAAAGTTGTAGTTAATATTTAACAAGCATTACCCATTCAAAATTGTTACAGAACTTTTTTACTGAGAACTTTTTTCCTCCAGTGCAGTTTAAATGATGTTTTCAAACAGAGAGATATAACCCCGTTTATAGGAGATAGACGGGAAACATCAGGTCTAAAGAATCTGAGTTTTACAATGCATGTGTGAGACTCTTGTGCTGGGATGTCTGGTACCTTTTGATGACTTGGAGATTCCAGCAGATGCTGCTTTGATTTGTGTTCCCTCTCTGTGATCTCCCTCATTTTCAGATTCACCTGTAACACAAAGAAGGGATTGTTCTGACACATACAAAAGATTCATAATGAACATCTAAAGTTTACAGTTTTCTTTTGAAAGTGCTGCCAGAAGTCTCCGTGCTAGCATGAACAGATTCTGTTCTGGTGCCAAGCACTGAAATTCAAAAATATGTGCAGCAAGTAAGCTCATTAGAAACGCAAGTAAGCTATTAGTGTATCATGTAACATATAATGTTTATTTAAAACACCTTCACAAGTGCACTGTTCAAAAGACACGCACCTTGTTGATCCAGAAGATCATAGCATCCTCAAGGTCAAACGGAAGCTCCTTGGAGGCACTGAATGTGGAGAAACGCTTCACGCAGGTCACAACCTTCTCAATGCTGATCATCTCCACGGTGTAGGCCATCATCAAAGCATCAATCATGGGGATGTGGGAACTCTGTGGTACATAGCAGAGAAAAAAAAAGGGTCACACTATGTTGCACACTAATGGTCCATTCATTAACTAAAACACGCTATCCTAATCGATTCTTGAGATTTAAGAATCAATATAGTTTCATATAATTAAAATCTGTTAAAATAGAGAAATCCAAATGTTTCCATTTAGCCCTAATATTAACTTATATAAAACCTAGAAAAAAGATGTCAGATGCTTCTAATGTTTCAAGAAGCTGCTTTTCCTCACTAAGAAAGGTAAAAATGTGCACACAGCTGTGGGAATAATCCTATTTAGCCCAAAGAAGGTCATACTGCTCTTAACAACAAAGGACTGAGCTCAGTAAATCTGCAGAAAGAAAGCACAGTCAAGATGAAGTAAGTAACATAATATTTCACATTTGTCATGAAATGTAAAACCCTTTATGTAACTTCTCATGCTGGCTACAATCCTGAACACTACCTCATGATTTAAATCTATTACCAAGTACACCAAGCATTTCAACGTTGAGTGCTAGTCTGAGACCATGAACTACGAAAGCCCATCCAGTTACCAACCAGTGACTTGTTTATACGGGCTCACAGTAACACGTCAGTACAATCTCAGCAGATTGATTCCTGACTCAAGGCAATAGCGTCAGCAAATTTCCACCGAGTGTTTTTGTCAGATACGCATGCAAGACGTCTGACAAGCATAAACCAGAAGACTGGAACGTGAAGAGCTTTGGGCTCAGATAAACACAGGACTAAAGCACTTCTACCACTGCAGTATGTGTACAGTACACAGCATGCAACCTGCAATAAATAAACAGATAGCTTACTACATACAGTCAGGTCCAAAATATTGGGACCTCGACACAATTCTAGCATTTTTGGCTTTATACACCACCACAATGGATTTGAAATGAAACAAACAAGATGTGCTTTAACAATGTGAGCTTTAATTTGAATTAGTATTTACATCCAAATCAGGTGAACAGTGTAGGAATTACAACAGTTTGCATTTGTTGCCTACCACTTGTTAAGGGACCAAAAGTAATGGGATAGAATAATAATCTTAAATCAAACTTTCACTTTTTTAATACTTGGTTGCAAATCCTTTGCAGTCAATTACAGCCTGAAGTCTGGAATGCATAGACATCACTAGACGCTGCGTTTAATCCCTGGTGATGCTCTGCCAGGCCTCTACTGCAACTTTCTTCAGTTCCTGCTTGTTCTTGGGGCATTTTCCTTTCAGTTTTGTCTTCAGCAAGTGAAATGTATGCTCAATCGGATTCAGGTGAGGTGATTGACTTGGCCATTGCATAACATTCCACTTCTTTCCCTTAAAAAGCCTTTGGTTGCTTTTGCAGTATGCTTTGGGTCATTGTCCATCTGCACCATGAAGCGCCGTCCAATGAGTTCTGAAGCATTTGGCTGAATAGGAGCAGATAATATTGCCTGAAACACTTTAGAATTCATTCTGCATTCATTCTTTGCCAGCAGTCACATCATCAATAAATACAAGAGAACCAGTTCCACTGGCAGCCATACATGCCCACGCCATGACACTACCACCACCATGCTTCACTGATGAGGTGGTATGCTTAGGATCAAGAGCTGTTCCTTTCCTTCTCCATACTCTTCTCTTCCCATCACTCTGGTACAAGTTTATCTTGGTCTCATCTGTCCATAGGACGTTGTTCCAGAACTGTGAAGTCTTTTTTAGATGTCGTTTGTCAAACTCTAATCTGGCCTTCCTGTTTTTGAGGCTCACCAATTGTTTACATCTTGTGGTGAACCCTCTGTATTCGCTCTGGCGAAGTCTTCTCTTGATTGTTGACTTTGATACACATACACCTACCTCCTGGAGAGTGTTCTTGATCTGGCCAACAGTTGTGAAGGGTGTTTGAATTCTTCCAGGGAAAGAATTCTTCGGTCATCCACCATAGTTGTTTTCCGTGGTCTTCCGGGTCTTTCGGTGTTGCTGAACTCAGCGGTGCGTTCCTTCTTTTTAAGAATGTTCCAAACAGTTGTTTTGACCACACCTAATGTTTTTGCCATCTCTCTGATGGGTTTGTTTTGTTTTTGTCAGCCTAAATGATGGCTTGCTTCACTGATAATGACAGCTCTTTGGATCTCATCTTCAGAGTTGACAGCAACACATTCCAAATGCAAATAGCACACTTAAAATGAACTCTGGACCTTTTATCTGCTCATTGTAATTGGGATAATGAGGGAATAACACACACCTGGCCATGGAACAGCTGAGAAGCCAATTGTCCCATTACTTTTGGTCCCTTAACAAGTGGGAGGCACAAATGCAAACCGTTGTAATTCCTACACCTTTTGGATTTGTAAATACCCTCAAATTAAAGCTGATAGTCTGCAGTTAAAGCACATCTTGTTTGTTTCATTTCAAATTCATTGTGGTGGTGTATAGAGACAAAAATGTTAGAATTGTGTCTATGTCCCAATATTTATAGACCTGACTGTACATACATGCTGTGCTACAGATAATCCTTATCCATCCTTCAAGTTCTATTTTCAGACTTCAAGAGAATAATTTGACACTTGATATGTTAATGTGACCTGGTATAACAAGAAAATCTATGAGAGCAAGAGCTCTTTCAGTCCACTGCATTTTTTTTTGCCACAAAGCATCAGTAGGAAAATGGTGAAAATTCAGAGCACACTGCAATGCAATAATGTCAACATGACCAATGAACGGGTATCTTACAGCTGAACCAAATATTAGCCATATTATTTAAATCCTCAATATTTGATCAAAATACTTGCAACTGCAACTACACCTTGCTATATTAGAACATGTAATCTAAGCAGTTCGTCAAGTATATATATGCGCTTGAAATGTTTATCACGGCATTGTGACATGTGCTGTTGTTATAAAATTTGAAAACAGTCTTTAATCAGTCTTTACTGTTACTTTTGACTGTACTGTTACTATTAACTTAATCCAAACTTATGAATGTTAGTGTACAATGAAGGAATATTCCAATCCAAACTTTGCCCATGTGTGCAGTTACACAACAGGATTAAGTGGTCAGTCAAAATGGCATTAAACTTTTGCGTCAGAGAATAAAGAGGCTGCCATGATACAAAATAGTACTGTCCCTAAAGTCCAAATACATACGGTAGTATCGATGCCAGAGGACAACTAAATAGTATGCAAATTCTTTTTCACAGTACAGTAGTATATTCTACTCTTTAACATGGCACACAATAAATTAAACTAAATTAAAAAAAGCACTTAAAGGTGTAAACCCATTTTTGACTTTCCTCCACTCTGAAAGACTTAATGCATGAATGCATGTAGCACTGATGTCTTGGTTTAGACTGGTTCAAAAGCAAACAAATCACACCTCTACCTTTTAAAGTCATTAAGCTATACCTTCACACCTCACAAAGCCGTTCTGTTCAGTCTAACAGGTTTGTGTGGCTCAAACCGTACTAAGCACTGTACGGGGTGTGGGCTCGACCGCAAAGATTTGCATTGAAGTGATAACAGCACGAGCGCTGATTCGCCAACATCAGTGATTGCTATTCAATAGAGAAAGCACATCACTAGCTGAAATAACACGGCTGTGAATCAATGAAATCCACTCCGCTTTGTGTTTCTTTTGCTCAAGCACGGATCTCACTAATTGTTTGGACAGGTGATTGTAGTAGTTACACATGAAGGAAAAAAAACACCACAGACATCCACTGGATATGCCAACAATAGCAGCTTTCTCCTGTCAGTGCAGTAGATATCTGCAACAGGAAGAGCTCTGCAAACCACAGATTCCATGTCACACTTTTTTTCTCTTTGTCTGGATTTGGACTGTAATTAGCGCTTGCTAAGACAACCATCACTATTATTATTTCTTCCTCCAGATAAAACGCTGGTGCTTGTGCTAGGCCTCAAATAATTTAGCCTGTTGAGGAGACGGTTGCCATTACTAGTTTTTTCATATAATAATACCATTAGAACTGGGACTGTAAGCAACTACCTCCAAACCTCCCAGAACACCCTAGCAGCCATTTAAAACACCTTAGAAAACACACAGGAATATGACTCAACCATAGCTTGGCAGTAGAATATGATAGAGTTTTGGAGATTGGCTCTTTTGACCGGAGGTCCATACAGGACCCCTGCAGTATCTTGGCAGCAGAATATCAAGATTTTCTTCTCTATTTTTCTATCCAAGATATTTGAAATGAAATTTATTTCTGTGATGGTAAAGCTAATTAGGGATCCACCAAATTTTCCAGCCATTTTCAACCGAAAGAAAAAAAACTATGGTAGTTTTGTCGTGTCCATGAGATAATAATTTGTGGGAACGTCATATTAACTCATGGGAACGTGCGATGCCGTGGCCGTGAGATCATTTTGTCGAGATAACGACATCCTTATGTTGTGGCCTCGAGATGTGAAGTCAAGTCAAGGGAAGTTTAATGCGTGAACAAACCTGCCATGACCACAGCAACCCGGGGTTATCAGAGATGGATAAAGTATTTTTATTAATGATAAACATTTAATATTTACATATTATTGTTGTTATTATTGTTAGTATATTAAATTGTTATGGCTATGTGTTTAATATAAATGTATTTATTTCGCCTTTTGATTTGTGCATGGCTTTACGTAATTAATTATGCCAGTCGCCTATTTTTGACCATATATTTTGCTAATACTGTAAACGGCTGCCAATTACGCCAATACTTCAGGATTGTAGGCTATTTATGCCTGTGTGTGATGATAAATGAGTGTTGTGTTTTCATTTACAAACAAAACTATGTGAATGCTTAATTCCTCAACGAAACACTAAATATATATAATTATTAATTTGCAGAAATTAGATTTTGCTAAATGCAACCTTTAAACTGCCTTTCTAGTAAGCTATAAATTCCAGTCAGCATAAAAAGCTCATACTGTCATGTCAATTAACAGTAGGCCTATTTACAAAACTAGTCAGAATGTAATGTATGAGATTGAAATGAAGGGTGAAAAAAAAAAAAAAAAAAATCTAATATTAAAAAATTTATAACAGGCTAATAATAATAATAATAATGGCAATGATAATAATAGCTTAATAACAATAATAATAATAATATACAAATATTACAGACAAAGACGGGTGGATAAAAATGTTTTCTTGAAGCCCTATTTTAATTTATGTACAAATTTACGATACATTTAATTGAAATGTTGTTTACATTGCATGCAATAGCATACAGTCTGGTAGCCTATGGTTAATATAACATTTATGTAAACAAAAAAATTGTATAATAATTAATATAATAATTTCTAAATTAAAAATAAAATATTTAAAAATCATAGATAACCATGTGTTGCTATGGTCATGCAGGTTTGTTTCCACATTTAAACTCGTGACCATGAGAAATGCTGCTTTAACACAGCATCTCGAGGCCATGACTTCACAAGAACAGCATTAATTTGAAATTCAACCATTTTCTATTGCTACATCACCACGTTATACTTATGCATAATGCCTAACTACTGACTGCTTTGGCCTGCCCACAAAGTACAGTTAAGTAAGTGACTTTGCTATGTCAAGTAGTTTTCTTCTTCTGTGAGATAACACACTGAATCAACCTTTGATACTTAGGCCATAGAAAGCAGAGGTGGGCTTTTACGGAAAGGTGGGCTTTAAAAATGACAGGAGCATTTCAGGCAGAGGGTGAAAAGAGAATTGCAATTCATGTAAATGTATCACAGCCAACCCCTAAACTAAAACGAACCTTTAATGAGTTTTTAAATGTGAGTTTTTAATGTGTTCTTGCTGAATAAAAGCCTTAGTTTCTTTGTTTTCTTACTGATGCCAAAGTTTTTATATATTCAACCCTATATATATACACGCATGCAAAAATTGTATCATTAGTGCTGCAAAAATATTTAACCCAATATATATATACACACACATACGCAAAAATAGTATAATTAGTGATACAAACATATCCAAAGACATAAAATGACATGATATATTTTGAATGCAAGATTGACGTACCATTTTAATTGGCTGGCAGGTCAGATCCAAGTCTGTGACAGGCGTGTCATCTCCCTCCATGACATAGATGCCTTTGCGAGACAAGGCCTGGATGACTGACTGGTGGGACTGCAGAGAGGCCACCTGGTCTCCTTTGAGAATGAGGCCGCACACGCGACAGTACAGCTCACAGGACAGCAGTAACCGGATCACCGGGGGCTTTATGTGCTCCTGGTCATACTGGTCTGTGTAGAACGGGTCCCTCAGGTCCTCTGGGATGTGATCTGCCAGGAAGAGAAAACCGTAAATTAGGATATTAAGAAATTAAGATCCTGATGATTTTAACGGTTACTGTACAGCAACTCTACTGTATCTGGCATCAGATGCAATCTCCCAGCAATCCCTTGCTTTGTTGCCAACTAATGTGCTAGACAATAGCGTGATGGTGTAAAAAGCCAGACATAGGGCTCTACCCTCTTCACGAAATCTACTGTAGAGACGCAGATGAGCTGTGGCAGCTGGGGTCTGGCTGCAACCAAAAAGCTCAAACAGAGGTGAGTAAGGCCAGACGCGTCCTAGTCTGGGCAGCCATTGCCCCGTCCATCCACACCCACACCCTCTGCACCAGTATCCCCCAGGAGAAGCGGATCATTAATGTGAAGGCACAAGGCGCAATCATCCAGCATGCATTTATGCACACACCTGCCCCCTCTGATGTACCACGTGGAACTGTCTGCTTTGTTCCAAACCAGTATGTCTGCCACAAGCAGGCGTTGTTTAAAGACTGGTACTTTATGGTAAGTAAAGAGAATATGTATTATAAAATTATGACACAGGAAAGTACATGAGAATATCTATTTACAGCTAAAACATTATAATGAATGACTTATTTATATGAATGTATAAATGTAGCATCTACTTTAGGTCAACATCCCTTTTAATTTTATCCGCCATTTGTAGTTAAATGGTCATGTGGTACGCCAAATGATTTGTTAATATATTCTTTCAATTATATAAATCTATATATAATCTATTATTATATAAAACTATATGAAACATTCCCAAATCTACACCAAAGGGCAAGATACAGAAGACACGGTCCCAGTTGCAATCATTTGCATTTGCTCTACATCCCAGATTCAAAAAAGAAACTGAAATGGACATTCAAAACGACATTCAAAGCAGTGATTAGTAGAATGCAAAGAAGCCCTCCAAATCTGGGCCACTTCTGAAAGTAAAGAGGCACATGGCCTTCATCGCCATTCAGGCCAATTACTGGGCCGAAACAACTCTGCTTTAACTGCAGCTTTACTGAAGGGAATATCCTGAATAACAGATGAGCCGGAATGAGGGAAAAGGACAAAGAACTGAATAACGGTGGGATAGCAAACTGATCACAAACAAGCACATATCTCACCCATCCAAGAAACGCAATGCATTCCCTCCCGTGTTTACATAATACATTGATATCCGTGTTAATATTATTACCAATTAGTATTATGGCAACCTGACACACCCTGCATATCCACCGTTCAGAGAAATGAAACATTCAAATCAGAGAGCGTTTTCTCAGCATTAAAACAAGGTTGAGGAGTCTTACACAAGATTCTTGAAACAGCTCTTCTGGGTACCCCCAAGAATCAATACTGAGTAAGTCTAAAGATGAAGAGCAAAATAAACGACAAACTAAATAAATACATGTCATGAAGATAAAAAATGTTCCACCCATTAGACGTTTTAATGTCATTTGGCCTCATACAGCGCTGCTCATATGTAACAGTCATTAGTGACTGATACTAGAGCAGAGGCTAAAAATATACCCTGAGCAACTATGGCTTCTGGTCACTGCTTTTTCCATATGCAGGTACTCACACTGTTAACTCTGACTGAGTTCAGAATGAATAATTAGGCCTATGTCTCATTAGTAAGGAGTTATCAACAGTGCATGACCACAAGTTAAAGGCATCCCTAAACTCTCTGTTGTGCATATTTGTTAATAACACACACTTCAATTAAACAGAAAAGATTTATACTTTCAAGTATAAAATATGCAGCAAAGAAGAGTTGCATTTGCACTTGTGTGATGTCTGTAATTGCCATAACCCAATGTACTGACAGTCAACAGGCTCTCCCCATTTACTTTAATAGGAAAAAAAGCAGAACTGAACTTATCCATTTGTGCCCACAAAAAAAAACAAACTGGATTTTTCTTTTATTTAATGTACTGTATACATGCATAATATACTTCTTTGGATATAACTAACAGAAGAGACTCTAGATGCCCAGTTTATAATGAATGCTCCATATCTGCTGACAGGGAGTCAGTGGCATTAGGAAAACCCTTCCTGTTCATCCACAACATTTCAATAGTGCAAGCTCTGCAGATGGGACAAATGCTTGGGATCCTGACTGAAATACCACAACAGTGGACTCAGACTGGTCTCCTCCAACCCCAAAACAACTACCCTACCCTATAAATCTGCTACTTTGGAGATATTTATATTACTAAACTACACAATATGCAATTGACACACATGTAATATTTCTTGACCTTTCAAGGCGTTGAGCAGAATTTGTTTTGTAAACTGCTTAAAAACCCTAAATAACTGCCCTCTGAATAGATAACAGAGTAAAACTGTACAACACCAAGATGTTTATATATTTTATGTAGCTTGGAGTATTATGTCAAGACATTGGTGCTGTATGTAAATACAGTAGCTTAATTAGGAGTCTTAGAATTACCTTTCGTTTACGTTTATTAATTTAATCCTTACAGTGAAGACTAATGCACTGTTTTATTAAATATGAATTTACATAGTATTTCTTGAATACTAGGTGTTAGATAGACCTTGAAATCTTTTAAATTAGTTTTATTACTTTTTCCCAATTTCTTATTTATGTATTACTGGCTGCTTACCTGTATTCAATAAATATAATGACTTTATATTGTTGTGGTCTCAAGAATTCCTTAATATCAGCTTTACTGAAACTATTGGTAACGTAACAACCTTGCTTTCAAAAAAACAAACAGCCAATGCCATGTTATGATCACGGTACTCCTGGAAATACTTAGAAGTACTACGTAAATACCCTGGCAAACGACTTTTATCAGCATCTACCAAAGTTCCTTGGTATTATCATCCGATATCAGTCCAGTTCAACGTCCCTGTGCTATTCTGTAAGGTTAGGCAGAGCGAAAATACCTTGGTTTTATTCAAATATCATACACGCATACCACATTATTCTTTTAAGCACTAAATGACCTTTAAAGACCATAGTGCACGTTCAAGTAGTACAGAAATACCATGTTGGACATGTAACACACCTAAGTAACTATGAATATGTTAATCATTCCCATAATCATTGCTCAGTACCATAGTACAGAGATGGTATCAGCTGGTAATACCACAGGGAGCAGCACACCACACATCTTCTGTCAAGCCCACTGTCTTTGATTACATATCACACAGAGTCGGTTGATAAATGAAGAATATCACTGCTTTCAGCCATAAACACAATCAAACCAACTCACCGATACCGAAGGCTTTGGCAAACAGCCATCGCAGATTAGCCGCTATTTTGGCTCGGGCAGAATCATACATCTCCAGCGGCACGATCTCCAGCGCCTCGCCCGCCGCCTCCATCTTTCTGCGGGCGCTGTCAGCTCCCAGCTCCGCGTCCATCCTGCGACCACCGTCTGCAAACACACAAGGAAAAGCTCTTTCAAACAACGTTAACGGGTCTCTTTTGAGGGCATGCGGCGTTTCACAAGCATTGGTGTGTGTGTGTGTGTGTGTGTGTGTCAAAGGCTTTGGAGCAATAACTCAGTTCTTTAGCGTCCAAGCTAGCTAGCACAGCTTTTATTCCACTAAAATGTGCAATTATAATAATATCCCAGACTCAAACGGCAGGTACATTTGTTACAAACATCTACTGAATAAAACAAACATGACCGCCTGGAGCATGTCAAGATAAGCTAGCCTATGATTAGTTTATATGCAAAGTAACTAGCTAACCGTCGCCCAGGTAGCTAACAAACACCCAAATAATGTATTAAATGTTCAAACACTCACACGGAGAGGTACATTTAACCATCTGTGAGAGCGGTTTTTCTGACCGTAAACTGGTTTGCATGTTTTGACTGAAATACAGTTACAAGCAGCTAACAGCTAACGTTAACGCTTCTTCATGAGATGAGGACTAGCAACCCGCAGCTAAACAACAGCCCCTTTGTCAGCAATTAATGAAAACAGCCACATTTACCGCCACGTACCTTCCAGATAATAAACTATCAACAATCCACTCTGGCAAATCTGTGGGGGAGCAATGAGAGAAAACGGTGAAAGGCTCCGGCGGGAATCATGAGGCCACTTTTAGTCGGAACAGAGAGGAGTGTGTTGGTGGATGAATGACAAACCCTTGTGAATGCGTTACAGCCTTCACTACTACCACACTTCAAAATAACAGCAATAAACACACACTGCAAATGCCCTTTAAAATGCGAATAATTGGCGATATGCTGTTGTGAATGAGAATTATGCAGACAGATATTGTTTTTAGGCCTGATGTTTGTGTTTTGTTGAGAAAAGCACGCACCTGTATTACCTGTGTTTTTAAAAGATGGGGAGAAACGCTAGAGAATGTCTCTAAATTGTTATGTAGGTGAGCTGAGCTGATTATTGATCTTTCCTAGTTATCAAAATAATTACCTGCTTAATTTATTTATTTATTTATTTTGAAATAATTGTTTTAATTTATGGGCATTCCAGCTCTTTGAATAAAGTCAGGTTCCTCGAAATGAACACTGATAATACAGTGTGTTGATTATGGGTCGTTATTGTGCTAACTATTAGTTGTGTGATAGACAGATAATTTAATTTTTTGCAGATTCCTGGTGAATGTAATGTAAAAAAAAAAAAAAAAAAAAAAGGTAGCCTAGGTACTGTGACAGGGAAACACAAAGTGTGATATCAAGTTTCCAATTTGTAGGCCTATATCCAAAAATAAAAACGTTTTCTAGCATTAAAAAATTAAAGTAGCCTGCAATAGAGCTTAATGATATTTTTCTATACAGTATATTTTGTTTAGTTTCATTCATTCTGAGTTTTAAAAATAAGATATAAGACAGTTTAACGAAGACTGAAGAAATTTTCAGTTTTACAATAGTTTATATTCCAAAATGTTGTCATTCATATTTATACAAGATTTAAAACAAGAGTCATTAGATGACTTAATTAAAATACTTAATTGTCATTTTAAACCTTTACAACTCTTTGCCTTCAAACCACTAGGTTTCACCCATTTGTCAGCAGTTTTTAATCATTTAAAGTATAATCAACTTTAGTATGATGACTTTTTCTTTTATATATTTCAATAAGTACAGGTCAGAATAAGTATCATTTTTACGTAAATATATCTGTTACGCTTACTGACATTGGAATCTCCCCTTTGACCCATATAATAGTATTTACCAATCATACACTATAATACACTTTTGTTTTCAGATATGGGGTTAGATTCAGTTTTAGACTTTTTAAAAACTACTGTTGTTGTGAAGGTGGGTTCACTTTTAGCTTTAGGTGAGATTAGTTACTGCTTTGATTTTTGCTTTCATTGGTAAAGTTTACTTGATTTTCTAACACCAATTTATTGCACTCGAATGTACAGGACTCTCTGTCAACCACTGGTCTGCATTTATCTGAAGTATCTGACAAATCCTTTTCCTTAATAACAAATGCTTCATTGCATCTGCATTGTTGCAAGAAAATTTAATTTTCTATAATTAACAAAGATTCATATCATTTTATATTTGACTTTTTAGTGACCATTTCCTTTATGATGTGAGAAAGTCAAACCTCAATACTAATTCAGCTTGAAAAGACTTTTATTGAGCAATCATTCACCTCCTTTGCACTGCCCTGATCTGAGTCGTACAAGCACTACAAAACACTGCCTTTGATTTACAATATTTATTAATGTGAAGACATTATACTTTGGGTGAAGTTTGTACCCTGTGTAACTGTAGGAACATGCAGATGCAGAGGTGCGGTCATTGTGGATTATGAAACTTTAAGCTGTTCTGATTTAACTGAAAAAAGGGTATGCCTCTATATCCCTCAATCCTCAGATTTAACAGGGAGTATACAAAATGGTAAATAAAGGAAAATAGCATTAGCGTTCTGTAGTTTAATTGACCATGAGGCGTGCAGGCCTGTAGAGCAGGTTATAATGACTCAGATTCCAGCTACCTAGGAGGGGAAATTATGAGTAATGCTATCCTGATCTTTGTTTTAATGTTTATACAGACACTGGTGTTTTGTAATAAATGAGTTTTCTTGAAGTTCATGAAGAGGGTTCTGCACTATATGCACTGTGTTCACAAGTGCTGCCAACCTCACAACACATGCAAATAAGAAGCACTTCAAATGATCTATGGCAAGCTGTTTTACCCTTTATTCTATCATTTTAATCTATATTTTTTATGTTTATGTTTCTATGGTGAAATAAACAATTGGATGCCTCTTTCTAAAGAGATAGAAATGAGCTGAAATTCTGCATATAGGTTGCTAGCCTACTTGTTGCAATTTTTTTCTTTTGTTTTGTACATTTATTATTTAGTTAGAAAAATATATATTTTGCATGTTCTTTTATATGTAGCTTTATTATGTTTTTCTCTGTTCGCACAAGCTCTTCACCCCGTTCGTGTGAATCCTCACCTTCTGACTTTATGCTGCTTTTTGCTTGTATAAAATGAATCCCTGAGAATGAATTGAGCTGTTTTTAATGTGCCACAGCCACGATTTCACAGCCGATTCAAACTGAATTATAATTTAACATAATCTTGGCAGTTAATAATGGCTTAACGGCCGTCGGTCGGTTAAGAAAAATATTCCTATTTCCAATGCAGTCTAATAAAAGTTCATCAGGAAACATATATAATATAACTGCACCTGCTTATGAATAGATTATTGCTTGATGATGAAGTATCTAGTATAACAAAGTACAAAAACTCTCGTCATAATTAACTGTCATAATTAAAAATCATATTTAACTTATTTAAATCATAATCGGTGAATTTCCCGAATTGGAGATGCGGTGTACGCGAGGGGTTAATGCTATTCACAACCGCTACCTTTTGCATTTTTTAATTTTTGTAATGAAAGTGATCCTAGCCTGCTAAAGAAATATCAACTGTTGTTCTGTGTAGTGTGACAGAAAGTTGATGCTATGGCTTGATTTTCTGTGCGTTTATGTCCTCAGACTCGTGCTCTGTCAGTGTTCAACTGAGCCGATAGATCAGTCTCATACAAGTCTCGGTCCTGCTGTGACGACGTGAGGTTTCTAGACCTGATTATTTCGAATTAACGTGATTATTCCCAAATGAAAACTTTCAACAAAATAAGGATATTACTCAGCTAATATAATTATTTTCATTCATTCTCGTCGCCGGAGGGCGCCCTCGCGCAGAAACTTCACTAGTGAACTTTCACATTTAATCTACAAAAAGCACTAGTATCTATTTTCATGTTACTAGAACTTATTTTTTGAGATACTAGTATATTTTCAATTAAGTTCTAATGCTTATTCATTAGCTGCTAGTGTCTTTTGTTAAGTTACTAGTACTTAATCATTAGATACTAGTACTTATTTATAGATACTAGTACTAATCTATTAGATACTAGTATTTATTCAAAATGTTACTAGTAAGATGTTTTAATTGAAGCCCTGTTTTGCTGCGTCACGTGTCCCCTCAGCAGCAGAGGGCTGTTGATAGTCACACAAGCATCTCAGCAGATGGCGCTGCAGGCTTATGCAATAAAACCAGTAACAGTCTTTGATATTCTCATGAAAGTTTGGCTCATGCTGTAAATGATCAGTGTATGTTTTTAGGTGCTTTGATATCAGTTGAAGCGTAATAAGTTTGGTAAGTAAGCTAGACGGGCCATGAAGAAAGTGTTATAGCAGACGGAATTTTAATACACATTGGTATATTTTATTAATCAAAGGAACTTGTACAGACAGTAGAACTGACAGAAAATACTCTGCATGTAAACTACACATTTGCAGGTAACATTTACAGACAATATATATACTCAGTGCTGTTCAAATCTGATGAACTCAGAAGTACTGATGGCTTACATGAGATATATGACACCACCACGTCCCTTTATGGGGACCTTTTAACTTATTTTGTGATTGTGTGGAAAACTATTGGTAGTCAATAAATAGCGAGTCATAAATCATCTAATTATGTTATTCTGAATATCATATCCTCTAATCATTTGTGTGTATACATTTCTTATACTGTATTTTTCTCTACCCCAGTGATAACTGAGAAAAAATATACTTTCTGCGTATGATAGAAAACAAAACTACGGTAGCATATTTCAAATATTTCAAATTTCCATGGCACACTTAAGATTTCTGAAACAAAATCCTGTTTACATGACAAACGCATACAATATATC
>JAUMHI010000040.1:15493608-15512423 GCA_032359435.1 Enteromius unitaeniatus | reverse complement strand
ATATTTCAAATTTCCATGGCACACTTAAGATTTCTGAAACAAAATCCTGTTTACATGACAAACGCATACAATATATCTATTTACATTAGCCATAGGCTCAAACAAAGTTACAAAACTGAAGTACAGTAAAGAGCAGTTCAATTTGAAACACCTCCATAAAACCCCATACACTTTTGGCCACATGACCAGTTCTACAAAATTGGAGGAAAAAGATACAGAGCACTTGATACTGAAACCTGTTTTACACAAGTCAATACCAAGTATTTCCTGTAAGAAGCTCAGATCCTCGCTTTTACATCCACACTCACAGCGGACGTTTAGAAATCTGCTTATGCAGGAATTGAATATACAAGAAAGGAAAAAAAGAGAAAGCAAATCACTTTGAACTATACAAATGTTCAATTATAACACCACTACTTATTTGTAGTATAAACGTTGTAGCATAAAAAAAGATGAGAACCTAATCATAACAAATATAAGAACTAACACAGAACAAATTTAATCATTCATCTTCTAGTAACGGAAAAGCAGCTCGTTTCGAACAGAAATCTACTTTAACACTGAAGTTTGTTGTATAAAAACATGCTCTCTAAAATGCCCGTACAAGAACTTTGCATTTTTACAAGTTAATACAATATTAGATATAATTAATCAAACAAAAATCAAGGTCGATTAACTGAAATAAAAAACAGGCATATTTTAAGACCAATAAATACCCAGTGTGTACATTTGAGTACAGTGTATTGCGGTCAATAGTATTACACTTAAAAAAAAAATACCTTCTTCTTCTTCATTCTTTTTAAGATCATTTCTTGTGTCCAAATTTGAAAATAAATGGTTGAAAGAAGTATAAATAACAAAATATCAATAAATTAAAAAAAATATATGGTTAGTAAAAGAGGCATATAAAAGACCTTCAGTGAGCAGGCTTATGGTGCCTTAATTTCTTATTTATTTTTATTTGAACTGCTCTGGTATGTGTCCGATTTGTGACTGCATGCTAGTGGGAGGACTGGAAATGCCCTCGGACCAGTCAGACATGTTGGAATGGGGCGACGAGCTGGACCACTGGTCCGGTGATCCCGGAGACGGCGTGAGAAAAGGGTGGTCAGGCACTTGGAGTTGGTGACTGGGGGTGTTGGCGTCTGGGTAACTGTGCTGGGAAGGTGGCGTCAGGAACTGCGTTCCCGCCATGCTGGGACCCAGAGAAGATGGGTTCAACAGCTGGGTCTCCTGGGGGATGATGGTGTGGATGGGCATGCTGTTCCCCACACTCTGCTGGAGCTCCGGTCCACCCAACTCACCGCCGAGTAAGTTCTGGCTCATGCCGCCGGGTGGATTGGAGCTCTGGTGCTGCAGCTGGACGTTCGTCTGCTGCTGTCTCTGTTGCATGTTCTGCTGCATCTGCTGCATTAAATGTGGCTGCGTGGTGAGGTGTGTGTTCTGCAGGCTTTGATAGTTCATCATCTGAGAGAGCGTGGCGGGGCGGCCATTGTGAAGAGATGTCATCAGGCCGGAGGAGTGAAGGCTGGCCTGGCCTGAGGCGTTCCTCATGGCTCCGAATTGATTTTGTGGACCCATGCTATTGTGCATCCGCCCGAGCCATTCGCACTGGCCATTCATGATGTTTGAGCCGTTAGATCCAGCCACTGGAAGATGGGTGAGACGTGGGGGTAACGGATCAAACTGTATATGGGCCAGGTCTTGCTTGTTGCCCATTCCCAGATGGTTGATGCCCATGTGGGTGTCTGAGATACCCTGTAAATGATTAAGCGACATGGAGGGCGATTGCTGAAAGGGTGATGTCATCAGGGGAGGGGAGGCGACGTCAGATATGTACCCGTGGGGCGACTCCAAGGAATCGACCGGAGAGAGCACAGCTGAGCTGTCTAGTAAGTTTCCCTTTCCATCCTGTGCCTTCTTCTTCTTGGCTTTCATATCTTTGCCATCCTTGCAACCTATGCCTTTTGTGCTTGGCTTGCGGGGTTTTTTACTTTGTATGGAGGGTTTCATGCTACCCATGAAGGCATTGGGAGAGCAGAGAGGCGGGGAGAGGGTGGTGCAGAGAGGGGCACTGTGCATGGGAGGGCTGCGGACCAGGTTGTATTCGTCGATGAGCCGCACAATGTCGTGATGCATTCTGTCCTGAGCGATATCTCGCGGGAGGCGATCCATGTGGTCCGTGATCTCTCGATTAGCGAAGTGCTCGAGAAGAACTTTAGCAGTCTCGTAACTTCCTTCTCTTGCCGCCAAGAATAAAGGAGTTTCCTCCTGAACGTGGGAAAATAATTGTTTAGCCAAAAGGATTTTGAAAAAAAAAAAACACAGAATTTTTCACTGAGTACAGATATTATGTGTACTATGTGAGTATGAATATTATGTAAGTCGTGTTATCTAAGAAACATACCATTATTTGTGATACAAAGTGCTGCTTACCTTATTGTTTTGCATATCTTTATTTGCCCCGTTCTTAAGCAATACCATCGCTGCATCTACGTTGTTCACAGCAGCTGCCCAGTGAAGAGCTGATTTACCTGGAGCACAGAAACTGCTTCAGCATGTGCTCAATTACATTTACAGAAACCAACAATATTTTTGTGGATACAACTTTATCAGAAGTCTTTGATGAATAGACAGTGCACAGCCTTTGTTTTTATTCAATTTTAATGAAATTGATACATTTAATGCAGAATAATATTATTAATAAATAAATCTGATTCAAACTGGATAGTAGTGTTTATCTTCTTCCAACCAACTTCATGAGGTGCCACATGGTTTAATGTTTTCTGATTTAACTTGTAGTTAATAATAGTCATATGTTTGCCAGTGTTTGAGTGTGGCAGTGTAATAGTCATACCAGAATCATCAATGGCATTGACATCAGCATGGCAGTTGATGAGTTCCTCCACCATGCCCTCAACTGCAAGTCTTGCTGCCAGTATCAGAGGTGTAGTGCCATCATGCATGCGGGCATCCAGGTCTGTGGCACGGTTACGTATCAAAATCTGCATAAGGACAAAAGTTAACATGTTTTAGAATACAGAGATACTTATGAATAAATCAATGGAAATACACAATGTTAAACATCCTTATTGTTATTATTCAGTATTCTCTTTTGGCACACATACCTGGAAGACCCCTTGTGCATCTGCAGCCACGGCAGCGTGTAATGGAGTGCGTCCCATATTGTCCTGGATGTTGGCATCTGCACTGGCCTCCAGGAGCCTTTTTGCAGCATCAGAGCGGGCATAACGGGCAGCCAGGTGTAGTGCCGTCTCACCCGTACGGTCTGTCTGGTTGTGAAGGTTGGCACCTTGGTAGATGAAGTCATTGATGACGTTGGCTGAAGCATCCTCCTCTTCCTCGCTGTTTCCTGTTTCTAGTCCGCCTCCACTACAAGATGCGATCATGAGAGGAGTAAATCCATCTGTGAAGAGAATAAGTTCAAATGTATTATACAAAAAAAATCCTAAAAAGTGGCTAATATATTGCTGTATATTACAAATCAAATATTAAGTTTTGATATATTTACAATAGGAAAATTTCCAAATAACTTTATGGAACATGGTCATCACTTAATATCATAATGATTTCTGGCATAAAAGATTCTATCTAATCTAAATACAGCGTATTTTTGGCAATTTCTACAAATATACCCATGCTACTTCTGATTAGTTTGTTGTCCAGGGTCACATATTTCTTTCTACTACGCAATATGAAGAGAAAACACTTGAAAAGCCACTGAAAGAGCAGTTTGAGCCAAGCTAAAGAAATGTTTTCTTCAAAGTGATGGACCAAAGTAACGGAAAAGAAACAAACAAATCGAAGTTGGATTTGACGCACTCTCTTTCTGAATCACCCCAGATGGCTTCGATAACGGACTGTAATCAAGCGTGGAGGTTTGGTAAATCTCAGGGACGAGGGCCATGCTTTGAAATTTCAACCGCTGGTAAAACAGAGTATTATCACCTCTGAGAAGCTGCTTTCTTTGCTGACTTCGACAGGGGCTTCTCAGCTTCAAAAGAATAGCTATTCCCAGATCAGGCCTGATTTGGTCGATTTAAAAACATCAATCCACACAAAAAGGGGAAAAAAAGGAAAAACAGCTCGCAAAGAGATAGCAAAAGAAAGTTGCCTTTGACAATCTTTAACTGTTGTCAGGGGTATATTAGTGCTTATAGAAAGAGAGGATGAGGATATTTAATTAACAAAACACATGTAAGCAGAATGATATCACAGGATGAATCGGTAACGCTGGTAAAAATGTGCTCAGTCCCCAGGGATTACAGCTTTCAGTCAGAGCCTTTGAAGTGGATTCTTTTCCCCAAAGGGCCCTGAGCATTAGCTCCTACTTAGAACTCAATTCAGTTCCTCATCCCAGCACTCGACAGAGTGCGCACACACAAACCGGTGAGTAAACCGGAGGACAGATGTAATCCATAAGCAAAGAGTTCTCATTAAAAACCACAACAAATATTTCATTGTGTCTGTGTTATCTAGACCGCTAAAATGATTTCCCAGCAAAATCAGCCAAAATATACCAGCAAATTTGTCATGAAGGATTTATATATACATTATAATAATAAATACAATAAAGTAATAATTTTGAATAAATTAATTAAATTATTTAATACTTATAACCAAATTCTATTATACATATAATTTAACTTTGCATGTATAACACTTTATTTTAATTGCATTTAAATATTTGACATTATTGTATTAAATGTCATCAACACCCAATAACAGAACCGTTATTACAGGGGAGAAAAGAATTGAAATATTCAACAATGCCTAACCTGGTCCTCGGGCATTGACATCCATACAGTCGTTCTCTATCTCGCCCTGAGGGGGTGTGGGAGCGATGGATGGGATGCGTAGATCGGCTGCGTCCAAGTGCTGCTGCGTCCACTGACGGTGATCTGGCTGATGGTCTAAATCAAGCATCGCCTGCTCCTCCGACTAAATTAATGAGGCATTAACAAACATTTAAATGAGTGTTATTAATTAATTAATGCAAGAATATTAATTGCTAGACGCTGTGAATATCTCGTCAGTGAGAAATGTTTTGCTCTGCTCACCCTGAAGCGTTTGGTGTCTGATGTTTCCTCTTCTCCCCATTCATTCTGGTTGTCATCCATTAATGAAATGTCTGAACAGTTCTTAAGTGGCCTGTTTTTAGAAAAATAACCCATTAGACATACCGAAATAACTACTCGTGTAACTTTTTCCAACACCAAAAGCTATTATTGGTTATCAAGCTCCACCTTCTTCTTCTACTCAACAGATGACCATTACTTAAAATTAAAAATTTTGCCTCCATAATAGTTAAAACTTGATGCCCAAAGATAACGTGACTGACCTGAGACCGACGGAGTCTTCACCAACCGGTTCCCTCCTCTTCTTCTTGCTGGGCTCGCTGGTCTTGAAACCCTCAGGAAACCAGAGTTGACCGTGTTCCCTGCGGCGTTTACGGGACGCGACCATTCCCACAGCGACAAAGGCCAGCAGCGCCAGTCCTGCCAGAACTACGTAGACTGGATAGAGCTCTATAGCCGGTGGTCCATCAATCTTACCTGCCACAGAAAGCACAGTTGACATGTCAAACCCACAGAAGAAACAAGAATGTGTTCCTCACGCAAACGATGAGGTACAAATTGCGGACAAACTACGGCAAGGCACGCGTTCGTAGTAATCAGAATTGCAAACCGCCTCTCATCAAAAAGAAGGAGCTGGCAAATAAGAAAAGGAGGAGGACAGAAAAAAGAGAAAAGAAAGAACACCTCCTCTCTCATTTCTCAGCCCAGGGTACCAGGAGACAACTTTACCAGTTCTTCTTTAAGGGAAAAAAAGGGAGGGATTAATGAACTTCAAATTACCGCGCACACTTTAAGCTGTAAAGACGAAGGATTTATTAGGATTTTCGAGATAACAAAGACTCCCAACTTCTAGCACACTCCCGATCAATTTTTCTCCTCTCTTTTTTCATGCTCTCTCCACTAACGATTTTGAAATGATAAACTCTGCTTACCTAAGCCCTTGGAGATGCATTAAGTCCTGCTACATTCAACAAGGTTAAGGTTGCAGCAGCCCCCATCATTTTAGATTCAAACCATGAATGGGCTGTATGAGTGTATGTGAGAGTGTCTCGTTGGGCCAAATGAGTTGACATGATTTGCATCAATTAACTATTTTTGGTGCCTGGAGCCAGCGGATCTGCCCTCAGACTGCTGCATTGATTGTTTAGTCTGTCTAATGCCCAAAGAACATTTGCTTCATTGTTATAAGGAAGAAACGTACAAACTTCAAAGTGATCCCTGTAATCCGCGGTAGGAGGTGGTGGGGTTAAAGGTTGGGGAGGGGGGGGTTGTGCTGAATACATTGAGTAAGATGGGAGGCCTAGTCTTGATTAAGGGCATTATAGTAAGACGTGAGGCACACGACAATGCTCGTGCCAAACACTCACTTGTGACGGCCTCGATGACGTAAGGCATATTGAGATTGCCGCTGGAAGCCAGAGCTCCGAGGAATGCCGCCACGTCATTTGCGCTCTGGAAGCACTCGGTGGTTTGTTGGTAGCATTGGCGGTTGTCAATTTCCAGATACACCACAGAGCTAAAGGAAATCAAAAGCATGATTTTTATCGTTTTTTTATTAAAACACGTTCTTATGCAGGCCTTGACTGTCACATACATACCCTTTGATCTGCATCTCATCCAGTTCTCTGCGTTTTCTCCCTCCTTCCACAACTATATTGTAAATGCTGTTTTTTACGGAGCTCAAGACGCTGCTGGAAGCATCGTTCCAGCCGTCTAGTGATCGTTTGATGTTGTGCTTTCTCAGCTCCTGCTCGTTGCCGTAATAAGGATAGATCATTTCCTCTCCCTTAA
Organism: Enteromius unitaeniatus; assembly: GCA_032359435.1. NCBI lineage: Eukaryota > Metazoa > Chordata > Actinopteri > Cypriniformes > Cyprinidae > Enteromius > Enteromius unitaeniatus. The sequence continues at coordinate 15,505,533 of JAUMHI010000040.1, read as the reverse complement.
TGTCACGTCGGAAAACGACGTTGGTGTGGAGGACTCGGCTGAGCTCCCTCAGAAATCCAAAGGAGTTGTTTCGGAGCTGCTCGGGTAAAATGTGGACCACCACAACTAGGAGTCCAGCAGCTAACTTCTCAGGTATCTTGCTGGCACAGTCCAGCCCGTCCCATTCACACTCTGCGTTATTGCAGCCTTGGTCACAGTGGCCATCTGCATAGTGGTCTTTGCAATACTGGTCATACAGTGGACTGTGAGAGAGGACAGCAGAGTTCAGAAATAGCATTCATTTTTAAAAACTTTAAAAGAAGTTAAAAGCTTCTGATTCTGGTTTTAAAAGATTTCTAAATGGTCTTCATACTGTAGCTGGACTACAACAAGCCTGTAAACAGTCTTGGCCAAGCTACCTTTTAACAAAAACACCACAGAGTGATTTAAGACCAAGGATCAGTTGTATAAACCGCCATTAATTTAGCTAAAAGACAATGAGATTTTCATTCTCAAATGGTGTATGGTAGAGAGAGTACAGTTTTTATTATTATTATGAATTAAAATGTCAATTTTAGTAAAAATGTTAGACATTTTGTTGCATATTTTCTTTAAATATGTCTGTTTTTATTTCATTTATCTTTTTTATTTTAGTATATAATATTTTGAAACATGAGTAAGGTTTTCTTAAATAAAATGTTATTTAAATATATATATATAAAATTAACTTTAAGTAAATATTTCAGTAATTCTATTAAATATAATGTTTTTAAGTAATTACATTTTCTTTGGTCTTTATTTAGTTGTCTTATCTAATAGGTGGATTTCTGAATTATAATGATCTAAAAGTAAATTATATATTTTACTACTAATTAAAAAAGTTAAATTGTTTAAATAATTCTGAGTCTGGTTTAAATAATTCTGAGTCAAAAATGTCAAAATTACAGTAGAATATTTTTATTCTTAAAAAGATTTAATTCAATATTTCAATAAAAGCAGAAATGTAGGAAAAAAATCATAATAATTTAATAAGTTTAAAGGAGTTTAAATAGAAAATGTTGCATAACTTTAACTTTTTTCTTTTTTTTTCATGACTCTTTCAGAGATGCTAAAGAGAAATTGTGTGTTAAGTGTTAAAACAAAATTGATCTAATTTAATTTCTCATAATTTTTCTAAAGCATGATCATTTTAGCTTAAAGCTGTTAGCTTAAAACCTGTGTAAAAACGTTCAAATAGCACTCACTTGCACTGGCCCTCCAGTCTCTGGCAGTCAAATCCGTCATAGAGGCATCCAGTGTTGTGACACTGTTCATCACACTTCCCGTTATTAAAATAGCGCCAGCACTGTAGTGCGTCCGAACAATTCTGCCACGGGTCATTGAAGTTCAGCGAGCAGTCCCCTCCATCCCAGTCGCAGGCGTAATTATTACATGCGCTGTCACAGATCTTATTGGCTTTCTTGTTTTCACACTCTGCTATCTCGCATCTCACGGGCATTTTGGGAGCGGGTGTGATATCTCGAGCAGGGCCACCTGGGAAGTTGTAGTCCAGGATGTGGCAGAAGAGGCCATTGAAGTCGGTGGGACAGATGCAGTGGAAGTATGGGGCCTCTGAGATATACTCGCACGTGCCTCCGTTGTAGCATGGATTGTTGGTGCAGTGACCATCAGTGGGATGCTGGCACTCAGGACCAGTGAAGGCAGGGGTGCACAGGCATTTGGGGCTCTTGTGACCAGAAACGCATGTACCGCCGTTTTTACAGTGGAGAGTCCCGCAGGCATGTGCATCATACTCGCAGGTTGAGCCAGTAAAACCCTAAATGATACATACACAAGTCTGTGATTGATATGAAATAATAAGACTGCTAAATGATGCAAAGCAGGTTCAGTTAACCGTGACTTAATGTATCAGAGAATATGACTAACCGGTGGACATTTGCAGATGAAGCCATGAGGAGTGTTACTAGCCACAGCGCAGGTGCCTCCATTACGACAAGGTTTCCCCTTACAGCCATCAAACACTTTGTCACAGCGCTGACCTGTAGGGGCCCACAAACAAAGTTGTTACGTGATCAGAATGTAGAGTTTCTCTCAAAAACAAAGCACATTGGTCCAGTGACCTGTGCTGTACCTGTGTATCCTGTGCGACACTCGCAGCGATAGTTGTTTGTGAGCTGGATGCAGCTGTGTGTGCCACGGGGGTCACAAGGGTTGGACAAGCATTCGTTAACATCACCCTCACAGCGTTCCCCCACATATCCGGCCAGGCAGATGCAGTGGTACCCGCCCACACGGTCCACACAGTGGCCCTGGTTAAAGCATTTGGGCTCCTGGGTGATGGGGTCGGTGAAAGGTGTGCAGTCGTCAATGTTGATCTCGCAGTGCACACCTGAGAGAGAAGAAGGAGGAAAGGACTCTTATTTTAAAAAGAAGTAAATACAGGCTCTGTTCCAAAACCTGTTGAGCTGCCCTGCTTAAACCTTTCATTTTCTCCATATTAGAATGAATAATGTATGTGTATAATGTTTTTTTAGAGTCATTGACAGTGCTTCATGGGATCAACGTTCTTATTGCACATTCTTGCACCTTTATCTTTTTTTCTAATATTTAAACAGTTATTTGCTTCAGTAATGGTTTGTAATGTTGTAATTCATCCTGTAGCTGGTTTGTTTGGTTTATGGCTTTTAACTGTTTAACTAAGACTTTTTTTTAAATCCCTAAGGGAGAAATTATTCCAGAACAAATGGCGCTGAAAAAGTGCTTAATTGACATAATTTAGATGAATGTTAGCATGTTACAAAGCTAACAATGAGATATTCTAAACATAAAAATACAGAGCAAACAAAACCTTTCTGTTTTAATTAGATTCATTGTAGAAATGTATCTTTACTTACATTAGCAATGTGTCTATATAGTTGAAATATGAAGAAAATTAAATATATCTCATATTTAATAATGCTTTTTGCTAAATGTCATTAGTATAATTATTTGAATATGAATAAAGTCCAAATAAATCAATATATTTTGACATTTCTCATGTAATACAACTGGGTAATATATAACACACTGAAAGTTTCTACCCATTTTATAAAATAAAAGTCCACCTATGAGCTGTAATTAAGCATGACTACATCAATCACAGAGAAATGTCTAAGCCTTCTGATAACAGTTAAGACCTAATTAATGAAGTGTGGAATGGGCAAAAAGAGCAAAACAGAGGAGGAAGTGATAGCTGACCTTGTGTTCCCCGAGGACAGGAGCATTTGTAGGTATTGATCAGGTCGATGCATGTGCCTCCGTTCTGGCAGGGCTGAGACAGACACTCATTGATCTCATCAGAGCAGTTCACTCCATGATAACCTGGCACGCACTTCAAGAAACGAGAGAAGGAGCGAGGCGAATTAATGCCAAACATAAAACAAGCCTGATTCTGTTTACTCTGTGGTTTCTTCCTTCTTTGCCAAACAAGCAATTCTTTTACAAAGAAGGAAGATTTAGCAGGCATTAAGCTAAAGTGTCATCTTCTACAGTCACTTCGGTCCCCAAACACCAGGTTTTCCTGACTTACTTCGCAGGAATAGCCGCCCAGGTAGTCTGTGCAGGTTGCTCCGTTCTGGCAAGGATTGGGAATGCATTCATCCACCTGCTCCTCGCAGTAGCTGCCCGTGTAACCGGCCTGACAGTGACAATAGTGTGTGTTTCCAGCATCCAGACACTGGCCAGAGTTACGACACAGCCGGGCCACCTCTACACCTAAAAGTAGAGGAAGCAAATATCATAGCGGGTTTGTGAAACACCGAACAGTAGAAATGTGTGGTAAATGGCAAACACATTTTAGTCCCATGCATTCAAAACAAACAATCCTACCTTGCTGTTTGGCGGCCACCTCGCAAGAAACGCTGGGGACGTCGCAGTATAAACCAGTCCAGCCTGTCTGACACTGGCAGCTGTATCTGGTGCCGCTCTGTCTGCAGATACCTCCATTCTTACAGGGAGACGGCTTACACCAGTTCACCAGCTCCTGCAAGACAAAAATTCATCCCGTGTTCATATTTTAACTCATGCATCCATGAGTTCAAATCTCTTTAAATCTTCATTATTATATTGTATTTGACATGAAGTGCTGACGTGAATTGGGGATAGATTGCAATTCATTTATTTTTAAATAAATTTATAAATTTTTAATAAATTAAGTGGCCTGGGTAAATAATCTTATGTATTCTATTGACTATTACAGTGTTTGATGTTAGTTTGTTGCTAAGCTAAAGTAAAAATACAGATATATATATTTTTTTAATTAGAGTGGTTTTAGAAAAATGGGAAATAAAGACAATACAACTGAAATTCCTGCATTTTATTTATAAATGTTACTAGAATAATTATTATAATATAAAGAAAATAAATTTGACATTTTGTCTTTGTCACACATGCTGTTTGTATCTTTGATTAGTTACCTGGCAGTTAAGTCCATGGTATCCCTGAGGGCAAGTGCACTTGTATGTGCCGTAGCTGTCCTGACAGGTGCCTCCATTCAGGCAGGGTCTGGAGTCACACTCGTTGATGTCATGCTGGCAGTAGTTTCCAGTGAACCCCGTTGGGCACAGGCAAGTGAAACTGTTGATGCCATCAACGCATGTGCCGCCATTAAAACAAGAGCTGTTTGAAAAAAACAATTATGATCATCAGTCTTATTTACTACATTAATTTAACATCATGTTGTTTTTTAAGTAAAATATGAAGGTGTGTGATGACTCTATAGTTGCATTGTCCTGTATTTACCAGAGGGGGCACTAATGGACAACAGAGGAGGAAAGAGTGCTAGACGCTTTTTTTCTGGTGCACTTTATCATGAGGTAGATTGGCTCACTGGCAAAGCTAGACTGTAACAATGAGACTTTGAAAACTGAGCTGGGATCAGTGTTTCCATGATAGCCATGTTGTATAGAGCAATAATGGTGATTTATGTTTGCATGTCAGAATGAAAAATTTTGTGGTCCGTAATATTTTTTTCTTACAAAAATGCAACTTTTATTTAAAAGAATACAGAAAAGCAGTTGTATTGTGGAGTATTATTACAATTTCAAATTGTAAAAGTTTTCTAATTTAGTCATGTGATGGCAATTACTTAAATTAAGTATTCATACGCGTTTTATATTGGTGTGGTGTAGGAATGGTGTACAGGGTTTAAATTTTCAGGTTGGGCAATTGTTTTGTGGCACATATCTATTACTTGATTGGAACAGTGACTATTTGGCAAAGGCCACTATTGTAACACCTAACTGATGCAAAAAAGTGTTCAGTTGTTACCTCTCAGTGCAGTCAGGTGTGTTGTTCTCACAGTGAATCCCACTGAATCCAGCTGGACAGGTACAGGTGTAACTGTTCACGCAATCTGTGCAGTTTGCACCGTTTTTACATGGGTTACTGTCACATTCATTAATGTCCTCCTCACATCTGCTTCCCCTGAACCCTGGTAAGCAGGTGCAAGTGAAGGCGTTCACAGCGTCTTTGCAGAAGCCACCGTTACTGCAAGGGTCTACAGGAAAAGGACGGAGTCAGACATCAAGGCAAGATCAACTTAACTAGAATGAGGCTGAAATGGGACACTCACTGGGCTTGCAGTCGTCAATGTCTGTCTCACAGTTGCGACCTGTGTAGCCCGATTTGCAACTGCATTTGTAGCTGCCGATAGAGTTTTGACAAGCGGCGTCATTTCGACAAGGGTTTTTGACACATTCGTTGATGTCCACCTCACACGTTTGGCCTACAATTGTAGGAGAGCACAAAGTATGAATGTAGTTATGCATAATATTGAGGCTAGGACAGAATTTCTTTTTAGTTTTGTAAATTTTGTACCTTGCCATCCTTCAGGACACTTGCAGGAGAAGCTCTCATAGTCTTCGGATTCCTTACAAACACCTCCATTCTTACAGGGTTTAGGGCTACACGGAGCCAACAGGGTTTCACAGTTCTCACCTGGAAGATAAAGTATATTAAAAAACCTGAAGCATTAGAAATTCTCCACATTGTTGTGGCATCTTAGTTTGTGTTTTGCGGTTAAGACCTCTATTAAGGGTTTAAATTTAGAAAGTGTCACTATGTTTCAGTTCAAGTTCTGTAGCGATTCCTCTTTTCTCTGTTGGAGATTAGACTGTCAGTCCTAGCAAAGCAAAGCACTTTTGGCCTATCTGTTTCCACAACGGCCAGCCCCTGCAGGAAGCCAGCAGGTTTTCCTGCAATTGTCTGGCCATTTGCGTTTCTGTGAGAGAGGAAGCCAGGCAAACAGGAAACATGACAGGCTACTGTTCCCACCCTGGTACGACTAGATTTTTGTTATTCTTGATATAACTCGGTGTGGATTTTTCCAAAAAGATAGTCACTGGGAATTAATATAATTTCTGTTCCAGAGGCAGAGCATCATTATCTGTTTTGTCAAATAACACATTGAGAGGAAAGAATGTGTCGTCTGTTGAAAACATTTTCCTGTATTGTCAACAGAGATACTTGTAGGGCTCTTGAGGGGCCACTGTTGAAAGTCTGGGACTGAATTGATGGAGGAGCGTCTGTTGTTCCTGACTTGGAAATCGTAATACAAACTGCTCATAATTGAAATTGGTTTACCTATAGTAAAACTAAAAGTAATAGCCACACTAAAGCTATCTAAAAATTTCGTTTTTCAAGCTTTTATTACTATTATTAAACTAATAAATATATAGATTTTATGTATTTTTTTTTAGCTTTAAGGTCATTTTTATACATTTCCTTTAGAATATTTTACAGTTAAAAAAACTATAAAAAAATGATATTGCACTAAAAATAATAATAAATCATTTTGCACTTTCAGAAGCAACAAAATGCTTCTAGAATAAGAATCCATGCTAAAATTAGCAAATTATTGTTTATGTTTATGTCTTAAACTAAAGGGCATTGACTATTTACAGCCTATCGTACATAAGAAACAGCCCATCACAACTTCCTGTTTTAATGGGTAATACATCATCACAGGTCACAAGATAATTGTCAAAATATCATAATATAATATAATATTATAACATAATATAACATAATATTTTTTCTTCAAAAAAATGAAAACACTTTCTTAAAAATAAATGGAACCAGAAGAGAGCTTTTTTTCCATCGGTATTTAAAATAATTAAAAAATATTTCCGTCACTATTTCTGTTAAACTATTAATATTCAAGTTTAATAACACATTTGCATGTTCACAGCTCTCTGATGTAAACTAAACAAACACATGTAAACTTACAAAATAATACAATGTCATGAATGAAGCTAAACTCATACCAGTGTAAGGCAGCAAACAGTTGCATTTGTATCCAGCCACGTCATCAATACAGGTTCCTTGATTCAAGCAAGGGTTGGAGGCGCATTCATTAATATTTGTTTGGCAGTTGGGACCTATATTCAAATGTTAGAGAGACATGATGTGTTTGAGCAAGGGTCAAAAGAGCATACCACATACTGTAGTTACAGTACATCTGCAGAATGAATGATACGAACCGCTGAAGCCAGCACGGCATGTGCAGACGTAGCCGCTGGTCATGTCCTTACAGGTGCCTCCATTCATACAGGGGTTGGACTCACACTCGTTGTTATTGATGTCACAATTGACACCACTCCAGCCAGAGTCACAAATACAGTTATATCTGTAAGAAATTAAACCTGTTTTATATGGTTTCTGGCTGTTCTAGACCAAAACATCAGATCATAACCTGAAATTGATCTGGTTTGCTGGTATAATGTCTCATATCTGATCAAGTACTGTGTTAGCTGGCTAGCAGGCTGGTTCCCAAAGTGCCAAATCTAAAACTAGCCAAAAGACCAGTCATAAGATGGTACTTTGTTTCGGGGGGGTTAGACCCAATATGCCACCTTGATCATGATGCCAAAGAAAAACCTGGTATTGGTACTTGGTTTTTCCAGCAGGGTGAAATCATTTACGTTTATATTATCTTCAGAATCTTCGAAAATTATTATAATTACACTGATTGTTCAATGCAGAGATTCTTTTAGAAGTAAAGTTCAAAAGAACTGCATTAATTTTTTAAACTAAAATCTCACTGTCCCCAAACTTTTCATGTAAAAGTGTATGTACGTAAATAATGCACACCCATTGACTTTGTCTTCACAGTGTCCATGGATACAGGGGTTGCTAAGGCATTCGTTGAGCTGTGATTGGCAGGTCATGTCATGATACCCTTCTCTGCACAGACATTTAAAGCCATTGACTCCATCAACGCAGGTTCCGCCATTGTGACAGGGGTTGTTGGCACACTCATCAATGTTGATGTTACACATTTTCCCTAAAAAACAAAAGGCAGAATTATGTAAATGGTCAAAGAGTGTCACATGTGTATGGTAATCAAAATAACTTAAACAACTGTTTAAGTTAAATAAAATAACAACTGCATGCATTTAGCCTTTTCTTGTTTTTCTTGAAATCCTAGGCGTAAGGCCTAGCTTTTAGACTCCACTTCAGGCAGCACCACTATTCACTGAACGCAATGCCAGCATAAAGGCAGAGGTTTCATTTGTCACTTGTCTTTAAAGAACCAGCCAACTTCCCCCTTTTAAAAGATCGACTTTCACAAATCTTTTGCAAATCTTTTCTCCTTTCAAACTCCCAGATGTCCTGGAGATCTCTGGCTGAATGAGGGAGCGGGCTGGCTTGCGTGTCTGCTCGGCAGGCAGGGGATTGGACGAGACTGTAAGCCAACACCACGGCCCAGGCCGAATGTGTGCTCGCTGGCCAGCTGTCTCTCCCCACCCTGCTTTGTTGCCTGTCTCACCTGCTGAACCCTTTGTTGACTCCCCATCTCTTCTACATTGATAAAGACCTAGGCTCAGCGTACCACCTAGACCACCTCGATAAAACCACAAATGCAGTGGCCTAGTGTAGTACGTTTCCTTTCATTTGCCAGCCTATGCAACACTTCATGCTAGAAAACACATCCACTCTCTTAGGTAGCAACCCTGACAATTTTGCTTTTAGAGGATAGAGAATTTCTTAGGACACCTATTTTAGCAGCTAAATCAGTTAAGAGCAATACCACTGATCATGTCAGTCATGGTATTTATTGCCTACCCAACCCTGAAACAAATACTTACCCTCAACCCTAAACTTAACCTCGGTTTAGAATTGGTAGCACATAGGCAGAACCTGATAGACATGATGACTGTCCCAGTCAGATCCATATGACTTTTTTGAACTCTAACCTCAATCTATAAATACTGAGCTGTTCTTGACAGGTGACTGAGCTGATCAATAAAAATCGCTTGCAGGGTGGGGTTTGACTGATTTTTAAAAATATGCACAATTAATGTATATAAGAAAATATTTTTTTCTAATTTTTTTCTCTCTCTTAGTAGTAAAAATTAACATCAGAATTAGTAGTTTTACATATTTACCTCTTTATTTAATTGTAAAGTAAAACATCTACTGTTTACTTATAATGCATAGCTATTTAGGTAGAAACACTCACATACACTGACCATGAACAAAAATATTATCAATAAATAAGGATGCAAATTTCACACTTTGTATGGTCCTTTTATATTTTGTAGACCTTTTTGAAGCTTGACAGCTCATGGACACTATTAACTGTTGTGTGGAAGAGATATTTGTAAAGATTTTTGTCTTGTAAAGATCTTGAAAACCGAAGAGCATATGGATTTGTAATGACAAGAGGGTGATGAAAAATGACCAAATTTAACTATTAGACTATTATATATTATTATTTCAGCACATTTGCCATTTATTGACATACAAGGTACACAATCTAAGACCACTCACCTGTGTATCCCGGTTCACAGGCACACTCGTAACCATTTATCTTGTCAATGCATCTTCCAAAATCACAGGGATTGCTTTGACAGTCGTCTAGGTTAATCTCGCAGTTAGCACCTGTTAACACAAAACAAAACTTAGAATAGAGTATTTGACAAGCAAAAGTTCACATTTTTGACCATTAGAGTAAAAGTGTCACCTGTGGTTCCTTTAGAGCAGATGCATAAGTAGGCATTCTCACGGTCCTGGCATGTGCCGCCATTTTGGCACGGCTGACTGAGACACTCATTAATGTTGATCTCACACAGACGGCCCGTAAAACCAGCACGGCACATGCAGGTATAGGAAGCTAGGCCATCTTTACAAGTGCCATAGTGACACGGGTTGGATAGACACTCATCTACATCTGTTTCGCAATGCTGCCCTGTGTATCCTAAAAAAGAAAACAGATTCATTCATTATATTTATTATGACACACGACAACCGAAATATCATGTATTTTATAACTTTTTTAAAAGCTTCATACCTTCGGCGCACTGGCAGGTGTACATGTTGGGCCCATCGATACACTTGGCACCATTTTTACAGGGGGTGCTAGCACACTCATCGATGTCGAACTGACACTGACTACCCGAAAATCCTGAGAGGAAGACGAGAGGAAAGAAGAGGGGTCTGTACAAAGATTCCTCTGGTTTGTAGCTGCTTCATTTCTCCACACTCGTCTATACAACATGGCCAGCGTTCATAAACACCCGGCTGTAATCTTTCCCCCTCTCTCTCAGGTTTTCAAGCTGCTTTCCAACCAACCATCACAGTAAGAGGGGGACAAGGGTGTAAAATGGCGGTAAAAACCTCCCAAGGCCTCCTGACCAAGGGCACCAGACAAAGAGGAACTGTCTATTCAGTGGCACGCCAAGCCATGCCGGTTGCCTCCTTTGTCCCGTAGAAGTTTTCCATCACAATGTGCATTCTTACATCCAGCCTTTGCCCCCCTCTCTGAGTCTGGCTCACCAAAAGAGCCCCATGCAACCCCTGACCTCATGCTATTCAGCCACCACATCGCTCAGGAACCCCCAGCGTTTGTGCTTTCTCCCTCAGTTATTTTAATCCCTCGCTAAAGACGTCTGCTGTTCAAATATACAGTCTGAACACATTAAGAGCTACAAATCCATCAGTGTGGAGATTTATGGGACATTTATCATAGTTAAAGTAACAATAACTAAATTGTTGGTATGCAGTTCTTAAGGTGCTGTGTGGTAATCTTCGTAGCCTACTTTCAGACTCTATTTTCCCGTCCTTTTTATCATCAGGACTGATCACTTAGAAAAGTAATTACATATGTTGTATTATTATAGTGATAATCCTGATAACAAATTCCTAACTTGCTTATGCCATTCCCTGAGACCCCCTGGCATCAGTAATCACGGAGTGTCCCATGCATCTTCAGAACACGAATTTATTCTGAGCCTCTAAAATGCCACATTTTAAAAAGCGCCCATTGTGGTTGCTATGGATTCAGTGTGTACACTACTGAAAAGGATCCCTGTGCCGCATGCTGAAAAGGATCTCTGATTTCCATCTGAAACAGTGAAGGGGCCTAGCTTCCACTTCTGCAACTTACCATCTCCCAAAACTCCTTTACACCACTCTTGGGGGTCCCTGTAGGCCCCTCTCTATGCACAACCTCATCACCCCTAATATTGTATCCGCTCTACACTCCTTCATTTATGCATGAATTCCTCTGCATCCTCAACACAGGAAGAGCCTTTCTCAAACCTACATTTTCAACAAGTAGTTAGTTTCACACCATTAAAGTAGGGCCAAAAAAATGGCCTTACAATAGAAAATGTGAAAAAATTATCATTAAAATGTAAATTCAAATAATGATTACACATTAAAATATATTTATAATTTCTAAACGAAATAATCTCAGGTAAACATTAAATTATTACATTATTTAAATTTATATTTACATTTAATTTTCATTTATACATTATTTATTTTATTTTGTATAAATGTGTATTTAAATAATAAATAAATATCACATCTAAATATATGTATATATTTATATATATATTTATTATATGTATATATATATATATATATTATATTATTTAATATTTAACAGAAATATTTGTG
>JAUMHI010000040.1:15467488-15479694 GCA_032359435.1 Enteromius unitaeniatus | reverse complement strand
GTAAGTTCACTCAAAAATGTAAATTCTGTCATTAATTACTCACCCTCATGTCATTCCAAACCCAGAACACCTTCCTTCATCTTCGGAACACAAATGAAGATATTTTTGATGACATCAGAGAGCCACCTGTCCCTCCATAGACAGCAACACAACTGAAGTGATCCCAGATCCAGAAACACCTGTAAAACAGTCCACGTCAGTGGCTCAACTTCAGTTTTGCTGCACTACGAGAGTACTTTTTTGTGCAAATAAAACAAAAGTAATATCATTTAACCAAAACAGTCCCACAACCAATTTGTACGTATTCGTACAAGGTGGCAAATTAATACTAATATTATATTCGTTTTTTAACTAATAACATTATATTTTGTAAGATTTGTCTAAACCCCAGTGACGGGTAGGTTTAGGGGCGGGGTTAGGTCATTCATACAAATTCATACGAATTGGCAACTTGTAAAATACATACGATTTTCCAAAAAACATATGAATTTGTATGAGTGAGGTCATACGAATTTGTGTGAATTAGCCACCTCGTAAAAAAATATGTACAAATTGCCATGAGAGGGACAGATGGCTCTCTGATATCATCAAAAATATCTTAATTTGCGTTCTGAAGATGAACGGAGGTCTTATGGGCTTGGAGCAACACAAGGGTGAGTAATTAATTACAAAAATTAAATTTTATAAACAAGAAGATATAAACAAACAAGAGTTAGACATCTAAAACACTTTGGATATATTATGAACTTAAGCAATGAGGAGGTAAAAGTGTTGTTGAGAAGCTATTGAAATGGTGAAAGACAGATAATGGACAGGGCACTGTGTGAATGTCCCACATAAAGAAAACACTGGGATGAAAATATCACACCAGTTTACAGTTCCTGTTGCCTCTATATTTTCATAAATACACTGATTATTCTTGATGCTTAGCAGACATACTTGTACATATACATACTGTAGCTGCAGCGAGTGATTAGAAGTAAACACCAAGTAAACAAACCAGAAAGCATTTAGTGTTTGGTCTTTTAGATTCCTAAACCTCTAGCACACCTGATTCAGTTCAGCAGCTTATTAGTACTGTGTGAGATCACCTATAATTTGCCATACAGGGGGTCCTACACGAATAGATAGAGAAACCTTGGTTTAAAGCAAAAGATAAATATAGGGCACTCGGCCAGTGAAGGTGAAGGTCTCTCTTGCTGTGTTCACACTCTGGCAAAGTGCCACTAATCACCAAACACTTCACAGACGTTCAGAGGCGTAAATAGCTTTAGGATGTGCAAAAGACTTTATTACTGTATGTGCCAAAAGACAGAACATTATTCACAGTATTTACTTAAACTCTGTATGTTTCGTTGCAGCAACGTTCTGATGATCTTACAGAGGTAATTATGGATCACACAACTTTATTCTTCTGACTAAGAAATCTGACACCTGCATGGATGTCTTCTGACTAGCCATAAAATAGATTATTTTACGTTATTATTTAGCATGGCAATCCGGCAACACTTAGTATTATGTGAGACATTAATATGTGATTAATTAGTAATAAATTGCTTATATTCTATTAATATGTATGATATAAGCAACTATGTTACGAAACCCCAAAATAAAGTGTTACTGAAATCCTATTGGTTTTAGAAAAAGTTGCATGTTAAAAAATGCTGGGTTAAATATGGACAGAACCAGAAACTGGGTTGTTTTGACCCAGCGGTTGGGTTAAATGTTTAAACGTTTTGTCCATTTTTTACCCAGCGCTGGGTTGCATTTAACCCAGCAGTGTAATATCATCCACTACTGTTGAGTTTGTGATTAAATCAAGGTTTTTTTAGATTTTCATTTGCTCACAAAGGTTACATTTATTTATTACAATTTTTGTTTTATTTTAAAATGCTTATTATTGCTGTAATGACAAAAGCTACATTTTCAGCAGGCATTATACTCCCGTCTTTATTGTCAATTGATCCTTCAGAGATTAATATACTAATTTGATGCTAAATAAATACATTTTATTATTATTGCCATTTAAAAAAAGATGTGCTGCTTAATGTTTTTTAGGGAGCCGTGATACATTATTTATCAATACTTTTTTATATATGGAAAAATCAACATTTATTTGGCATATTTTGTAACATTTTGAAAGTTTATACGCTTATTTGTTAATGTATCCTTAGTATTGATTTATTTAAAAAATCTTACTGACTACAGACGTTTGAACATTAGCATGCAATCTCAATCACTTAGTATAAGGTTTATGCTTGATGCTTAATATCTGATGTCTCCTGTTTTACTGAATGAATCCTGCCATTGTAACTTCAAGGCTGTCTGTGAGATCTTCATACAAGGATTTGGTGTTGCTGGAGGACAGCCCACCAAAAATTACTACAATGTCCTATTGTGGTTCTATTGTTGTCTAATAGCTTCCTTAGTGAATCAGCGATTGATTTATGCATCCTGCTCTTCTAGATTCTTCTAACAATAGGTGTCTGGCTTCTTACAGTTTGAAATACAAGAACATTTTAAGACATGAGGTTAGATATGGAGCTCATGTTTTGCAAAGGTCAAGACATGAGTGAAGCAGATGATACATTTTTTAAAAAGTTCAAACATTTCAAACCCAAAAACCTGTGACATGTTTAGTGACAGGTTGTCTGTTTTAAAGAGGCCACAGCTGCTTCCCAGCATTGTACAGAGATACAGCGTGTGGACAGACACCCAGCGCGCATGTAATGCACCATAGAGCTGTAACTGCAGGACAGTTCCCTTACAGCCTTTGTTTTTGGCTACATAATCACAAACAGGAAGTTGCTTTGGGCCAGTCACACAGAGGTACTTCCCCCTTTTGTTTGTTGGAGGTTGTGTGAAAGTTTGTGGTACAGACCCTTAGTCGCCCCATTTCTCTTAATTCTTAACAAACTGTGTGCATCCTTGAGCATTTAAAGACCTAAATGTGAGCTCAACGTACCCCATGTTCTGTAGAAATCTTTTCTGATGCTGAGTAAAAATTGGGACTATCAGTAATTCAGAAGACTGGTTTGAATAGTTTCTTGACTGTGAACCCCATACATGGCTCAGATAAGCTTTTTATTTTATTATAAGACCAACTTGATTGCATGTGAAACCAGCGTAATCTAATGTTAAATAAGAGCAACTGTGTATTTTTTAATGAACAATAATAATTAAAAAGTTGCTTATCAATACACAAAACATTCACAATTGATAAATTGGGCTAAAATAGAAGGCTCTGAGTGATGCTAAATAAAGAGCCATTTGGTAGCCGTAAGAGCCGGCTCTTTTAAGGGAGCTGAGCCAAAATTTGAAAAGAGCCAAAATGCCCATCACTAACTGAAAGCTGGTTTGTAGCTTTGAAATACACTGAAAGGCACCAAATGCAGGTGATGATGAGAAAGTCACATGATGAACCAAATTCCATCACAAGCAACTTTTAAAATGAGCATATATAGAAGGTGCTCAGAGTCAATCACACAAAAACTAAACACCATCATGGTGAGACTCATTAAACTGAAATATGCAATAAACATTCATTTAACACACAACCCTAATAAATATAACTGATAAGAACCTTTTTTCTCTGTAAATTTTACAGGAATTTACCGTTAACCATTTAACAGTTTTCTTCCTGTAGCAGTTTCACAGTTTCTTACTGTTAAAAGCACAGCCATTTTTATATACATATTCAGTAAATGTAATTTTCGTAAAATGTAAGGCAATTAATATATTTTATTTATTATACAAATATTTTTAATTATATTTATTTTGTTAGCATATATGGCTATTTTTGGTGAACAATTATTCTGTGCAAGTCAGTCAACACAAAAACAAATTTGCCTTTATAATCTTTAATCCAAACCTGAAAATGCTCATCCCCTCTGAAATGATGTGCCTTCTCTGATGACATCAGTTTGAAGGCCTTTGCATGAGTGTGACATCCTTAACAACGCCCCACCAACTGCCAGTCTTCATGAATGAAACACTTCCACTATAGGTTTTGACAGATTTGTTTTTTGATGCTTTTTGCTTTTTAATGATGTATTTGTTTCTTGCAAACAAATATTATTACTTCACAAGACATGAATTGATGAACTGGAATCCAAAAGCATCAGATGTTTTGACTCTCATTCACTGCACAGGATCCACTAGTGGACAAATGATGTAAAGCTAAACTTCTCTAAATCTGTAAGAAAACAGTGGTAATTTTCTGCCTGTATCAGATGAAAACTGCACAATTATCCAAAACTAAACTAAAGGATCCAGAAGCCTGCAGGTAGATCTCCAGAAGCAGCGCAAAAATGATGTGTGAATTGTAACATCACTCTGGCTATGATGTCAACTGAAAACCAAAACACCTGCTTAACTATATATTATAACAGAGAAAGAAGCAGTTGAAAGCAAGATATTTCTGTCAACTTATCCCCTGCCAGTCCCGAGAAGACAACATGAAACGTCACACAAGGCTTGTTGTTTCTTAAAATTCAAAACAATAAGGTCACTGGGTTTCTTGTGTAGTTATTGTGTATTGTTATTGCTAAAAACCTTTGAGGTGAGATATGGATAAGGTTAAGGGTAGATTAGCGTATCACAATAATCCACAAGTAATCCACACATCTATAGCCCATCAGTTAACTTCTTCTGAAGTGAAAAGCAGTGTGTTTGTAATCCAAACATGGGTTGGTCTGCATTCTAAAATCTTTTATTTGTCACTGTGTCACTGACTATAGGACAGATAGCCGAAATGTTTGTCTGCTATCCCCTGCTTTAATTGAAAAATAACATGTGCAGACCAACTTTTGGTATGTTTGAATAAATAGCGTGGTGAACTGCGTTAATAAACAAATCCATCATTAAGATGTTCTTACCTTCTCGCTAAAATACATGTATGAGTCCTCAAACCATCCAGTACAAGTTATTTTGTTTGTTTTGATTAAGAAACAAACTCAGCTACACCTTGCAGTAAAGTAAAGTAATATAGTCAGCAGTCTATATAATTCTAGAAATTAAATACAAATTGTAATTACATGCAGATATTTTTAGCAAAAACGTACACAACAAAGAATTGTATTTGATTATTTTAAATGTCATAGTCAAGACAGTTTAGATAGTTTACCCCATTCCTCATTATTTCTTTTAACTATGTTTGTACTGTACGTCAGCACTGATCAGAGAAAACACATTGGCTCCACGCAGTCTGGAACTCTGGGTAAATAACTACAGTTCATTCATGGGAATGAAGCTTAAATCAAGTTCCACCGCTGGGAATGTGACACATGGCCCCGTAACACAGATGACATTCAAATAGCCCTATCTTTAGCTCCTTTTCCCTATTGACTTCAGCTGAGTTTGATTTCACAGTAATTTATGCAGTCTGACTTATTGCTCTCTTTATAAATAACAATAACAGATGTCAACATATACAGTTGTCTATAAACTTTGCCAACCCCTGTGTGTTATTATGTAAGATAATGTTGTTGATGTACTTCGCTGTTGACATCTGAGGTCATGGTTCTCCAGAGAGATTTGGGCAAAAATATGAGATATTAGTTTAATGAATTTAGCTGCTATTCTAGCCTAGCTAAATGAGATCAATAATACCTGTTTTGTCCAAAACATGTCATTGGTCCATGAGGAATCAATGACGCAACATTTGCATCTTTCTTTCTCTATAGACTGTTATCAGTCACTGTGGCAGGATCAAAGATGCCGGTGTCTTACTAGATAAGACTGATGTCATGGTTAAAAAAAAGCACAGCGTACTTTAAATGTTATTGTTGAATTGTCTTTGAAGTCTTCTCTGTTTACTTAAGTCCCTGTTATCTAATTGGTCTTATCACACGTGAGCCACCTTTCTCAGATATTCCTATGGAGGTGCGGCAGTTTTCACAGGCTCCTCAAATGTCCGTGAAGACGCTGGACACACAATGTAAGTTTTAGTTTTTGACACCATTCAGGTCTGTTCTTGTTCAGCTGGGGAGTGGTGTGAAGTCTTGTGAAGGAAATGTCGTTGAGATGGGAAACCACAAAGGAAAATCTTTAATAAAGAAAGTGGGAGGGAGTGCGACTGTGAGAAAGGTGGACGGAAACAAAAGGCTAATTTACATTCACTAATCCTGCGTAATCATTCTGTTTTACAACATCTTCTAGTCAGTGTCCATGTAAAGGGCCTCTGTTTGTGATTTTCTACACACAGTCCTTTAGGAAAATTTGTTTATTAGGGTCCTTTACTTAATTCCAAAGAACTCTTTATGCCAAAAAAGTTCTATATAAAAAACAAAAGAAGCTTATTACATTGATTGGTGATAAAGTATCTATTGATATTGATTATTTAAATCAGTGGTTTCCAAAGTAGGGGTCGCGACCCTCTGGGGGGTCGTGAGACATTGCGGGGGTCGCGAGATGACTTCCAAGAAATCAAATAATTTTTTTAACTATTAGAAATAACATATTTTATCCATAACTAACAAAAGATTTTAAAAAATCTAGTTAATAGTTAAATAAAAAACATGCAAGTTAAAAAGACATCTGCCTTTCTCATTTCTTTCTATTTGATCGCAACCCCTGAGGTGATTATGACAAATTAATGACACATCAATAGCGTCGGTTGCAGCAAGTCAATTTACAGCACCATGTTAACACTTTCCAACATGTGCACGTAACTTTAGGTAATTTTCATCACTTTATGCTTAGGATATTATTTTTGTTGAAATGAAACGTCGTTAATAGGCCAGCAGATGAGCCAGCGTAGGAAAGTGGAGAAGTACCACCGTCAGAAAGCCCATCGTCTCAGGTACGGAAAGAGACCGGCGTGTGCATAAAGAGGACATCCATAAACAGTGAGGATCTCAGGTTAGTGGACCAGGCTTTGTGGCTAGGAGGTTCCTCTTTGACCGTCGTAGAAGTGGGCAAGGACATCCATAAACAGTGAGGATCTCAGGTTAGGGGCGCTCAGGCAGTGCGGGCTCCGAGGGGTGCTCTGGCAGCGCAGGCTCGGAAGGGCACTCTGGAGGCGCAAACTCAGGGAGGCGCTCAGGAAGCAGGCTCTAGCAGCGTGAACTCGGGCTGTCGTTTGGCTCTTTTCACCGATCTTAAAGATCGCATGGCTGGATCCAGAATCTTGGTCAATAGGCTGTGAAGCTGGGGAACTGTTGTTAGCATGGCCTCGCCCACTTCTACGACGGTCAAAGAGGAATCTCCTAGCCACAAAGCCTGGTCCATGAGCCGAACGAGACAGCCCGGATTGTCGGCCAGGGAAACTTGCTGGGCCAGATCCTTATCCAGCCCCAGCCAAAACAAAATTCGGAGTGTCTGCTCGCTCCAGGGAACAAGATGTTAAAACTCTGCAAACTCCTCCACATATTCCTCGATGGGACGGCCCCTCTGGGTGCGGTTCTGGAGTAGAGCGGTCTCCATCTTGTAGTTTCCGTTTTTTTTTGGTCGGATTATTCTGTCACAGTCTTGTGTAGAATCAGGCAGGATACGACAGGACAGGTAAATTCTTCATGCAATTTTAATAAAGATAACTCACAGAATACAGGAAGGCAACACAAACTCAAACAACATCAATAATCTGCGCAGTATTATATATATGTATGTATTGTCACATCCACACCAGGTTCTACACCCAGCCAATCACAATGCTCACTCTCTCCCGAATACTGATCACTACCATCTGTCACTAATCATCCCCTTCATCACCACCAGTATAAACTGTTTCTATCGAGCTTGTTTCTATCGAAGTGGACTGACTATTGAAATTCTCTGCAATAATAGAACTGATCGCTATATTTACCCTGTCCGAGTCCCATGCCACCGGAGAGCCTCGCCGTATCCGAGTAGCATACAGCAGACATTTCCACAGCTCCCAATCCACGGTTTCCTGAACCAGTTCCTGAAATTTGGCCAAGAGTGCCGATCCAGTAAACCGAGGACTCCAGTTCGCTAAGTCCCACTCTGAGGTTAGAGTGTGGTCTAGAGTCTGATTAACTGATTCAGTGTTCCACGGATTCCAGTCTGCCTATTCCAGATCCGGTCCCAAGGTGTCGGCCAGGTGAGCCAATCCTGATTCCCATGGACTTCTAAGTCCAGTTCCAAAATTTCATCCAGTAGAGGCGATCCAGAGGCCTGTGGATTCCAGTCCGCAATTTCCAAGTCCGTATCCAGAACTGGTCCGAAATGCCAATCCTGATTCTGGCGTAATCCACAGTTGTTGGGTCCCAGCCCTGAATGACGGTAAGAGGGAACCGTTGTTAGGTCCATTGGCCGAGTTACGGCCAGGAGTGCATTAAGGGGCCAGGATTACATAAGCAGCTCTACCTTTGAAGATGTTAATCTGCACAAAAATGCTAATTTATAATTGAGCTGTTGTCTTAGATACACCATACATTAAAGAAAGACAATAGCAGTGATGTGATTTTGGCCATACTTGCATTCAAAATTAGAGAAGAAATATAACACAGTTTTAAAGCAGCACTATTTTCGTCAGATTGTTTCCCCATAATATAATTTAAAAAATCAGTTTGAGTCACTTTTAGGCCCAAATATTAAAGAAGGATTTAATAAAGAAATCCTGATATGTGACATCCTTTAAGGTAACATGATCTTAATGACGTGAGCATAATTTTAATGACGTGACTAATAAACAGAGAGAAACGACATCTGCATCAGCTCCCAGCAGGATCTGCACTAACCCAAACAAACAAAGTATTTCTGTTAGAGCCGCTTTCTATTTGCTGACTTAACTGTGTATATGTGTTTGTGTGTGAACTCCTTTCAGATTTTCCTCACCTGTCACCTGCCCACATACACCATCACAGCAAACGGCTGGCCTGTGAAACAAAGAAAGCTAGCTAGAGGCAGCAAGCAGTGTTTATTATCCAACTTGATATCTTTTTTCCCAGCTTAGTTCAACTAGTTCTGCAACTGAGCCAAATTCCTCCAGAGCCTGGGAACTAAGAGCCATTAGTGGAAAATGACAACTAGCCAAACCTTTCTATTTACAGTAAACATCCAGAAGCCCGGAGATGTCTTTTCTGTGAATGCATGTTTTGGTTTCAAAAGTCAAGTGTCAAACTATATGTAAAACTCTGTTTGTTGTTAAAAACTCGTCTCATCAGAACGGACCTTGTGAAATGCAAATTCATGCAGAAAAACATGTACCAGAGAATTTAGAGTGCCTTCTGCTGTATGAAAAATTTCCAGTGGGATTTCTGAATATTAATTCTGAGATTTTTAATAAACATGGGACAGCAGTTGAATGCTGTAGGCATCTGCAGAGAATTCACACAATTCTAGTTTGCATTTTTTACATGATAACGTACATATCACTACAAAAACAAAATGTAACAATCGTGGTTGCCAGAAATTAACAGTATAAAAACATTGCAACAATGTTTCAGGTGTTACAGGATGGCATGTTGATGCTTATATATCAACGGTGCCTGTATAATGTTAATATATCAGTATTTTACGCAACCAAAATCTGCTTTTTATTTTAAAATGTAATGATAATCACCATAATAATAATGGTGGCAGTTAGCAACAAAACAAATGGCCTATATTCATACATATGTATATAAGTATGTAGATGCTGCACAGTTCATACACACTAGACATAACACCATTAGGGTAACAAACAATCCTAAATAAATGCAATAAGCATACACTAAATTGACAAAACTGCAACACAAAACACCCTTGTGTGAGGTACATTAGAGTGTTGTCTGTGTGTTTTGAAAATATAAGAAACACTGAGTGTTTTAAAAATCTAAAAAAGCAAAAAATATAATAAGCAGAAAGACATTTGTTTATAAAATAATATATCATGTCATGTGCCACGCAGGTACTATAATATATATATATATATATATATATATATATATATATATTAACCATTAATAATATGGTAATTCATATTGTTTTTCCAGAATGCATCAATTTGACTGTATTTTACTGTAAAATTGCATAGAAAATTAACATAATGATCTTCATGCTTCTTTAAAGGCTGGGGAAGGATATTTTGTTAGATGACAGCATCTGTAGAAGCTTGGATAAAAGCGCAGGCATGTATGTGTTGGCTGACAGATAAGGCTGGTTGTGTGTGGAGGGCCATGTGTTCAACCTCATTCAGAGGCCCTTGAGGAACAGCCTTGACAGGCTGAGAGAGATTGTTGTGGCCTTAGATGGACATCCAGTTGTTGTCTTTAACGTATGAGAGACAGGTGAGCAGGGCTTGAGCTGGGGGCTTTCGTGTGACACTTAAAGTCAAGCATCTTTCTATGGCCTAATAAAAAGTGTATTGAGATCATTTACATGAAATACAGACAGTATGGAAATTCATTGACTTAATTTAGTTATTTTTTTATTGATTGAATCATGTTATAATTGAAGCTTCTTGGCGTGACAGGCTACAATGAGAGCTCTGGATATTGTATTCTTCTCTGTACTAGGCTGATTTCCTGCTTGTTGTTGTTCACCGGATGAATTGCTCCTGAATAAGCATATTGTTCTCTTCAATGATAAGCTGGAAGTGGACTGCGTAAAGTGCTCTGACATTTAAATTTTAAATCTAAGACTGATGTTTTCCATCAATTGACTGTACCTGTCTAAAAGGAAATGACAAAGGATGTCTGGGAAATACAACATGGTAACAGAAGAATTAATTCTTACAAAATTGCATGACACACTCGTCATAAATAAAACTAAAAGCAGGAACTGAAGGGTCATATTTCTGGTAAAAAGCTTCAGTCTGTGTTCAGTCTGTGCTTCTGTGTTTGCTATTGTTAACATTATCTACTAATTTAAGGGCACAGTGTCTCCTAAAGACATTTGCTGTGGTGGAATTCACCTCCTGCTCTGTTTAAAGCTTTGAAACCCAAGATGGATCAAGAATGTGTTCATTGTTAGTTGAATTTGTGCTGTTATATTAAATTCTCATAGAAGGATGTATTTGTCTGGTGGCAGTCTCACTAGTGATATCTAACTTTCTCAACATGAATATGGACACTTTGAAAATGACTTTGTTCTTGTTCACATGTCCACAGTAAGATGCATTGTGTTTAGTGTTCAACATTACCTGTCTTTTTTCTGTGTTAATGTGTTTCTATTTTTAAAGGAAGCCAGGGAAGGATATATCGAAGGCCTCATCCTTAAAAATAGCTTTAGTTTTATGTCACTTCCTGGAAAACCAATAATTTGCTACTTGCTATTACTACCCTGAAAAAAGAGTGTGTGTGTGTAATAGATAGATAGATAAATAGATTTACTACTTTTTATAATTATAGTTCTAGATGTTACAATCATTAAACATGAATAAATAAATGACTGAATGAAGGATTTAAAAAAAATAAAAAATAAAACAAACTTATAAATTATAAATTATTTCAGTTAATTTATTCAAATATATATATATATATATTTTTTTTTTATTTTTTTTTTTTTTGGCAAGTGTTAATTTTGGGCCCTACAAATATATTTACCGTTCTGTTTACCTAGTCAAATGCAGGAAGAGAAATGTGACAGGGAACAGAAGAGCATTAATTGGAAGTTGGACAGTCATTGTATTCAACAGGATGTCGGTTTTCTTTGCCCAGGTGTTGACACAAGTCACTGAAACAGTGCAATCTACAAAGCAATTTTCACCTGTAGTCATCAGAGAGCTTGTGAGAGAATCACAACAGCACCGCAGCAACCTTTGTTTTACTGTTGCCCATTTTTCACTTCACAGCCTCAAATAAATTCTTATAAAATAGCCATCGTGGGGCAGAGGGTGGGAAAGAGAGCAGAAGAGGGAAAAGGAGGAGCGATGTATAGTGAGAGAGAGAGAAGAGTGAATGATTCAGGAATGGCATAGAGCAGTGTGTTGGCAAACACAGGAAGACTGAGAGAAACATGTTGAGTTAGTGCGGGTGGGAGGGACAGAGCAGGGACCGAGACCACAGGGAGGACGGAGGTTCCCATGCCCTGGGGGCCTCTTGAGAGCAGCGATGGCAGATGTGACGTCTGGGTCCCCATCCTGCAAGGACCAGTATGGAAAAGACCATTATCCATCAACAAGTCCAACAAATCAGCAGTAAAATCTAGACACATTCACAAATAAAAAAGTCCCGTTATCATCTCAGAGCATAAACATACTACAAAAAACCCCTCTATGTTTAGTACCCACAATTCTGGGAATGGAAAAAATATGAAAAGTT
>JAUMHI010000040.1:15436886-15449460 GCA_032359435.1 Enteromius unitaeniatus | reverse complement strand
TGTTGTCGTCGCTGCCTCGTCAGCTTTTTGTTTCATTCCGTGTTTGTTTAAATAAATGTTGCACTCGGAATTTCCTCGTCCTCTCCTCTCTGCCATGCTGAGAAGCGCGGCTGCACACTTCACCGCAACGGACCACGCGTTACAGTTTTGGCAGTATTAATCAGTAATAAATTATTGTTACCAATACTGAAGACAATGGTCACAACTCTGAAAAGGGATATTTTTATATTTTATTATGTAGGCCGGTAATTTTTCCACAAATCCACAAGTGTTATGAGGGAAGTGGGATGGGTTGTTATACCCTGCTTGAAATCACTACAATTTTCAGTGTGATGTGGATGAAAAAGGATGCAAAAATGCTACAGTAAAGTCATATATCGGTTAACTGTACTTTACCATATGGTACATGTAAACTATTTAATCAATGTCTTCAGGGTTACAGTCAATGATAGAAGTAAATTTTGTGGCCATTCAGGAGGGGCCTTATACAGTATGAGTGAACACCTGACTATTCATTACATTTATTATTCAGTATCAAGTTCAAGAATTGGGTTGCCCTAAGATTATGATTAGGCCTAGTCTTTAAATCATAATTTGGAATTGCAGGAATGGGTCAAGATTTGATCTCAACTCCAAAAACTCTGTCTGCAGACATGCCGTATTACTTTCAGTGTGACTGGAGGTCGGTTCTTCTTCTTCAGTGCACTCCAAGCTCTGTCTCTCACACCGGAATGTGACAAGGCTGCCTTGTTCCTCATCAAATATACATGCACTTTGTCTTCTAACACATTTGCATAGTGAAGCCACAAAAAATTCCTTTCTCTGTCCATTTGTGTTCTTGTGAGAGAGTCAAAATGAACAGACCGCATAATCCCTGTCCCACAGAATTTGCTCAGCTGCCAGAGCAAATGACATCACTCAGTTTTACCAAGAAAGCACATCACGATTTGTTTTTAAATTCTCTCGCCGTCTTTCTCCCTGCAGGATGCTCTGAAGCTCAGTAGGCATAAAATAATTTAATGAAATGCTTCAGTCATCAAGCACAGATCCTTACAACAGTTTTTCTCTCTTTTCCATCTATACGATGATGTCAGCATTTCATTAATGACAAGGAAAATTATGTCAGTGAGAATTATTAGTGTGACATGTTTTTCATACAATCACAACAGACATTGTGCACACGACAAGCTCTATTATATATAAATATATTTAAATTCAGAGTAAGGAAATGCTATACACAGTACATGGAGAATTTTTTTTCAGCAGCACCATTATTATTATTCATTATCTCAACTGCTTTTCTCTACTTTTCATGTAACTTGAGTCACATTCTGACTGTTTCACTGAGCAGTTGGGCCCTGGGCGTCCCTCTGGCTCATATAGTTAATTCAATCAGCTTGACATGTACTGAAGAACAAGCTTTAGTTTCAATACACTGAGACTGAGACACTGACATTCTAACATCTGTAACGATATCTGATCAATCTGGCAGTGATAGATGTCCCTTTTGGATTGTCAACTGATTTTGTCTTCCATACACTGCTATTTGTTATACAACAAACAAACTGAAATAATAATTTATGTCTTTTGCATACGCGTGACAATGCAAACTTACACTCTCCGCCTAACCTGTATTAACGCAGTCAGTTTTGTCAACCTTTCACCCCAAATATTCCAGTGGATAGAAAGGCATGGATGCTCCGCTGGGAATTCTGAGAGCAGCTTTTGACAGAGGAAAAAGAAGAGAGGGTAAAAGAGTAAAATAACCTTTCCTTACACTGCATCTTACTTATAAATTTATCATGACCATTTCTGTACAATACACTGGAATCTCAGCCTCCTTTAATACTTGAAGGTTTAATAATTCATATACTAAAATATGGTTTTCTCCACTTTTCCAACTATCTCCTCTTAGCAGCACTCAAAGTGGTCCAACAGGAGGAACGGGAAGAAAGAGTTGAAAGAGGGACTAAAAGTATGAGTGAATGTTTGTGAGTGTGTGTGTGTTTGTCAGAGGAAGTAGCAGCACATCTTGCAGAAATAATCTTCTTTTTAGGTCACTTGCAACTTACTTATACAAATTGACTAGATTTTTCACACTTCATGTGAAAATCATGCTAAAATCAAAGTTACAATGCCTAGAGCTTTTGATGTCCCCGTTTACATTGAAGCTGGATCTTAAGAGGGTGCCTGAATAAAATTATATAGCAAAAATGTTTTAAAAGTAGTACAGATCTTAAAGATATTTTGTGCACGAATACAATACTAATCTTAAACATTCAAATTATATTTACATAATCCAGTGCAGATTAAAAATCATTTTTGCCATCTTTAAATTTTTATTTAGCCCACTTAAAAATGTATTTAGTCGAAATGTCAGAAGATTTGAGGACTTGGCTTCCAGTATATGACTGAATGAGTGTGTGATCAGTGGAGGGAGGCTGACAAGAACTGAGATAGATGTGAGACGTACAGTACGTGACTCCAGCGGACGCTCTTCTCCTCACAGCTCTCTCAGTGCTCGTGAAGTTCAGCTCTTATCGTCGCCTGTCTGTTCACTGATCTTTTTGACTGTTCTGATCATTATAGGAATTCATTTCCGTCTGGAGATGTGACTTCGTGAAGTGATTTTGTGGGAAGTTTGTGGTTACGTTCGCCGGATGCGTTGGACACGTGCCCTATGTTCTGTAGATACCATAATGTGAGTATACGAAACTCCATCTGAGGTAATGCTATTTATGCTGTATTTAGATCATTACAAAAATGCATTAATCGTTATATTGATTATTTTGTTCATGTGGAACACCGTCACAGAGAACTGTATTAAAAAAAAAAACCTTAAGGCTATTTATTTACAAGATGATATTTAAAATGATAATTAAATTGAATTAATCCAATGAATAATAATAATAATAATAATTTATAGTAGCCCAGATTTAATCTGTTAAATCTCAGTATTGACGGTTTTGTTAAACGCGAGTTGTTAAATTTATTAACTGATTATGACCCTTATATTTGGTTTAATAAAGCTTTACAAGTGATTTGTGCAAATGGGCGACTTATGTGGGCTTGAGTGAGTCTCTGGCCTGAGGTAAGACCAAATACTGTCATCGCTAAATCTAAAAGTCTTATTTAAAAGTCTTTGTGATTCACTTGTGTCTAGTTGCATCTTCATTAGCATTCCACACAGACAGAGACAGGACTGTTTGTAACAGTAAATAACACTGACTACTGACACTAATTTGTGACTAATTATGAGAGAATAACCTGAGCTTTATGGACAGTTACACACCATCTTCCCTTGTTAAAATGTAATGTAAAATGCAAATGTGCTATTTTTGGAAAATCATTTAATGCATCATTGATCAGTTAATTATTTCACTCTTCTGCCATATGCTTGAATACGGTTCCATAATTACTGATTTCATGATCAAAGAGCATCAGATGTACATATAATTTTAACAATAGCTGTTATTTAAAAGATAAAGAGTGGTAGCATCACCGGTGATACTAGACCGATATACTGCTGAGATTTTAAATAATGGCTTTCTGTTTGAATATATTTTAAAATGTATTTTTTTTATTCTTGTGATTGTAAAGCTGTTGATTTAGAATATGTTGAAAAACGTTAATTAGGTTAATCAATCAATGTTGGAGACATTTCTTCAGGTTCTTCAGGTTTAATAGAAACAATTAATTTTGTAACAATATAAATGTCTTTACTGTCACCTAAATAAAAGTAGCTATTCATTTCTTAAAATAAACTCTTACTTGAGAACAAATCATAAAGTTTAAGCATATAGTGATATTCTAGGGAACTGTGTGCCTCTAATTTTACAGCAACTTGACGATGCTTTCCCTTTTGTCTTAATGGCTTGCTTAGTTTGTTGATGGAGAGCATTTCGAATGACAGCCGGCACAGTGGTCATCACAGGTGGAATTCTAGCTGCGGTCATCTTGCTAACTATTGTCACAGTTCTGTGTTACTGTAGGCTGCAGGTAAATCTGCTCTAATGCTATCCGGTCTCATAAATACCTCCCTCTACTCACTTACATACTGAGTGTGACGTCTCACTTTGCTCATTAGTATTACTGCTGTAAAAGAGACGAGTCGGAGGAGGGGGAGGAGGAGGCTGACGTTGCCAAGGCATCGCCAAATCCCCTGCGCCAACCGAGTCCACCTGAGAGTCCGCTGAGTCTCCAACATTTCCCTGAATACGCGTCCTCCAATCAGCTGCTAATGACTGCGGAGCCTTTTGAGGCCAATGGACCAGTCAGTTATCCTCAATACACCCCGCGGGCGCCCTACAGGCCGCCCCGCTCGTACACTTTCTGCCCGTCCTGCTCGGGGTATCTCCCGCTCTACATGAGCCCACAGGAGGGGCTGCGTAACGGAGGTGGCAGGATCAGCTACAGGACACTGCAGCAGGAGGAGTTAGACCTGCCAATGGAGACGCCCAGCTTCCACAAACTCAACCTCATCCGCTCGGTCACCATGCAGGAAGTGCTGACGCATCACAGCATCAGCACTGATGTGTAGCACCTGAAGTATTCTGTCATTCACTTTCATTATGCTGCTTTCTGTAGCCAGTACTTTATACATCATCTTCATTCATTAATGTATTCAAAACAGTGTGATTTTAGTATTAATGTTTCATTTTCCATTTTAATTTTCAAGTTTTAGTAATATGTTATTCTTAGTTTTGTTATGTCTAATTTTTTATTAAGAGATTTTTAATAAAAGGGAACTCTTTCTGTTCTCTTACTATTGTTGTCCTAAAGCTTTTACTGCTTTGATTAATGACTGAAAGCAAACTGAAGTTTGGATGTGTCAAATTAAATAGAAATGAGAATTGTTGTCTTGGCAGTCATTTCTTATATTTAGTTATAATAATGTTTTGGTTTCAGTTTTGGTTTTCGTTAACTACCCTACCATGCACTGTATCTTTTAATCCAAAAACATTTAAAAAAATCCAATACATAATTTAAAATACAAATGAAACACCTGTCAAAACTCGATAAGGAAAATATTTTATTTATACAGACTATTCCGACGGTGTGTAAAAAAATATTGGGTTTATTATTTATATATGTTATTATTACGTATATATGTAACTAACAGGGCTTTTTAAGGTCATGAGAACTGGAGAGTAACATTTTGATATTTCACAGTGTTTTTGTCTATCACAGATATTTACTGCTGTAGTGTAATAGATGATGAAAAGATATATTTGGTATGATGACATGTAGTGTGGATGTATGGTATATTTTGTTTGTGGAATGATAATGCCACCTGAAGTAATAGTTGTACATGTAGGATTGTGAAGTTGTGTGTTTGTGTAATCTATTTAACTAACAGATTTTATAATTGCATTCCTTTTTTGGTGTATAGTGCCACTCAGTCTGAACTGAAGTCACCAGAATAATGATCTGTTATTGTCTTTTATCTTTTTTATTTGTTAATATTGACATTCGCTGTGTGACTTTTAAGCTCTTATGGTGTGATAAATGAACATATTTGCTGTTTGCTGGTTATGTGCAGAATAATTGGTCAATTAAAAACATCAAACAAGAGAAAATTGTGTCTGTGTATTATGATGGCAAATATGCATATGAATCTTACTGAAAGTAGCTACATTTCTGATTCCCTAAAAATCAGTAAACTTTACTTAAAAGTCTTATTATAATATGTATAATGCATAATAAATGTATTCATTATATACACTGTATACCATTATGACTTTTCATAAATAATTGCAACCAAAATTAATAATATCTAAACATTTTAATGTCAGCATGTAAAACAACAAAATTTCTAAACGTTAAGGATGAAAACCAAAACTATAAAAACACACTTACATTTTAAATATCAACAAAACCATATATCAATAATACTAAAATAACTGACTTACACCTCATTCATGTAAATTATTATATTAAATCTTGTGCTAGAAATATTCAACCAAACAACACAGACCACAGCATTTCATTGGAGTATAATATTTATTATTTATAATATTTTGAGAGGTACACAAAAGATTTTCTACAAGAAAAATCAAATGGCTTACATTTGATTGCCTTTTGTACTTGAGGTAAGGTAGTACAATACATTAGGTTAAGTGTGTCTTAGTGAAACAATACATGAATCAGATACATTTTCAACTATAGCAAGTTCAAGTGTCAGGACTCACTCAGTGACAAGGATAAAATGACTTGGGTACGCCAAGCTCTGCTAAATCCATTGTCAATCAAAAATCAAATGAATGAAACAAAAATGAATGAATCGGATACATACAGAATGAGAGAACCTGATAAAACTACTGCTGTGACCAATAAATTAACATAAGCCTAGGTCTAGCAATAGTTAAACCGGACAAAGTAAACAGTAGAGCATAAGAGCCAGCAGTGGCTTGAGGCTCAGCCTGTGTTTGGATGTACAGTACTAAATCAGCCATCTTCAGCCAGAGGTAACATTCAGAATCCACCTCTGCCACTGCCAGATAATAAATGTCCAATAAAACCTGACGAATAATAAATACTTTTAAGACATGCAATATAATCCTCTGAGCAATAATCAAATAATTTAATATTTCCTTATTGTATCCCAAAATCACAGGACATTGTCAATAAAGTAGGTATCATTTTTGTAATGCTGACAATAATGCAATAATGCAGTTTTATGGAGCTAGCTTAAGATATAAACAAATACTAATTCAAACTTCCCTTGCTGCAATCCTTGAACAAGCACATTGCAGATGACATGAACTGATGAAAACTTGAGCGGTGGAGACTAGCTAGGAAGCTCGAAGATTACGGCAAGAATGACAACAGGCCTTGCTGTAATACCAGTGACTGCACAGATTGACCTTCAGAGCCAGAGAGCAGTTGGTGGTGGGACGATCCTGACAGTTTTCATCTGCAGAATCATCAAAGGAGTTGAAATTCATGTCATTTATTACTTTCATAAATGTTTGGCTACTATGATATGTAACATGACTGTCAGAAGGCAATAATTCAAAGTTCATATTTCATTTGGATAGTAAACCCAAAAATTTTTATTCTGCCGTCATTTATCACCTTCATGTTGCTCCAAACATGTATAAAATCATAAATATAATGAATGCAATAACAAGGACTAAAAAATGCTCATTGCGGACATGAAACCAACCGTCACATGTTAATTGACTAAAAAATGTATATAAAACTATAAGCTATAAACTATAAAACACCCAAACCCTTCAAAACTTTGGGATAAAAAAAAATCTTGTATCCTCTAAAGACTGTATTTATTATTTATTATTTATTATTATTAAATATGCAGTAAAAACTGTAATGTTATAAAATATTATTCGAATTTAAAAATTTTATTTATTCCTATGATGGAAAATCTGAATTGTTTTTACAAAACATTTCTATTTTGTATAAATTATATTCTTACTGTTTAAATTATATTTTTACTTTCTATTATAAGGTTATACACACACACATACATATAAGTAATAATGACATAATGTAAATAATAAAAAATAATGACAGAATTGTATTGTATTGTATTTTTCAACTGTTTGAGGCACACCTGGAGGTTCGGTGGGGCAGGGCTGGAGTGCACAGGTCTGCTTGTTAACAGGTTTGGTCAAAGGGTCACATCCACGAACAAGCTCTCTTCCCTGATAACACTTCACATCTCTCATTCGCACACCGACACCACAGGTCTTGGTGCACTAAGAAACAGTTGAGTACAATTAAAGGAGAAACAGTCTTTTACACCTCGAAACCTTTACTGAACACCGACAGAGAGGCTCATGAAGAAAATGTGTAAAACTTAGGAAACTCACTTAGCTTACTGTAAGTGTCTACAGTACATGGGCAGCTGTCTGCCAGATAGAAATATTGGCTGTTTGTAGCATCACTAAGTAAATATATGTTTAAATGTTTCACCTCAGACCATGGCGTTGTGTACCACTTGAAGCAAGGCCTCTCAAAGCAGGTGTCCTCATCGACTGGCCGCTTGCTGCTGTCACATTCCTCATCCTCGTTGATTTGAACCTTCCCACCCATGATGCTGACACACAGCACGATTCTTTTCTTCACACCACGTCCACATGTTGTGTTGCACTGGAAAGCAGAAAACAATGATTACTGGAGAAAAATTGACAATTCTTTTTTCAAACATATAAGTGTCATCTTCACCCTCTCCCAGTCTTGAGCCAGCCAGTGCGGAGGGCATTCGTTGTCTCCGCAGGGATGAATGGCCAGAGGTTTGTTCTCAGGTGAGCACTGAGACTCAGGTACCACTCGGCCCTCTGGAGTTTTGCAGTACACATGCCGCACTGTTTTTCCATGCCCACAGATGCCTGAACACTGAGTACAAACAGAAGAACATTTGAAACATTATCTCGGATCTAACTAGGACAGTCAATGTACTAATAAAACACTTTGCATCATGTCCTGACCAGCTGCAACAATACATTTCAATTTGTCTGTCTACTATGAGGCGCTTACTATGAAACTTTGCTTTCAACATTTACATAAAACACTTGCAAATACATACAAATTACTTACATATACATGTATATGTATGTTCTAAATATATATGAAATACACGTGCACACTAATATAGAATCCATTTTAATGCATCTTATGTTAGTTAGGATATGTGATGAATATACATATGAATATGGATATGCATATACATTAGTGCATAATTTGCATAAACTCGATGCGCGTATACTCTCCCATAGAGAGACAACTCTGTCGCAACCATACAAAATAAACATCAAAACATATAGATTTGCTAAGGAAGATGCATGCTTTAAATGTGTATATACATATATGCAAGTAATTTCATATGTGGATGTGCATAAACTTTTCTTCTTCTTAGTTATATGGAGGTTTGCAACCATGGCTTACTAGGTGCAAAAAAAATCTAAAACTTATAATATACCCCTGTATTCTTCAGATATTCCACAACAGCACCGTGTGCATCTTTTACCTCTTCTCTTGTTGTTCCCAAAACACCCTAAAAATTATAATTTTTTCCTGTCTGGCTTATTTTTTCCTTTAATCGAATACTCTCTTCCCTGTACAATACAACAGTATATGTTCTGGGTTTCTGTGATTTCACATTTACTTTTACCTAACAAAAACAGTGTTTTATTTAATCCTGTGTGGTCAAACCTGGTTAAAACTGACTCTTCCCTTCTATTCCTTCCATTCACTCCCAGTGCATTGATACATTTCTGTATAATATACTATTTCCTCCCACTATTATCCATGTCCTACCTGTCCCGCCTGAGGCATCAGAGCGATCGGGGGAAAGCATAAAGGAGGATATTGGACGCATACATTTCCTTTGAGAAAAAGGCTGGGCAGCAAGTATTGTCTTTGGAGGTGAAGAGAGCTATCTCTGCCTCGCTAAAGACTCTCCAAATCATTTGAGCCATCCACTCGTCTGAAGGGATTCTGCCCCTCGACAACAAGTCTGCTCCTAGGTTGAGTCTGCCCAGGACATGAGTTGCTCTTATTGAGTGCAAATTGAACTGGGCCTATTCCAAGAGATGCGTCACTAGCCTGAAGAGGCGTCATGATGACATAAACCTGATGGTTTATGTATGACATCACCGTCATGCTGTCTGTCTAGGATGTGGTGTCTCTTACTGTAGGACTAGCAGTAAAGTTTGGCAGACCCAGTGCCAACTCGCGCCTTCAACCAATACTGCAGAGGTTGCATGCAAAGCAGGCCCAGCTAAAGTATCGTGGAAGCTGTGGCCACAAGGCCCAGTAGCCTCTGAAAGCTTTGAGAGGGCACAAGAAACCAATTTTGAGGGTCACTGTGTTCTCCGTTGAGATCCAGACTCAGAGAGCCTATTACTGACAATACACAAAACAAAAAAGACAAAGATACAGGCAGGATCTTTACAGGAATGTTATTCACTGTTATTGACTCCTCCTCCGACCTGGCCAAGACAAGCCAGTCGTCGAGGTAATGCAAATTCC
Source organism: Enteromius unitaeniatus (assembly GCA_032359435.1). Lineage (NCBI taxonomy): Eukaryota > Metazoa > Chordata > Actinopteri > Cypriniformes > Cyprinidae > Enteromius > Enteromius unitaeniatus. The sequence continues at coordinate 15,439,464 of JAUMHI010000040.1, read as the reverse complement.
CATCTGTCTCAGAGGGGAAAAAGCCACATGTGTGCACTTTGTAAAAAGCGTGTGGAGCCAGGGAAAGCTTGAAGGGCAAAGAAGAATCTCAAGAATAGCCGATGGAGGGCTGGACATACGAAACATGGACATTGAAATACATGGCTTTTAGGTCCAGCTTTTAGCTCTGGCTGTATTTGTGAGAGGATCTGTTTCAATATAACCATTCTGAAAAACTGTTTCATTAGGACACGATTCAGATGTCTTAGATCTAGGAGGGGCCTGAGGTCACCGTCCTTTTTAGTAACTAGGAAGTAATTGTTGACCCTGATTTGCTTTCTGCTGGAGGAACTGTTTGTATAGCACCCTTCATCAGCAGACTTTGAACTTTGGTGCGCAGGACATGAACTGTGCTGCTTTTCACTGAAGTACGGTGGTCTTCTTCTGAATTGGAGGGAGTAACTGTGCTTTATTATTCCCAAAACCCACTCTGGTGGGCTTAGACAGACTTCGCAGCTATAGGTTCATGCAGCTCTGCTACCGAGCCATTGTTTGGTCTTATTCACTGCATGGACTGATAGCCGTGCAGTTTCACTGTGTGATAAAAAAAAAGTAGGTTTTTTTTCTAGGCCGGGAGCAAGTCTTTCTTATCACAATTCTATATGTTTGTGAATTTTATTTTGTATGTTTTCACAAATGTTTTAGAGTTAGGGTTAGCATGGATAGAGTTTATATGTATATGCAAATTATTCACAGTTGTATATGCATTCATAAATAACATATTAATATAGATTTCATATTAGTTTGCACGTGTATTTCATATATATATACTTTTTTTTTTTTGAACATCCAATAGTATACGTGTATATGTGAATAATCTGTATATCTACGTGTTTTATGCATGCATGCTATTGATAAGCGAAGTTTGATTTAAATACTACGTGGCACCTTATAGTCTACACTGAAATTTATAGCACAATGTTATGCAATTATTCCTATTCAGAATCCTATTTGACCCCTGGAAAGATTTAATTTACCCAGAAATTACAATTCTGTCATACTAGTTTAGTTACAAACATATAACTTTCTTTCTTCTGTGAAATACACACAAAAGTATATTTTATGAAATTCCCATACAGTAAAAAGGAAGTCAGTGGGCTCCAATATTGTTTACTTCATTCAAAATATTAATTTTAGGTGTTCTATCCCTTTAAGTTATGTGGAGCATGATGAGATCCCACTGTGCTTTGTTGACTTGAAATAAAATAAACATTAACTTAAATAATACATATTAAAACTAAGCAAACTAAAACTAATAAATAAAAGTAAATACTATATATACACATTGAAAATAAAACTAATAAATATTACAAAAGAAAAAAACTATAGTACAAAAACTATAAAATTATATCAAGTGGTTAAAGTGTGACCATTATTGTTCCTAAAACAACATTAACTCTCCCCTTAAACTCTGCTAAACTTCGTATCACCAGCAGTTGCTGTCACTCAACAACTCAAATCGTTCCCACTTAGTCGGCGATTAATAAACATAAGTGCTTGTTTGGCTGACTGTCCGGGGGAACAGGCAGGGAGCCCGGGGGACCCCGAGCCCTAGAAGATTTACCCCTAGGAGGCGAGGGTTGAATGAAGCCTGGTCCCCGCATGCCCCCAGGAGGAAGTGGTGATTTGTTGGAAGTAGCGAAAAAAAGACAATAAAGTCGCTAACCGGGTGATTCTAAATGGTAGCCGAACAGTAACATGGCGGCATTTCCCATTAGAGAAAACCGGAGGAGAAATCTGGTATGTTTGGGCCTTCTCCTCCATTCTGGCCCCTGTGGCAATAAGGGGAAGGCGGAGATACTAGAGAGAGGAAGTGAGCGGTATTTAAAGCAGAGGAAAGGAATTCTGATAGGGTAATTAGTAATGAGGAAATTGGCTGCAGCTGGAGATCGTTTGTACGTGCTCCTCCTGAAATTCATTATAAAACGCCATATCTATTGAAAATAAATGTCACTTCCTATCACTTCGCTGTTTCATTTTAGTATCACTTCAATGTATCTTTTTGCTTTATTGCATTGTGCTTGATCAGAACATTGTGTTCAAGATATTGAAACGGTCAGACATAATGTGTGCATATCAAAACATGACAGTGTTCTCACCGGTCCCCACTCAGACGTTGTCCATTGACGCTCACATGGAGGCCCTGTGCAGTTTTTGGTAGAGGCTGGGCGAGTTGCCTCATCACACGCATGGGTTTCATCTGAACATCTGACCTCTCGCATAACCAGACTCCTGCGACCACATTTAGCAGGACACTGGGCAACAAACAAAACAAGATTCTTCTCTGTATGTTAGTTTGTTAACATAGACATGGTCCAAACATATCAGTTTTCAAATGTACAAGAATTTTTTCCATGTACAAAGTAAAGCAAAATTGTGCAAGATAAGACTTGTTTTCAGACAATATCTTTTATATAAAACGTACCTTTGTTACTCTATTGTTTTTTTTTTTAATAAATGTAAAAAAAAGTATTGTTTATACTTCAAATAAGACCCAAAAATGTGACCAAAGGACCAAAATTCAACATATATGTTTAAA
>JAUMHI010000040.1:15408334-15436786 GCA_032359435.1 Enteromius unitaeniatus | reverse complement strand
AAAAAAAGTATTGTTTATACTTCAAATAAGACCCAAAAATGTGACCAAAGGACCAAAATTCAACATATATGTTTAAAAACAATTCTTATATCACAGTTTTGCTATTCATATAAATTTGAAAATGATGTTTGAGAGTTTTTACTGGACATTTGTAGCGTATGGAGGTTATAATAAAATCTTAATATTACATCCCTGGATACAAGTTGTTTGTATTTATTGCATGCATTTATTGGTATGTATTGTATTGTACTAGATGTATTGCGGTCATAGCTGTGGACAAATTAAACCAGTCTTCAGTAATCTAGAATTTAAGGGTGTGTTTGTAAATAATTATTTATTATCTGTATAATTTATTCATTATTTATCTATTCATTATTTGTTTACAAATATTAATTATTTCTGAAGCATTCATTTGGGGATTTGTGAATTCCATTTCTGGCCAGCTTGGGAGTTTTATTTGTTAGGTTAGTTAGTTTTTAATTTGGTGTGTTATTTTGGTCTCTGTCCCCTTCCGAAGAGATGCTTCCAACGAATGATTAAAGATGTAAATAATCGATTTGTCAGCTTGTAATAATCTCTGTTGTGGTCATTGTGAGCTGCGACGGGAGCTACATTTTTCTTTAATTTTATTGTCATTAGCCTTATCAACCCTAGACTGGTCAGGTCAGGGCAGGTCTAAATGAGCTCTTAACCTACCTCTGACCACTCAGCTACCTCCCACTGAGGACCACAAGTGGGGCTCTTACAGGCCCGGCGCTCTTGGGGGCGCTCTAGCTGTGCCTCTATACAGAGGTCACTGTACACAGAGCTGTCTAGGCCGGGAGCCAGCATCTTCCAGCAACGCACAAGACGAAACTGGAAACCTTCTCCACATGTCCGAGAACACTCACTCCAGCTGCTTGCCTCCCATCTACACATAAAGACCACAGTAAGCGTTTTGAGTCAAGTACCACTTTTCACAGGACATCATAAAATGATTGGAATTACATGAGTGTAACTAAATATGATGACAGGGTCATCATTTGTCTTCTTTACCTTTCTTGTCTTTTCTACCGAGCCTTGTTCTGTGTAATTGTGAATATGTGTTAGGAATTCTATCCACAACTTAATTTTAGGTTAATCGTGGCCACATTGTACTAAGTTGTTCTCTTATATTAAATTGTGGCTACGATTTCGCTAAACTTAAATGAGGGAATAAATAAGTACAATGAGGTAAACTGAGGGAACAAATTAATAAAATGTTGCCAAGGATTGATATGTTCTAGGTACAAAGTGTTAGTTCTCCCAAATATGATTCTGTAAGTTACTTACCCTAATGTCACTCTAAGCCCATAAACCTTTTGGTTAATCTTCTAAACACAAATGTAAATATTTATATTAAAACCTAAAAAAGTAAACCTCATTGGTTGTTACGCATCACACAAACACAATTTAGCTTCTGTGTTTATCATGTGTCATGTGTTCTATTTACAGAATCATTTATATAAATAAAAGCATGAACTAGATCTGTTCATCACTTAAAAGCAATATAATGCCTTTTACTTTGTTACCTTGACTTTCACTGGAGGGAGAGAAACTTCTCTGGTTTTATTCGAAATATCTCAATTTGTCTTCTGAAGATTATTTCGGGAATAGAATGACATGAGCGTGAGTTACAGGATTTTCATTTCTGTGTGATATTCAGCATAATATTTTTGCATGGCTCCATACTTTGTGTTCTGCATTTCTGTGACAACTGCGGCATACATACCTGGGCTGACATTCTCTGCCAATGCAGAAATCATGAACTGGCTCTGGTCGAGTCAAAGCATCACAATAAACATCATCCACTTCAATGCCGTCATACCGCACACACATGGCAAGTGATTTGGAAACACCTATTTGAGAATAAAGGGTCATATACACATGAACATGTGTGGATGTTTGCAGGCATGGAGACTCAGTTCCAGTGCCTCTGTTACCTATCGAGCAGGTCATACTGCAGGGCTCCTGTGAGGACAGCTTCCAGCGGTACATGTCAGCAGCGCTTAGTTTGTTCTTCTGATGGAGCCTTTGGTTATTCCTGCAGTAAAGAAAGCATCTGAGACTAGACCGCAGTTAAGCCACCTGCACTGTGTATTAGGCAGACCTTTCACGTTTGTTGATGGCGAGACACAAACTGACACTCCAGTCATAAAACCACATTTTTACCATTCCTGGTCACACTCATTACCTTAATGTCAAAGCTGGAAAACAGCACATTCCCTCAACTAGAAGGAAGCCAATAAAATTTGTTCCTCGTGATAAATTCCTGGGATTTATCTGATGCGACAAGCGTAGTCTGTGCCCGAGTGATCTATGGGACTTTTTTTTCCACAAATAACAAAACATCTTGAATTATGTTTCTCAGACAGTCCGTCTTTCTTACTTTCAGGCCTTCTCTTCTTCTCTCCACCTGGAATCTTTCTCTTCTCCTTCGGATACGAGTAAGGGCGTTTCATGAGATGTTCTTTATGATCTCTGGCAGAGTGGTTGGTAATGCAGTGTTTGGATGTGGCGGAGGGAACCCAGCATGAATTATAAATATGATGGAATGCAATCCCGCCAGTCTCTGCTTGGCCGTCTCCCCTCGGCGCTCTTTGAATGTCTCAGAGAACGTTAACAAAAAAAACCAAGCCAGAGCTTGAGTCTGCAGCACATTCCTTTCTCCCACGAGAAGGGCTGTCCGACCCAAGCCCGTCCAGCACCGCTTTGGCATGCCAGGGTGGAGGGCTAAGACCTACCTACTATAAGACCTACTAGCATTCGAAACTGCCAAAAGAGCGAGCTGATAAAAGATGATAAAGCAACTGGTTCCTTGGCATGATCTTGAGGTTTCTAGCGTCATGCTCAACCAGAGCTACTAATAAGCTAACTGAAGACTTGAAATTGTGAAATTGTGCTGTTGTTAGCTTTGCATAATGTGGAGTTGGAACAGTAACTTTAAGTTATGCCATCATACAGTAATAGCATGCTGGCTATTCTGACTTCAAGCTAAAAGTTTGATGGCTCATCCTGCACTATGCAGAATGTTATCCAATCAAATGGCCTCTAGAATGAGAATGTCCCTCCCAATAAAACACCACTGATCAGAAAGCAGCAAATCAGATATGCTGTAATTAAAGCCTATTGACTGGTTTAACAAAACTGAATTATTACACTATCATAAATACAAATACATACTATATATTATAAAACACACTATTCAAAAGTTTGGGGTCAGTAAGATTTTTTGAAAGAAAATGTATACTTTTTATTCTGAAAGGATAAAATTGATCCAAATAAATAGGTTATGAAGGATTTCTATTCAATACCACTGTTTCTACAAAAATATTAGGCAGCAATAAAAACATTTTCAGCAATGTCTTGGTAAGCATTAGACACTTTCTTACCAACCCCAAACTTTGGAATGGTAATGTAAACGATCATGTTTACCTGGTGCGATTCATGCGATTGCGTGAACTGGTTCTGTTTAGGAGCAGGAAGTCCCCCGTATCATTTCGTCGTTGCCCGAGGGTGAACTCAAGCAGTGAGCCATTAAGACCCATTTGCTCAAGACTGCTGTAGTCGAACTCCAGTGGCCCTTCAGATGACAATCCATCTCTATGAGTAAGAAGCTGATTGGTTGAGATGTTTGCAAGAACACCGTCTGAGCCAATCCGCTCTCCCAGTAGCACTCTCCAGATGAGGTTTTCAGAGTTGACCCTGTCCTCTGCAGGTCTGCTGATTGGTGCTACGCCAGGGGCTCCTACTCCACTGGGCCAGCTGCAGTTCCCCTCTTTTTCACATAAAGAAGGTTTAAATCATTATTTTTCATTAAGAATTCAATTCATTTTGCTTGAGGGCTGTATCTGTTAAGGTACATCTAAAATAGATCCCAAAAATTGGTCAGTTCCAAACTAAAACAAAGTGGATCACTGCAGATAACAACTACTTTAAGAGGATTTAAGGGTTTACGGGCTGTATCATAGATTATAATGCAAGACAACCTTCATCAGGACACCCAACCTTATTTATAATTATTAATGTCAGTGAGGCAGCAAACAAGAATAGCCATAATTCTCTGAATGCCATGGGTGGAAAATGTCAGGCCTCTCTGAATGTTTCATCATCTCTAGCTAATCTTTTCTGTGGCTGATGCATTATAAAGGACTCCATAGGGTCAGTAGAAAGAGGCCTTTTAACTCACTAATAATTGCCCAGTGAACTAAATACTCTCTCTGTCTTGTCTGTTCTCCACTTACTTAAGATACTTTCAAAGCATATGGTGGCAACATTGGGATGTTTTAAGGTATTTATTTTAAACAAAAAGGACACTGACAGAAACACTGAACACTGTTAGCTTTAACATCACAGGAATAAATAGAAATTTAAATAAATAGAAAGTTATTTTAAATTGTAATAACTGTAATAAATTGTGATATTTTAGAATTCTATAGTTTGTACTGTATTTTTGATTAAATAAATGCAACCAACTGGTAAGCCTATAAGAGTATACTTTCAAAAACATTACAATCTTACAAACTTACAAAACAATAACATTTAACATTCCTCATGATATGAAAACCTAACACCAATAAATGAAATTGAGCTACTTTTTTAAATGTATAGACAAATACAGAGCAGATCAAGATCTTCACCTGTATACTGGGCTTGTGTGTTAGCATCCTGCCGACAGTCAATGTTAGCTGTCTCATACACTTCATTTGTTTCCTGGCCAGGCTTTTGCCCTTCCACAGCTCGTGGTCCAGTGCTTGTCTTATCATACACACTCTCGTTAAGATGTAAAACACTCCCAATTTCCACAGACACCAGACTGGATCCTCCTTGGGGGCCCGTGTAAATGGGGGGCTGGGAGACAGATGCCATAGAATCCCTCGTGACTGTGTACTCATAGGTGATATAAGGGTTTTGGCCATTTTGGTTCCAGACCTTTGAGGCAAGACAGAGACATGTCCAGCAATTAAGAGGATATTCTGAGAAATTTGTTATGATAAAATCTAATTTTGCACTTGCAGGAAACAAACATTCTGGACTGCTCATTTCCAGAGTTAATATTTAAGCTGCACAAAATCATGACAATGCAAGGGCACTGAGGTTGAAAAATGTCCAGAATACAATATTTTGTTTCTGAAATGGTGCATCATCCCGCATTTGTCCCATAAACCCAAAGCAGAGTGAAATAAATGAGTCATTCCTCCTGGGACAATGCATCAGAATATTACCATTTATGCAGAGTGAACCATTAGACCTTTGGCCTGCACTAAGTCAAAGCCATGGTTAGCCAGCCAGTGAGATTACCCATGAGCCCTTGGCGGCGAAGAGAGGACCACGGCTACAGTACCAGAACATTGATGGGCTGATCGATGGGCCCTTTTGCCACGATGTACTCGATCCCCGTCTCATACACATCAGTAGGCCGCCGGTATTTGAAAATGGTCCCTGCTGCATGGAAGTTCTGAGGGGTGTCCATTTTATATGCTCCGTTGAAGAAAAAGTTCCCTGCTTGGTCAGTCACAGCTGGAAAATAATAATAATAGTAAGATTGGAGCATTAATCGCTTGATCAAGTTCAGCAAAGCAAACTAATCTTTGTACAAGTCATTTCATTCAAGCAGTTAAAATTGTATCTATTCAAAATCCCTGAACACATCCACCTTTGCTATCTTTGATCATAACAATATCAGCAATTAAAAAACATTTGAACGCAACCAAAGATAAATATAGAAAATAATTAATTCAAAACCATTGAATTAATCAAACCATTTGAGTTTTTTTTAGTTCACGCTTTTCAAATCTAATGTTATTTTAATTAACAAAAAGCTTTTTAGATAGTTTAAAAGTTTTAGTTACCAAAACCACAGATGACTAGAGAAGTTATTGTGTGTTTCACTATACAGATTTGTCTCCCCTGTCATGAAAAACTTGATATTGCAGATGAAGTAGAAGTAATGTCATACACACAAGCCATTCAAAGGTTTGCTCACCCAGGATATCCGCAGACTTCTTCCTCTCTATAATCTGGATGTCCCATGATCCTTCAGGGATTTGAGTTATGAAAGAATAGCCTGTGAAGAAAGATTTCGCTTAATTTATGAATTTACTGAACCTCTGAATATGAATGACAACCGAACACTGAACTGACTTTACCTAGACTAGAAGCCCCCCGGCGAAAGTTCCCAGTAATGCGACTGCAGCTGCTCCCATCTCCCTGACATACACCACATTTATCCAGAGTGTTGGGGGAGAAGAGGACACCATCACATCCAATGGGCTGCAGAGGTACACATCAGCTTATAAGTTTTCCACATGCCTAAGAAAAGTAATATACAGCAGTGTAAGCCACTTACTTCACATCTCCCATTGACGCACACGCCCCTGTAGTTGCTGTACTTGCAAGATGTTCCATCACGTGCAGGTACCATCAACTGTCTTTGACCATCAGAGGTGGTGCAGTGCAAGTCACATGGATTACTGGAGATATGAACGTAGTCATCTACAGGAATATTAAAAGAGTTTATTGTTTTAACGTAAGTGATACCTTCAAAGCACAGCTTCATTAAATAAAACGGTTAATACCAGGGTAGAGAGGTTTCCAGTGGTAATTTTTTCCATTGTAAACCTGAGAGTTAAATGACCAGCATTGCTCTTCTCTGAAGCTCCTTCCTGTAGAAGGACACTCCTGTAATTCACAGAAAGAGAGTCAACTGAATGCAACTGAAACTCGCTTTACAGTCTATTTGGTTGCTACAGACATTAAAACTTTTTTTTAAAAAAACAAATTATGCATGAATTAACAGTAAGCCTCAGGTGGAAGTGGAACGTGAGGCTCGCTGTCAAGTCAGGCATCTGGGATGCATTTCTGTTAGACAGCCCAAAGGCACTGTGAATGTGTGTGAGAGAGGAAAGGAAAGACGGAGACATGAGCTGACCTTTGCGTTGCAGAGATGATACTTCTTTGCATTGCCTGTGCATGTCATGTTGTCTTTACCAGCTGTTGTTTTCTTTCTTTGAAAGAAATTGTTTTATGTTAAGTTTATGGATTAGAAATGCTTCAAGATAGAGAAAAATAAAACCAAAAACTTTTTTTTTTCAGAATTAAAAAAGTTGGACAAAAACATTGAATACATTACAGATGTGCACTAGATAAATCATAATTGTGAAATTCTGAAGTTAAAACTCAAAATAAAAGTTGCATACAAATAGGACATATGTAACATTTTTGTCACAATTATTGCTTAGTATCACACAATTATTATTTATTATGTAATAAATGTGACATTTTATATCATAATTACAGCTTAGTATGTAAAAAAAAATGTTTTACATCATAACTGAAACATTTGACTTTTAGTCTCATAATTATGACATGTAAATTACAAAATGTTCATGACTTTTTATCTCTTTGTATGGAATGTCACAAACAGAATGCTTTATCTCACATTCTCATCATTCTAACTTTTATCTACTAATTGACAGTATGACTTTCTCTCATAATTTTGACAGAATACCACAATTTCGACTAGCTCATAATTTCACAATTTTATATCACAAATATGATTTACTAAAGCATGTGGTGGAACTGGGATTTCATACAAACTAGCAAGCTAAGAAGCTGCAGTGTTTTGCAGGAGGGTGGTGATTTATCTTGCTGTTAAATCTTATTGGCGTTATACAGTGACAGACATAAAAATATTAAATATATTATGAAATGTGAATTTGATGTTTTGTGCAACAGACGCTGACCTTTGCTGTAGACAGTGTCTTTCCTGTGACATGACGCCTTCTCCACAGGTACGAGTGCAAGCGGTCCATTTTGTCCATTCTCCCCACCAGTACGTGATGACCTCCAGCCCGTCCTCTAGACTGTTAGAGGCAGCACCCTCTTCCTAAAAGAGTTAATTTAGAAAATTACCATTGGAGATCAACATGTATACTAAAAGCAGACTAGAACATTTCTCATACTTTTAATCTGTGAAATAGAGTATACGGCAAAATCAGTTTTTCTTGTTTTTAACATAGTGAGATGTGGGTTTTGATTTATTACACAAAAAACGTATAAGATTATTACAAACCTGTCCTCTTTTTGAGAGATTGCCCAGAGACAGAGCCAGTGTTACAAGACCAAGCAGCACCAGACTGCTCTCCACATACTGGGCCCTTGACCAGATCCTCATCCTGTAGGGAATGAATATTTGGAGAAAAGAAACGGAATAATCTCTCGAAAGGTTTAACTATTTTTTTTTACAGATCTGAGCACAAAAGAGCTTCAGTTCACGTCTGCTATATCTTCTAAGGATATCTTTGAATGGATGACAGTGAGTGTAGACTATTTCATAGAAAAAACATTTTTGGTTTTCTAGAGGAATCTTTAGTGAACAGAACTTTTATTAATCCTTTATTAATAAAGGAACACATGAAATAAAGTATGAGATTCTCTAGCTTGTGACCAGTGATGCAACAACTAACACACACATAGCTGCATTCAGATATATAAGGAGACCAAATCACACAAAGTTCTCCAGTTCTCCTCCATCTCATGTCTCCTCATCAGACCTCCACCTCCAATTAGGTACGCTCCTTAAAAGTAAGCAAACGGATCGTCTCACTCTGTTTGCAGTCTGGCTTTTACTGGCACTAAATATTGGTGACAGGTGTCTTAAACTACCCACTGGAGCACCTGGAGTTCATTATCCACCCCAGACACAGCTGGAGCAGCGCCAGCTCGCCAAACACTCGTCTCCCACAGACCACGCAGCAAGGCTGCGACGGCCGAGACAGACCTTCCTCTTCTGAGCTTCCCAGGCTACGAAAGAGAGTAAACACAGGCTAACCCCCTTTCCCCCTCCCCTGGGGCCTCCGCTCAAGGGAAGAGGGGTGTTTTTCTTTGCCTGGCAGCAGACAGACAGCAGGGCCATTCCCCATTTGGGGGGGCAAGCCTTGTCTATGAGCTGGAAGCAGACTCATCCTTCTCTGGAAGAGCTTCTGGTCACAGGGTCCAGACACAAGGATTCCTCACTTTTCTGCAGACTTCTCATGTCTCAAAATCATTTCTGCAGCTTTCTGTCAGATAGGTGAAGGGTACAAACCCACAGCAGGAGAACAGTAAAGACGAGGAGATGAAAGTGTTGAGAGACCAGAAACAAGTGTCATGATTTATACAGATGAATCAAGAGTAAAACATCCAAACTGTAAAAGGTGCAGTAAACTGTAAAATTAGTTTATGATTAAAGCAAAACTGAAAAAAAATGGTGCAGAATTTACTTTGAGTCCATTTTCACTTAAAAAGAAACTGAAATTGCATCAAGCGCATAATGTAGTAAGACACCAGAACCCTTAGTTGTTCTCTGGATTACACGCCTTTCTAGAATACTTGATGGATTGGTTAATCACAGTAATTAGTGTCAGATCATCCATGGCAATACTGTATAATCTTCAACTAATTTGAATGGTTGTGGTCTTACACCACACTCTCAGAAATAAAGGTGTAAAAGCTGTCACTGGGGTGGTACCTTTGTTTGTAACCTGCATCTTTTTACCTAAAGGGTCCATTTTGGTACCTTAATACAGTAGGTACATATTAGTAAAGTGTACATATGTGAACCTATTAGGTACAAAAGTCTACCTTTTGAAAATGTACAGCTTTTGTACCTTTATTTCTGAAAGTGAAAAGACTCACTCTTTATGGTTTCATTCAAACGCAGATGGTTTTATCTTTTGTCTCAAGTTATCAACTCCAGTGAAAATTAAGAATTTGTTTTAAAAGATCAATCATTTTTTGAAGCTTATGGAGACTATATCACAAGATATAAAATCATTCTGACAGTTGTTTGTAATCATCTATTTATTTGCAGAACAGCCAAGAACAGTCATGATCATAAAGTAAAAAGTAGTTGAAATAGAATTTTGTGCCTAGAGCGCTTTACATTACAGTGGCCCTATCTTCCTCATTTAGTTGTTTGGCTCCTGTCTACACTTAAGCTGATTTCTTGTGTTTCTCCTCATCAACTTATCATTCATGATGATTTATTAAAGTAGCTATTTTCATGATTAATACAAGATTCATTTTCCTCTTGACACATTGTCAAAACCACACATTCATTTTATAGAGTTTTTTCAGTTGGACATTTCAAAACATGACTTATTATCTTCTTACATTGACTTCTCAATGACAAATAGCATGATCTCACAGCAAAAGCCCCATTTCCATGTATTTATTACACAATTTATCATTAAATAGCGTACCAAGAACATTGTCTACTTTGGACTTAAAGTAAATCTCAGCTGTTCTCTGCAGCTGGACCCAAAAGACCCCAAAAAAATACAGTGTCACTATCACATTTTTTATTGTATTTTTTTCCCTCTGGATGCCCATTACTGTCACTTTATTTCTTTTTCAACCAGTTCTTTGCATCAGCAGAGCAGTTAACACTGTTTGTTTGAGTTTGTGGAACAAGTGTCTAGTCTGCTTGGCTTCCCATGCTCTTTCCCAAAACATTCAGCACAATTCAGCAAAATGGACACAAGCACACACAGAGTCAGTCACACAGTAAATATTTGCTCTTACCTGCAGTCCAGGGGCAGTGCTGGAGCTGAGTGCTGCTGGGACAGTGTGGGTGGTGCTGGTGGTGGTGCAGTGGTGCTTTCTGATGGTGTGTTCTGAGGATGTGCCTTGTAAAGAGGGTAAGGTGTGCTCCTGCATCCCTCCTCTCCCCCTTCCTCTCCTCCTCCCTCCCGCTTTCTTTCCTTCAGTCCCAGCAGGAAGAGAGTGGCAGCGCTTGGGAACGCCTACATGAAAACACTTTCCCGGCTGGTGCCAAGCTCATGGGCTGCCGCTGCTGTGTGGTGGAGCGGAGCCACAGTGCCACAGACTCAAGCCAAGCTGCTGTCTGCTGGTCTCCACTCGCAGACAGACAGGGAGGAAGCTGCCGTTTCCCACAGAGAAGCCCCCACCGTACCCCTCCTCATCACATCGGTTCATTCACCCTCCACACACACTTTGTCTATGCCAGATCATCCTCTCTTGTGTTTCCCACTGTGCAGTAAGTCTATCTTACCTTGCATGTCTCACTGCTGTTGAGAGACCCACTGGTACCACAGGCCACAGTGTAAGAGCACTTCATGAGACTCCTGATAACAATCCTAATGACAACAATAAGTGCAACAAAGACAGAGATTAGCGCCACTGAAAAGAAAGTTAAATTGTGACCGTTCAAATCAATAAAAAAACATAAAAGAACTCAACAAATTAAATACAAACATTAGTATGTTTATGAATGGGGTTATAAACTATTAAGCCTTATCAAGTTTGTGTGTGTGTGTGTGTTTATTTGTTTTGTAAATATAAATATAAATAATTAAAAATAAACTTAGTTTTATATATATATATATATATATATGAAATTAACTAATAAATACTTTTTATTTACTACTACTACATACATTTAAATTTGAAATAAACAAATTATCTTTTTAACTTTTTTTTCATTGTTTTAATTATGAATTTAACTAAATTGCATGTGGCTCCTTTTAAAATGTAAACGTAAAAAATTACACTTTATCTTAAAAAAAAAAACTTCATGTGATTATATAGCAAAACCAAACAGAAATACTAATTAAGAAAGTGATGTTTTGCAGTGTAATAAAAGACTCACACGAGTTTGAGGAAGAGAGCGATGGATGGAGAAAAAGGCTTGAGCAGCACAGGCAGATAGCTGAGACCACCATGCCTGTATGTGACGTGTACATTTATAGACCACATGTTCTCTTCGTTGCCTGTCTGTCTGCTCTGTACATTAGGGACGCTTCGCTACACTTAAAGCTCAATCAAACACTCCTCTCAACCACAGATTTGTATGGTGATAGACATACTTCAGAAGATTTGCACAGTCTGGAAGTCTGGAGGAATGGTCGCTTTTTAAAAGCCTAAAATTACAAGACACAAAACATAGGAAAGGGTTGTGTGTGTCCCAGAGAAGGAGAGAGAAATCCTTCAGTTCTTCTAAGGTGAATGGCTGGGTAAGGAAAATGCATATTGGTTGTTATAAACAGACAAGAAAATAGAGGTTTTCCTTCAGTCTAAACTAGGGAAGGAAAAAACACTCAAAAAGTTAGTAATGAATAGACAAAAATCATTTATTACTTTCTAACTAGCAGTCTAATTCACCACACATGAATGCATTCGCTACACTCGTAGTCCAAACAAATGTTCTTCTCTTACGACAGGCATGTTATTAGAGGCTAATTCTGCAGGGTCTGTTTTGGAACAATGAATCAGCTCTGCTATGCAAACTGATTGTGAGCTAAGCAGATATGGGGAAATAAACATTTTGAATTATTTTCTAATGCTTACTTCAAAGAAATTATAGTAATAAAAATAGTAAAATAGTAAAAAAAAAGAAACTGTTATTGTCCCTTTAGGACACAAAGACTATTTGGCTAATGTTAACCAAAAGTCAAACACACTCAGCTATTTAGGCATTGTTTTCGGTCTGGCTCCATTCTGGTATGGAATTTCAAACGCATTTTGCACAAACCCCGTAACAAACTAAATGTTTTGTAGTTGCAAAGTAATGTTTTCAAAGATAAAAGGCTAAATAACCTACCCAGGCTTTAACAGACAAGGCTTAAGGGTAGTCCTAGAATGTAAATCTGAGCTGTACTTGCACTGACTGATCTTAAAACATGTCAGTGCCTTTGTTTTGTTTTCCAGATGCACACCAGTAATACTTTTCCTAAGGCATGTTTACAAAATTTATGTGAATATCCTATTTGAACTATGGCCTAATCCTGGCTTAGGCTAAGTTCTGTCTATGATACCAAGCCATAATGTCAGCCATGGCAATATATCATTGCATCATTACAATGAAAAAAATTTTGCTTTCATTATTATCAGCTGATTATTCTTATATTGTTCCCAGACAGTTGAGTGTGTGTACAAAACAAGGCAAGCTATTACCAAAAGTGAAGCAAAATAATTACGGTTGTCACTACCTTAAAATTGATTGTTGAAACCTTTTTTTAAATGATGGGTAAATGGCACAGTATAACAGAGTTGAACACAAAGTACAGAGACAAATTCTGCATTTGCTTTTTCTCATTTTCAGAGGGGGAAAATACATGATATTTTAATTTCAAATAAATACGTAAAATACGTAGTCTTGGGACTATGTTTAAAATAGATAATGCTGCAGAAAACTGTAAATGTGAGCCTGTCCTCCAAAAAAGAAAACATTTGTGCAAGTACCTTATTACAACCTATAATTACGTTTTAAAGGTAAGCATCCTTTAGCGGGCATAAAAATATTGACGTATAATGTCATATTGTGTCTGTTGTCATGAAATTACGTATGACTGTGATTACTAATCAAAATGCGTGTTTTGTTTAAATGCAGTGTGTAGAGTTTTTACACACCGATGTCACAGTGATTAAAACATATTTTACTAGGATGTCATTTAATTTAAGCTCAACACGCTCAAAACAGTGGAGATTATAGTGGATTTCAGGAGGAACCCCCCTGCTCTCCCCCCAATCACCATCATGGTCAGCACTGTGGCAACAGTGGAGTCATTAAGGTTCCTGGGGACCATCATGTCCCAGGACCTGAAGTGGGACACACACATAGACTCCATTGCCAAAAAGGCCCAGCAGAGGCTACTTCCCTTGCCAGCTGAAGAAAATTCAACCTGCCACAGGAGCTGCTGAAACAGTTCTACTCAGCCATCATTTAGTCCTGTGTACTTTTAGAACTGTTTGGTAAGGCTCGGCTACAAAATCAGACATCAGAAGACTACAGAGGACAGTTCGATCTGCTGAAAGGATTATTGGTGAACCCCTGCCCACCCTTCAAGAACTGTAAGGGCCCCGAAAATCAGCTCACAAGAACAGTTTCTTTCCCCAGGAACAGTAACTAGTTCTCTTAATGTGCAATAAAAATATGTGCAATAACTAATGTTTATTTTATCACCCTACATTATAGTACATCCTTCATGTTATTATTATTTCTAATCATTATTTTTATACTATTACTATTTTATCCATATCACACTTGTACATACAATTTATTTATCTAAATTTATTAATGACACCAAAACAAATTCCTTGAATGTGCAAACATACTTGGCAATAAAGCTCTTTCTGATTTGTATGAATTACCACACTAACCCACCCCTAACCATACCCGTTACAAGAATTGTGCCAAATTCATGATTTACAGGCTTTTATGAGCACATACGCATGTATCTCTGGGTTTAAACCGCGATCACATTTCATCTTATAACGCATCTCTCTACAAACTGAGCTAGACCAACCCTTAATAATTCATGGGTCATATACACACCGCTATTGTACAAATGACCTATATGGGCATATTAGTTGGAGGTCAGGTTGGAGCAAACGTCTGGAAGAAATTGTTGAGACCTCAGTAAAAGAAAATAGTATTTCCCTCAGGATTTCAGTCAGTTGCTAAAGATAATTTACAGATTCACAGAAGTCAACAGAGAATTCATTCTAAAATTCACAGCCCAGAGATTCTTGTCTAGGGATTCAGAAGAAAGTACAGAAGATTTCAACTGCTGTATTAATATAACAATCCAGCAAATGAATATCAAAAAGAGCAATGCAATTCAGGAGTCGCCCAAAAATGGGTTGTATACAAAAAAAAGTTAAGAAAACATGCATGTAATAAACTGTAAACTAATTGAACTAAGGCCAAATTCAGTAGCTGTGCCGCAAAAGAATGTGGCCACAGTGAGATGGACGAGTGAAAGCAGTGATGTTGCACTTTCAGCACAACCCCAAATGTGACTCCTCATTCCTTAGCCATTCTAGGACAGTGACCGATCAAGAAAGTGGACTCGTCTTTAAGTATCTGAGGTTTGCAATATTTCTGGTGTGTTGGAGAATCATGTTACAGTCACTTAGAGAATGTTGGGTGTGAAGTACACTCAGCACACTGCACCCTTTGTGTTCCTCTCGCAGGTGCAACAGCTGAGAGAAGAACAGCTGTGACTGACTGGCCACAAAGTCCATAGCAAGACTCTCCCTCATGCTCAAAATAACAAAATAAGGACTTTCCTAACTGTTGTGGACTGTGTGAAGTCTTATTTAACAAGTCGTTAAAGCCACATCAAAAAAACCACAGGATACAGAAACAAGACAATGGACGTGTCTTTCGTTATGTAGGTTGCATCGGCCCATGGCAATGCAAGAGCAAGCATTTACAGTTCATCTTGCTGTCATTTAATGTGCTAAATTTTAAAAACAATTGGAGAAATGTCACTAAGTCACATTTGTTTCCTTTTGATTTGGAGTGTACGTGTCATTGACATCTGTTTTTATTTCTTTTCTGAATTAAACGTATGCTGGTGCAGGTCATCTGATGCACAGAGAAGTTTCTGCAGACTAAATACGGACATTTTAGATATATTTTGACCATATTTCGACCACATGAAATGTGACCAGTACAAAGTGAGAATTTGTTCTTGGATTCCCTTCACTCGTTTAATAGGCTCCTGGTCTATCAGTACATCTGGTATGGGTCTACGCAAGACTCGCTGGTCTCTAACACAACATCCTAAGCCTACACCTCACCTTAACCATTCGCATTTTTCTACCCTCAGAACCACATTCACGTCAAACACAGATTTGCAATGACGCATACAGGTGCTTTCGCTAGGCCAATGTCAATAACTCAAAAGAGACAGTTGTTTCTATAGCCACTGCTGAGGATCGATTCACCCATGAGAAACTCAATGTCTGAGACTCAACACATCGCCGCCCAGACTGACCAGTAAAAGAAAAAACATTTAAAAGAATTCTCTGTACAAACAAGGACTTTTTGTGGAAACACTTTGACTCAGCATTGAATCCATAGATTGTGAAGTTCACCATAAATGGCTTCACTTTTGTCCCGCTGCTGTTGTTCTACAATCCCAAACATGTGTGACAGAAGCACGCCATGTGATTGCCGGCCTCTCCCAGTCCTCACGCAGACAGCTGCTCTCCTGATGACAGTGCACATACGGACCCCTCTGAGCCATTTAAACTTTAAAGATCCTCCAGAGGACTGTATGTGAGAGTTGCCTCTTCAGTCTCTCTTTTAGTAGCTTCTCCAGAAGTACTGGCAGTTTGAAACAAGCAGACAGTCTCTTAAGTCCTTCCAAGTTTTCCAGAAATCCTGAGGCCTTTTATTTGAGTCACAATGGGAGCGTTTATCGCCAAGATGTTGCTGCCTACCATCAGCAGTCTGGTGTTCCTGCCTGCAGCCAGTGTCGCCGCCAAAAGGGGTTTCCACATGGAGGCCATGGTCTATTTCTTCACAATGTTCTTCATAGCGGTAAGAGAATAAAGGCTTTTATAAATGTTACAGATGTGGTGAAATATACAGTATACTCTATTCTTTCTTTTAGCTTGTGTATCTCTTATTAGTAATGATATACTTGTGTTTAATGGAGCGTTCACACAGAAAATGGTATTATGTTTAAAAAACAGAATATTGAACAAATTAAACAGAAATGTTTTTAAAAGTGAAACATCTTTTAACCTGACATGCCTCTTAACAGTGTCAGATGCTAAGAAATTAAAAGTCAAAATTGTCCAACTGAGTTTACATAGGAAAATAACTATACTAGGTGTGATATTTTAATTTGAATAAAATTAATTTAATAAAAGAAATAAAATCTGGGATTGATTCATTGATCAATTGATTGATTGATTGATACATTAAATATATACAGTATATAAGACTTTCTTGGGCCATTCAAAATATATACAATTATGGTAAAAAAGCAGCAAGACCACGAAATGGTCAAAAATGTGCAAATTTACATTTAAAAAAAGGCACACAAAAAAAACTTTAAAACCTATATATAGACATGATAGCTATGATTTCAATTAAAGCAAAAGTATTTTTATATTTTATACTACATTTAACCATATATGACGAGACTCTTTGAGACATGGTACAGTTATCAAAGATAGAAAGCAATTAAAAAATTTAATTAAATTCAAACTAAATTCTCAATTCATTACAAAACAACCAGTTTACAAAACTCAGCCTACTTTAGTTTGTTCAGTCTGATAGCATTAGCGAAGGCAAAAATGTCTTCTTCATAAATTGTTCCAGACAAGAACACGGAAAGTTTCATCTAATCTATCTTAGAGCCTTTTAAATTTACATTTATGTTTTCAGCCGGAACCTTTCTATCAAGGTGACTTAGCAGTCATGTGTTTTCTCCATTTGTGCTCAGATTTACCACGCATGTGATGGTCCGGGCTTGTCCATTCTCTGTTTCATGAAGTATGAGATCCTGGAGTACTTTAGCGTGTATGGCACAGCTATCTCCATGTGGGTCACGCTGCTAGGTGAGCGAATACCAACAGCATCTCTGTATCTAGAACAATCTTGTTCTGTGAAAGCATGACATAGATATACACTCCCACACAGGTCAAAGAGGCAAGCAAAGAGATTTAAAATACGAGTTTTCATTAGCGATGTGACAAGTGTTTATAACTTGCATTCCACTGTGTCATGTCAAGAATATGTGTCCGTTTGCTCTGATCCAGCTCTGGGAGATTTCGATGAACCCAAGAGGTCTTCCCTTACCATGTTTGGGGTGCTAACATCAGCGGTGAGAATCTACCAGGACCGCTTAGGCTACGGCATCTACTCGGGCCCCATTGGAACAGCTGTCTTTATGATAACAGTCAAATGGGTGAGTTTGAGAGACATCAGATGCTGTTCTTACAGGGCTTTTAAGAGCAGAGCTTCAAATAAACTTGATGTGGAACTATATTTTGCTCATATTGACAACATGGAAACTCCAAATTTTATTATCTACCACAAATGCTTTCACGAGGTTTTACAATATTGTTTTTGCTTTGCTCCAGTTACAAAAAATGAAGGAAAAAAAAGGCCTTTATCCAGACAAAAGTATTTACACTCAACAAGTGGGGCCAGGGTGCTGCTTCGGTGCTCTTGCTTTGATGCTTCGCTTCTATTTCGAGGTAAAACTATGAATTTGCACATTACACCGTTTGTCAGAAAAGCATGTTTGCGTAATTGCGGTAATGACTTGCTCATTTGCTCATGCAGGAGTGGGACTACGCTTATGTTCACAGTTTCTATCATGTGTCGCTGGCTGTGTCCATCATTCTGCTGCTGCCCAAGAAGAACCGCTATGCAGGGACGGGACGCAACGCAGCCAAACTCAACTGCTACACCCTCTGTTGCTGTGTATGATGCATCTTTTTATCTCAGCAAAGCTGTAGAGGTGATCCTCACCCTGAAAGCCACTTTAAGATGACAAACAGTCTCATAGTGAGCATTTAAAGGGATTGTTCACCCAAAAAAAGAACTTTTATTATTCTCTGTCATGCCATCCCAAATCTATACGACTTTCATTCTTCTATGGAACAAAAAAGGTGCCGATGTGAATGAAGCAAGTGAAAACTGGATCTATCAAGCTTGAGAAATTATATAAAACCCCTCTACAAAGTGAAACATACAATGCATGCTATATTAAGTCTTTTGGAGAAACAGACCATAATAAGTAGTTATTTGCTAAAGGTAAAGCACAAATAGATTAGCAAATAAAACATTCTTGTCAGTGAATCACTTGATTCAGACTAAATGATTCAGCCAGGAACTGAACTTAGCTTTATATAGTCTTAATATTGTCTTTTCTATCTATCTATCTATCTATCTATCTATATATATATATATATATATATGTAGTCAACTAAATATATTGCTGTATGAACCACGTTGGTGGTACTTTAATAGTTTTGCAATAGTTAATACTGTATAATAGACTTTTAAGTTCAGTATAAGCTTAAAAGCCTTAGTCCTCAATCAATAGCACTAAGCTACCAGTACATTTTTCTTCACAGAAGAAAGAAAGTTATACAGATTTGGAACAACATGAGGGTGATTAAATGATGACAGAATTGTAATTTTTGGGTGAATTATACCTTTAACTTTCCAGAGACTGTCCATCATGTTAATCACACTCCTTTTCTCAATGGCAGACTTCACAGCCTCAGATGAAGGAAAAAGCACGGGCTATCTGGACTACTCCTCAAAAACCCTGGATGCGGAGCTGTGGTCCTGGCCTGCCATTACACAAATCCCAGCCACGCACCATGTAATGCAAGAAACTGTGTCTGTTAACAGCACTCCGAAAGTGAGAACAGTTATACGATCTCCCAGCAGGCCAAGTATGCTTTGGACAACTTATTTGCAGGGATAGCATAATGCCCGGTTGATGTCAAAATCACTAAAAAGATACTGAAATGTGCATTTTAAGACGCATGGCAAGATAAGGATTGTGACAGCGAAGAATCTCCCATTACAAGAAGAGTTTGTCTGAAAAGAAAAGAGAAATAACCAAGACTGGATTTGACTCATCAAACCCAGCTGGAAAGTTTATGAGTCACAAAAAAACAGCAGACGCATTATCTATCCAAAATGAATAAACTGTCTTTCAAAGGTTCCTCAGTAGGGACCACTTGTCTATGTCCGTTTAAGAGACTGTAAAAGAGGCCATTTAATTCTTTATATTCGTCTTTTTGTGCCAGACAGGTCAGACATCATCTGGGTACAACTAAACTCTACAATAAACTGTTTCATATATACAGTATAGCAGGTTTTTAGCATTTGTTTTTATGTAAATATATATTTATTTATTACACAGGTTACTTTTGTGTATCAATTTTTTCCATTTTTAATTTTTAAATAAAATTGTTTTGTTTTTTTCAGAAAAAAATTACTCTTTAATAAAAGTAATTAAGTTTTTATTGTAGTATTTATTTTGAACACACTGTATTTGTGTACATTCAAGGAATATTAACTGTTATGTTACGACGTTGAAGAAAGAAAAATCTTGTGGCTTTCTTGAAACTTCATTGAATTTCAGACTTCAGTCCATTTAAGTCACTCCATCTGCACGCTCCTAACACTCTCCAAAAATTACAAACACACACGGCATGTTTTAGACAAAACAGTCTCCCGGCAAACGTGAATGAAATTTTGGTCTGCAAAGACTTCTTTGACTAGAGGCCAGGCCACCAGCTCCTGTGCCCAGAGAAAGGTGTTTTTGTCTGGGGGGGAAGCTGGCAACTCGTGACTCTCCTGGCTGTCTGTCCTAATCTGCCAAAAAGAGTAACCTTACACTTTTATTACACCAGTGTGAAGCACTTTTGGGCGTCTTTATGACCACTGTCTGTTTAAAACCACTTTGTTTGTGGTCTTGCCCCACACACACACACACACAATGTCTGAGGAAACTCTACCAAGCCCCACCACCGTGAGTTTCATTCGAAAGCAAATGTACCTAGACTGCTGGCTGGCAGCATAAAATCCCGTCTGCCACAGCCCTCTTCCACTTCTCAGCCTCTTTTTTTTGTTTTTGAGGTAATGTATTTAAAACAAGAAGATCAATTACCTTCTACCTCAGACATGTTCACGTCAAACTTAGTGCACTTCTTAAAAGCTACTGTACTTGCCAGTATATGAACATACAGAGGATGTGAATGAAAAGCTGATGTTAATTATATGGTAATCCATTAATTAGCTTCATATTCTTGACTAAATATAGTGTAATATATAAAAAATTGAAAGTGGGGGGACGATGTGAAATAAATGCTTTCTCTAATTCATATTGGCCACAATTATTGACACCCAATTATCACAATGTCCTAGCAGCCTCTTTCGCTAACCTGATTTTACCAAGTGCAACATGTCCCTGGGACATTGTGATTAACCAATCAGATTTGAAGAACCAGATTTGTTTTTGTGAAGTTTAGGTTTACAATCAGTGTTTGGTGCTTGTACAGTATAGTGTGGATGGGGCCGCATTTTTCTGTCCGAGCCCGGCCCGCGTCCGACAGAGCAGTAACCGAACCCAACCCGAGCCCGACAGGCATTAAGATATTCATGTACGAGCCAGATCCCAGCCCGACACAGTTAAAATCAATTTTTTTTCTCATACTAATGACACATGCGCTTTTTTGTGTGGAAAACCCGCTTATACTAAGCAACTGTAGGGAGGCGTTCGGGAAATGCCAACAGATGAGAGCATCAGCGCTATAACACAGGCGCACATTCGCACTAATGTGACTGAGCCCAACTCGAACCAGAGCATCCTTTTTTAAATATCTTTAGGTTTAGGTGTAGACATATGGTCAAGACTATATTTGTGCATTAAAATTTTGTTCCAGGGTCAACAAAATTTGGACCTCAACAAAAAATGGAAAATTAGGACGCGTCTCCTTTTTAGTTCACCTCTTTCATTTTCTATAGGGTTCAGGTCAGAGGACTGGGACAGCCATGGCAAAAGTTTTAATTTGTGTTAAGTGACCCATTTTTGTATTGATTTTGGTGTTTTTTAGATTGCTGTCAATGGAAGATTCAACCATGGTAAGAATTCTAACAGAGGCAGCCAGCTTTAGATTTTTTTATCTGTTGGTATTTGAGAGAAGCTATGATGTGTCTAAACAAGATAGGACCTTTAACTATGGGCATGGGGTACTTTTTATCCCTGTTTGTACTAACCAGAAACCAAGATTAGATTAGGTGAATATAAAAATGCTCTTTTATAGCCTATAGCCATTTCACTTTTTTTAGCATGCTCATCCAGAAGCATGAGGCTCCTCTCACAGTGTCCTGCAGACGAATATGAGCTCATCTGCTTTATGTATGCAAATGCTGACAAATAAGCAAAGCAGCAAGTAAAAGTCCCAAACTTTTATTGTTGCATGTAACAGCATGTAAAAGCTAGATAACTACCTCTGATCTAAAACACCCACCTGAACTTTTTAAGTCAACCCAAACATCTTAATTAGCAGATTGTAGATATGCTTGATAAGAGTTGAAAATGAACTTGGAATACTAGCATACTGTTTAATGCACAATTTATACCAAACATATACTAACTCAAAGCCAAAAATTGACTTTTGAAAACTGTGTACTATATGCATGCCAAACAAGTGTGTATCATATGATGTTGCTAAAAAGTGTATTTGGTGTAATGCAATGTGTTTATGTGGTTTAAATTTAAAAACAAAATCCACATACCATACATTGAATAATTAGTAGCATTTTCTTTTAATAAAACAACATTACTTAAAGGTTGTGAGTCAAAAGCGCCTTGCAAAGTTGGAATTTCCTCACTTTATATGCTTCAGCCAGCATACTGGTTCAAGAATCAGCAATAATAATCAGTTACAGAAATTAAATCTTTATTTCATGTATGTTTTCTTTTTGCACAAGGACAATAAATGTCAGAATATCTGTCTGATTGTTCCATTGTTGCAATGCCAAAAACTCTTGGGCTATCTCCTCTAGGGGCTGAAAACATGTGTTTCACTATTAGCAAGGGAGTGTAAATGTCTGTGATAAAAGTCTGGGATCAGCTGCCAGTGGTGTTTTTAATACTGTTCTCTTTTCTCGCTCACTTTCTCAGCTGTTTCCCCAGCTGCTAAGGACCTCTGAGCAGCAACAGCTGCTATGAACAAAACAACTCCCACAGCATTATAGCAAGGAATTGACTCAATCAAATATAATGCCAAAACAACCCTTAACCTGGAAGGAAATGTAATACATAATTCATATATTCATCTCGTTCCAAAACTGTTCCAAAAAAAAAAGTTCAGACTTCAGGGTTTGGACTCCAATGTTCTTCAAAAAATCTTTGTTTGTTTTTCCCCTGAAGAATGAATGCTATACACATTCAGAAATGTTCATGTTTGAAGTCTAAAACCAAAAGTACAGTATTAAGGGAATTACAGTCACCATAGTCTCCAAGACTGTTTCATACCAATGAGCCTTTAACAATTGAGCCCAAAGCCCCCGAATTTCCTCCACACATAGGGCCGTTCCTGAACTCTAGGCTCTTCAGGTATGGGGCGTAGAAGGGCCAGACGGGGCCCGTCATTTTGTAGGGGCTGCCTCTGCTGCAGGGCTCTTTTCACAGCTTGATTTAACTGACACCATAAACAGAAGAGATTAATGTCACAAGTTAAAAGATTTAGCCTTTCTGAGAAAACACACATTTAACTGGGAATGACATCATAAACAATGAAAGAATTATAACTGGAGCAAATAATTAGTTATTTATTCCACATGTTTTACAGTGAACTAAACGTTTTTTGTTTTTTTCCTGTAATATAAACAATACAAGTTTACAGGGAAAATATTTTTGGACATTTTTAAACCAAATTTGAACTTCAATAGTTTTTAGATGTACAGCCATTTCAAACTGCCATAAAAATAATATTTCTGTAGTACTTTTAAATAATTTTTCAGGATAAGATAATAACTTTTCTAAGAAAACCAGAAAAATCTTGCCTTCAAATATAAAGATTAAATTATAAAACAGTCATTTCAAACATTAATCATTTGCATTAGCAATTTTAAACAGCTAAACACTACCTTGGGAAATAAAACAAAAATATATAATACTGATTCCGAAAATGTAAATGATAATGTCTGTAATGTGGGTGATAATAAATAGATATAGATAGATGCACGTTCATGAAATGGGGTTGTAAAGTGGCTCTCTATGACAATGTTGGTCAGTATTTCCAACACCAGTAGCAAACAATTTTATATGTAGATCTGGCACATGTCTACCTGTTGTTTTCTCTTGACTAGCTTGCATTGCACCTCTCTTTGAGTGACGCATGGCTTCATCATCTGCTCTGAACCATCTTCAGCCTGTAAGGATGTTTGGGACTGACTCTCCTCCTTTGCAATGGCCATCCTGCTGATTCTAGCAGAAGAAACGGAGCTCTTAAAACTAAAAGCTTATTTCTAGCAATATATAGCAACATTCCCACAATGTAACATAAAATATTCTGAAGATAAGAAAACCCAGGCATCTCTAAAGTCAAACTAAACCACAGCAAGTTTATTCTTCAGCATGCTCACAAACCTTGACACCTTGGAGACTGCTAGTTTGAAAGCTTGAATCTTTGCCGTTAGCTGAGTTTTGACTGACTGTGCAGTGGCACAGGACATAATATCTGTCAAGGAGCATCCTGGGAGCAGACTCAACAGCAAAGGCACCACCTTAAATGAGATTTAGAAATGAAAAACTACATTTAAAGATGGCCTTTTTCCATCAAAAAAATATAAATAAAGTTTTATACACTTGCTCTTCTTAAAGTCATTTTTTTCATGTCCAGCTGAAGAGAATAAAAAACCTGTGATTTTTTTTCTCTTGTTAAAAGCCATTGTATATCTCACCTATTATTTCTAAATATTCTCCAGGTAATATTTAATATTTAATATTTTTATTACATTTAGATTAATTTTGAAAAAAAATATTTTTTTTATTAATGTAATATTTTTATCTGTATAAATGGATCTGTGCATAACATAGCCATGTTTTCTCACATGGTGATTATCATATTTGGGGGGTTTGACGTCATTAAATAGTTTAAACCTTAATCTTAAGACATTAAAGACCTTTTATCCATGTTTGATTAGGGACATTTACCATAGTTTGGAAATGTGACACAGAAAGAATAACCTGATCATTTGTGGGCACCAAGATAAGGACTCTAATAGCATCCACCTTGGCCTCCTCCATTTTGGCTGCTTTAATATAAGCTTTGGCTCGGTTCTCATAGTAATGAACTTCTCCCGGGTTGTACCTTATAGCAACAGAAAACTTGTCTGCTGCTTCCTGGTAGTTCCTGGAACAAAACACCTTTTTTTTAAATAATACAAAGAGGCACAAGGTAAACTATTAAGTTTAGAATTTCATGCTTAACCACATAGCTTAAACCTACTTGTCTTCATAGCTGTGCAGACCCAGTGTATTGTGAATAACAGCAAGTCGTAGCCAGATATCTGTGTTGTCAGGATCCATCTCCTCTGCTTGCTGATAGTCAGCCAGTGCAAAAGTCCACTCACACTGCTTAAAAAAACAATCTGAGGGGCGAAAAAAAACTTTTTTTCTCTCTGTAATACAAATTCTGGTCTTTTATGTTAAGTGATGTGAAAGAACAAATCCAATTTCTAATTCAATAGATTCCTCTCTGATTATATTTTGAAGAAATATCATCATCTTCACGTCACTTTCAGCCCAACACCCATTAACCTCTTTATTTTTTTAGTCCACACCTCCTCTGTTGATGAACAGCTCACTTGCGTCTCTCTGTTTCTCTATGGCCTTGTTCAGAAGCATGATGGCTTCACCGTACAGCCCTCGGGAGAAGCACTGAATGGCAAAATCATTGTATGTGAGAACGAGTTGAGTCTGAGCATCTTCCTCTAAATCCTCTGAATTGTCCTGCATGCCTCTTTGAGGAGGATCTTCTCCAACCCCAGAGAACTCAACAGCAAGAATCAGGTCCTCAATGGCAGCAGTGAAGTCTTTCAGGCGCCGATACAAAATCCCTCTATGAGCAGACAGGAAATACTTGTATTTTAGAGTGAGAGTTTACCCAAAAATGAAAAATGTCATAATTTTCTTACCCTCAAGTTATTCCAAATCTGTCTGAATTTCTCTCAGATGTAGAACACAAAAGAAGTTTTGAAGAGTATCGGTAACCTATTTGTTGCCGTACCCACTGATTTCCACAATCAGCATGGACAAAATAATATGGAAAGTTGCCAAAATTCTTCAAAATATCTTCTATATACACTTTTTGGTAAACTCTCATTAATACCATTTATATTATATCTCTACTTTACTCTATGTAGTAAAGTACATGTTATATTTTATGTTTTATTTAATTGATGGGTTGATTGATTGATTGATTTTAAATCTAATTTCTAATTAAAGCATTTACAGCACAAATACTGTACAAACAAGACTTGTCCTATTGTTTATCACTGCTGAAAAGACCAGTTCATCAGTCATCAAGGAGTGATGTTTATACAAAAATTATATTTCAGTTAAATTTTGTTGTGACCCTTTTATCTATTTTTAAATTGTCATCAGTGTAAATAATTTTTTACCATAATAATACCATGTTTTGTGTACATATATTATAATAGTACCATCATGCAGCACTTGGAAAAAGCTACTTATATAGCTAAAAATACACAGTAAAAAAAAAACCAGCAATAACCCTAGCCCTGGAAAACAGTCATAAATATATAATCAGTGTGTCTAAATTTTTGACTGATAATACAAAAGCAATACAAGCAGTATACAGCTCTTCTGTCTCTTACCTAAAGAGGTAGGACTGTCCTTTATTGGGGTTATATTCCAGAGCAGTGTTTATTTTCCACAGTGCATCTGAAAGCTCTCCCTTCAATGCCTTATCAACAGCTGCCTGATGGGAATCCTCCGCTGTCTCCTTCAGCCTCTTCAGCAGCGCCTGTGCTTCTGGACAGCACGGTTTCAGCCTGAGTGCTGACCTCAAGTCATGATAGCACAAAGTCATCTGAAGAGACATGCAGTCCTCTTACCTGTTCATTACAGTGACTCGAATAGAAATGTTTTTTCTGAAGGCTGTGAATGATGCTCTGACCTGATTAAGCTGGTGGTGAAGACGAGCTCTCAGAGTGAAGAGGTCTGCTGCCTGACCGTCCGTCTCCAGCCAATTATTGACCAAACGAAGACAGTCAGAGTAACGGCCAAGAGCAGTCAGACAAGCCAAACTATGAATACATATTCAAAAATTACGGAAAAATTATGATCTCATGGTATCCACAGTAGCCCAAAACTTTTTTTGGACACTATTCTTTTTGACACTTACGTCACGCTTGAAAATGCCTACATTGCATTGAATAAGATCCAAAATATCACACCAAGTGTCATCAGCAACAATGTTAAATGATTAACTGTATTTTTGAAACCCTTTTGAGACTGTTGAGGGTCATTTTTACCCTGTTTAGCCTTTTAAAGCAACCTGAATAGTCTTTTTTTATCATCGTTATCCACATACATTTTAATCGTAATCTTGATATGATCATATTTACCACCTGGCTCTAATTTGAGCTAGTTATAGAATGTGCTTGGGTGTCCAAATATTTTTTTTTCCATTTTGAACATGTGTATATTTTTTCTTCTTCTTTCAATAATGTAGTTCTCTAATTATAATAATGAATATAAATGAATTTAATTATTTTTCAGGAAAAGTGTGAGTGATATTGAGCTATATTTTGTGACATACTATATTTCTTTAAAAATGAATGCTACTTTAAATATACACATTTTAAAATGTGGCATGATTGTCCAAATCCATTTTGATTTAGCCTAGCTTTTATTCAGTAATAACTTGGCAATTATATTAATAAAATATTGCATTTAGTTAAAAACACACACACACACACACACACACACACACACAATGGGGGGGGCAACTCAATAATGTGAACAACAGTCTGTGATAAGTGTTAGGGGAAGAGAGAGCATGTAGCGCCACCTAGAGGTATTCTATCCATGTTGTTAACGTGTTCAGAGACATGTAGACTTTAAATATCTTTGAGGGGCACTTAAATATCTAGTACAGTCTGCACTGACCTTCTCATGTGATATGGCCGGAAGGTGGGTTTGAGTTCTGCAGCTTTTGTGAAACACTCTAGCGCCTCCAGAAACGTCCCTAAATCAAAACAACACTGGCCCTATAAAGTAAGTTTGAACATACACAAATATATGGTCATAAATGGGCCGTAGGTAAAGCTCAAGCGGGCTTCTTTACTCTATTCTAAATAAGACCTTTTGACTACAATCCTAATTATTTAAAAATGTTTCAATGAATGAATACATTTCAAAACACAAGCAGCAAAGACAATACATAAAATGTAATATTTAAATTTCGTAATTAGATTTCTGTCATCTGTGAATGAATTTGGTGTGCCTGCAGGTAGTAGATGAAGGCGAGTTTTTGAGGGTAGGCCTCAGTTTGGGGATCCAGACTGCAGGCATGTTTGTAATCTAGTGCTGCAGACTGAAAGTCACACAGCTGAAGATATGCTTCTGCTCGCTGGACATAAAACTCCGTCTGCAGGTAGGAGAATATAAAATCTGCTTAATATTTAATGCCAAATAATTATGGAGTACATATACAATCTATATTATGGCCTGGCCTCTACCTGATGTGGCTGGAGTAGAATGGCCTTTGAGAAACAGGACACGGCCTTTTCAAACTGAGACTGTGACATGGCTCCAACACCTCCTTCATAACTAGACATGTGTGCACAGGTGTAAATATCATACTTAGCTAGACCCAAGTATTGTTTATACACATCTGTTCACTTACTGCTTCTCAGCCTTCTCTTTTATTATGAGCTCGCCATACATATCCGGTTTCTTTTTCTGGAAAATGAGAAATACAGATTGTATAAATAAATATATATGTTTGAATACGTATTATGTCCTTGTTCTGCTTGCTTGAATGACATAAGCAGGAATGATTGTTTCTTCTGAAAACACATTAGCATTTTCAACTGCATTAAGATGTACTAAAACTATT
>JAUMHI010000040.1:15397498-15408234 GCA_032359435.1 Enteromius unitaeniatus | reverse complement strand
CAACTCAACAAAGAGGGCAGACCATGAAAAGTAGCACTTTTGGAAACATTTGGTAGCCATGGGAACAGTTAAATGGCAAAGGAAGAGCGACGGCTGCAACGTGTAGAAATGTGTTACAATTGTTTTTTATGCAACGTGACAATTTTTGAAAATTACTTTAAAAACAAAATGTTAAATAAAATGTACAAAAAAATAGGCAATTAATATTGTGTGCATTCGCGTGTGCAAACACAAATAATAATAATAATAAAGGACTTTTATTTTGAAATCGCAAACGTCTTTGGCCAGCTAGTGTCAGCTGACAGCACAACACAAGTTGAGTTAAGTGAATAAAGTGGTTTTCCTCGGGATGCTGGAAAACAAAGCATTTGAGTGGCGGAATTTGTGTGTGTTTTGTCAGTTATAATGTATGACATAACAACACGGTTTGTCGGTGGCGATTATCTATGAAGTGCTTGATTATTTGATTATCGTTTGCGAGAGGAGACGCTATGGATGATTATGAGGAGACCAGACCACTGTTGGTCAACGATGAGCAGACAGACGAGGACAGATCAGAGCAGGAGTCCTATCTGGAGTAAGTGTGAGTTCATGGTATATAAAAGTTACAGAGAATGGTATTATGTATTAACTATGGTATTATGTTGTTGGTAGTAGTGTGATCACATATTATTGGCTATGAAAATGTTAATTACTCCGTGATTTCTCAGGGAAATCATTACTTTTTTCAACAAATCAAGTAGATAATGACTAATGACATACAGTGTTTGTGTACTAATGGAAAACCTGTTTAACTTCTCCGTAACGTTAGCTGATTTTTATATTAATACTTTTGCTCGACAGTAAAGTTAAGAATGGCAAGCTGTATATTGCCACATTCGCAGCAGTTCTGGGACCCCTGAGTTTTGGGTTTGTCCTGGGTTACAGCTCCCCTGCCATACCTGAGCTCAGCAAAATCCAGGACCCAGGCCTGCAGCTCAGCACAGAGGAAGCTTCCTGGTTTGGGGTATGTACCGTAAATGCTTTGGATACCGTTCTTTCTCTCTTTTTCTTTTTTTCTTCTGGTAAATGCTTAGCATTTTCAATTCCCCAGAACTTACAGTGCCATTAGTGTCTGAGTTGGAGAAGGGGTTTAAATGCCAAAATCCACATTTAGTTGTCCGTGTATAAAAAGTGTAGCAAAGATGCTGATATCAAAGTTACAACGTTATGATTTTCTTCCTTATAGTCCGTGGTGACCATTGGTGCAGCTCTTGGGGGTCTCCTTGGAGGATGGATTGTCGAGAGGATTGGACGAAAATTGAGCCTTATGTTTTGTGCTTTACCCTTCATCTGTGGGTTTACCATCATTATCTCTGCTCAGAACCACTGGATGTTATATGTGGGCAGAGTGCTCACTGGTCTAGCCAGTGGAGTGACTTCTCTTGTTGTACCTGTAAGTATTATCAGTTTAAAAATCCTATTTGTTTTCATCGGGGAATTCTAAACCTGTAAAGACAGACCTACTGTGAGCAGTGAGGTTGTATTTGCTTTGAAAGTTGAATCCATCAGTCTGCGTTATTGTTTTTTTAAATAATCATGTTTAACAGCAAGATTCTGTCTCCAACAATCAGAATTGAGGGCTCTTAAGCATTCGCCTACTTGCATGAAGCCGTTTCCTTATAATACTGAAGTATTTGTGTGTGTGTGTGTGTATAGAGCAATAAGCCTAAAATATATTGTTAGTATATATAATCAACACCTATAAATGAATAGTTTTATATTTCTCCATCAGTTAGTAGTGTAAACATATTCAAAGTGCTTCATGATATCGTAGTTCATTGTCTCCTTGTCATTTATCTTGTACATATTGTCTGTCAATTATTTTTTGTTTGTTTGTTGCTTCAAATCATATTTTGCCATTGTTATTCACTTCAAAGCTGGTTAGTTTGGTTTGACTTATAATAATTCTTTGTTCAAACTCCTATTTGATCAAATGTGAACTAGCTTTAAGAGCACATTTTGAAAATGTTATTCTATAGAATGTTATCCATTAAATTTTTCTCTCCATTTCTGCAGCTTTATATCTCTGAAACGGCTCATGAGCGTGTTAGGGGAACTGTGGGCTCATGCGTGCAACTTATGGTTGTGATAGGCATCATGGGAGCCTATATAACAGGTATTTACCCTCATTTTAAACTTGTGACTGAATTGTGACATTCAAGTTATGACACTTGAGTGCTTTTGAGAGTATATAGAGCTGTTCTGCTATCAGGTGGCTGTATGAGATGATTGTTAATGTTTAAGCAGAGAAGCACATTTAA
Organism: Enteromius unitaeniatus; assembly: GCA_032359435.1. Lineage (NCBI taxonomy): Eukaryota > Metazoa > Chordata > Actinopteri > Cypriniformes > Cyprinidae > Enteromius > Enteromius unitaeniatus. The sequence continues at coordinate 15,405,931 of JAUMHI010000040.1, read as the reverse complement.
ACATTCTTTAATTGCAAAGACAGACTCTTTTCCAATGCATCTCTGCCCTCCAGTCATTTATTTGTTCTTTGAATTTATTTGTTCTTTCAGCTCAGATTTGTGCGAATGCCTTCCTAATTTGTGCTGGCTGGCGAGAATCCTTGTGAAAGACTTTCAGTATTGCATTAATGGATAGGTCGAGTTAGTTCAGGAATGTGTCTCCTAAAGATGCACAGAGCCTCCATTGTACATGGCTCTGTCTAAGCTGTCATACATACATGAAGAGTATGAAATCCTGACCCATTCTGTATGATCAGTAGTAGTATATTGTATGCATTAAAAGTAAAAGTTATTGTAGGATTTATAAAATGTCATGAGGGTGAGTAAATGACAGAATTCCTTATGTGGCAAACTGTGGCTTTTAATAATGCATTGTTTTTTTAAGGTTTGTTCTTGGACTGGCGATGGTTAGCAATCGCTTCCTCTATCCCTCCCACACTAATGCTGGTGTTTATGTGCTTCATGCCGGAGACGCCACGATTCTTGCTCTCCCAAGGGAAGAGGAGAGAGGCAGAAGAGGCCCTGCGCTTCCTCAGGGGTCCTGATGCCCCGGCAGAGTGGGAGTATGCTAGAATAGAAGATGCCTGCAGAAATGAAGTTAGACATTAAACCTTTCTCATTTTACATCTCAAAGTTCACGAATAATTTCGAATATAATATTTTCGAGTGAACTCAGTATTTAATAATAAAACACAGTTCACCAATACAATTAAAATTGGCATAATTTACTCAACTTCATGTCGTTCCAAAAGTCTTCTTATTCTTTTTTTGAGACACAAATTAATATATTTCAAATGATGATTTCTTCAATGAAAGTCTATTCCACAAAAATGCTTAAAAATCCATGATTTAAGTGGTGTAAACCAAGATATATGATCACCAGTATGACATACTATTTTAGGGTTTTATTTATATATAAACATTGAACAATGCACACACATAGAGCTCTTGACGTAAGAGTAACCCAAAGCACAGCCATTCTTGCTTAAAGAAAACATTTTATTTGTGATTGTGGATTGTGGATATGTGTGGGGGAGGAAATGTATTCATAATATAAAATTATATATTCATGATATAAAATGATTATGCTTCTTCACTGCTCAGATTCCTCAGTTCATAGGGATTTCTTTTACAATGTCCTTACTAATTTTTTGAAGCTTCACAAAATATCTTGATTTGTGTTTCGTAGAGGAGCGGAAGTCTTGGAACACCATAAAGGATGATGACAGAGTTTAGATATTAGGGTGAATGTAAAGGTTTATCCAACAGGAACTAATTTAATGATTAATGTGGGTGTTACCAACCAGAGTTTGTTTAATTTAGTTGACTTTAAGCTTTCCTCACTTTTCTGAAGCTGTTTTTTAATTTAAAAAAATAAATAAAAGTGTGTGTAAAACTGTATACAAGTCACTAAAGTTGACAATTGATTGATTATAGGAGCAAAGCTTCAGTCTGGCGGATCTGAAGGACCCTGGTGTCTTTAAGCCTTTAGGCATAGGTGTTATGTTGATGCTTCTCCAGCAATTAACCGGCATTAATGCCATCATGTTTTACGCAGAGACGATCTTCGAGCAGGCCCATTTTAAAGTGAGTGTTGTTTATGAAGTCCATTCATTAATTTAGTTTTACTTATGCTAAATGCACATTGTAATGATTTTCTATTTTCCACCACAGAGCAGCGATGTGGCCACTGTTATTGTTGCAGCCACGCAGGTGGTCTTCACTGCAATTGCTGCTGCTATCATGGACAAGGCTGGGCGGAAAGTTCTCCTCATCTTGTCTGGTAGTAACGAATAGGTTACTTCCGTAACCCAGGTTCCCTGAGACACGGGAATGAATACTGCGCCTGCTAAGACGCTATGGGAAAAACTCCTTTTTTCCTCCTAACTGAAGCCTATTTAACACGCAGTGAAACTGCACAGCCATTGGTTGTGCACTGGTAATTTTTTAAACCAATCGGCTGGCAGCCATGCTACGGCAACCAATTGCTGCCACCTGCCGAAGCTTGCCTAAGGGGGGCGGGGCCACAGGACTTCAGGTTACTTCGACTTAAGAGACGGCCACTTACAGTGCGGCATGGAACGCAGTACTCGCGTTCCTAAAAACTATCCAGCTGCAAGGGCGTTTTCAAGCTTTAGTAGAAATGTGCTCTTTTAGACGCCGGATGGCGCCAGGGAATCGTCCAGCTGCAGTAGCTCAACGGTTTAAGGCTTGAGTCAGGGACAGCAAAGATGCACGTCGCTGAAGGAGAAGAAATCTGAAGTCCTGTGGCGGTTCAGCCGCTACATATATAGACGGCCCCACCCCCCTCAGGCTAGCTTCGTCAGGAGCCAGCCATTGGTTGCCGTAGCATGGCTGCCAGCCGATTGGTTTAAAAAATTACCACTGCGCAGCCAATGGCTGTGCAGTTTCACTTCGTGTTAAATAGGCTTCAGTTAGGAAAAAATGAGTTTTTCCCATAGCATCTTAGCAGACACAGTACGAGTGAAGTGTTGACAGGGAACATCATTAATAAATTTATATATTTGCACAGTAACAGTTTATTTAAAGGCACAAAATGTAAATTTATGCCACTAGAGGTCGCATTTTCAATTTACAATAACAGAGGCGAATTTCGATGACGCAATGACTTTATTTAGTTGACTGTTCCAGTATCTTCTTGCCTCAGTTTGTAAACATCTATGTTTTTTGGGATTGGGGAGAGTGTAATCATGATCCATGATATGGAAATGCACAGTAAATAACTACCATTTCCGCATTTGTCCACGCGTGTTGCCATGGTATTCATAGGCGGAAATCGAGGTGGCGCGGATATTGTGTCAGTGATTCATTATTTAAATCTGGAATTTCTTTGAATTTACAAATCCTACAGATCTTTTGAGATAATGTAAGTGAAATATATAACACTGTGCAAGTGGTTTTTGGATATTTTGTTACAAAAATCTTTCATATTGTGCCTTTAAAGCCTTTTTTTAGTATGTATTAATGTATTAAGGGTTTTTTTTTTGCATTATTTATGCCTTGTAATCTAGTGAATAATTGAATCCACAGTTGATACATTATCAATTCATTATTACACTGTGCATTTTAAATTTGGTTATAATTATGGCAAAAAATTGTAAAAATGGTTAATTTTGTGTGTGTCCCCCACACAAGGTGTCACCATGTGTGTAAGTGAAGCAGTGTTTGGAGTATATTTCCAGCTGACTGTGAAGCATAATAACTCCTCACTCACAAGTGTACTAACAGAAGCACAGGGTTCTCTGGCAGAGCAGCCTCCTACAGACCTGGCCTGGCTGGCTGTGGGAAGCATGGGCCTTTTCATTGCAGGTTAGACAAATGTATTTGACTGAAACTCACCATGAAACAAGAAGTTTTTATCAACTGTATTAACTGTACTGGATTTCCTGCCGTACTGTATGTGGGCAAGTTACATTTATTTATAGAGCCCTTTATAAAATAGATTGTTCAAAAGCAGCTTTTAAAATAAGGTTTAATTAATTATGAAACAAGCAAGTTGAGTTCTTAGCAGTGTCATTATCCAGCTCAATTTATACTATAAAGTACTATATTATAAATTTATACTAAAAGTACTAAGCCTAGAACCACGTAGATGGTAAGAGTTAAATCAACCTGTAAGGTGTCTTCCTGCAATTCATTCATCATTTGTGCGCACCATTTAGGAACAAGTTCACCAGTTTTAATCAGAATTTATGTCCTTCCAGATAACCAGTTATTTTACTGATGCAGATTGACTTGGAAGGGGAAAGAAAATATACAGTGATGTCTAGTTTTTATTACGTAGCTGTACTTGAAACTTTGTCCAGATCATATTTTAAATATCAACTTCAGTCATAAATCTGTAGATGATGCAAGCTGACTGGCCTCTGCTGATTCTGCAGCCAGTGTTCAGCATTTAAATAACCTGGTTCAGGTGAGCTGGTTCCCTCTGAAACACTCCTCCAGCTCCACTGGTCTAGATCAGAATTATATATGCCTATACATGCAGCAGCTGCAGCATATCTTACATGTTCACAGTGCATTTCTTGGCAGTAGCAAGCTGACACATGTTTTCACCAAGACAAATACATTATCATTTTCATATTGATTAACATGCTTAAACTATTCCAAGAGTCGTCATAATTTAAATATGCATAAAAGGGTCAGTAAATTGACTGCAGACTTTCATAAATATATGTTAATCAGGTTTTGCTCTTGGTTGGGGTCCTACTCCTTGGCTGGTGATGTCCGAGATTTTTCCTACCCGAGTGAGGGGATTGGGCAGTGCTCTGTGTGTGCTTACCAACTGGACCTTTGCCTTTATTGTCACCAAGACCTTCCAGAACCTCATGGTGAGCTGACAGTCATGTGTTTTCCCTAGATACTTTCTAGGTTTAAGAAAAAGGTCTAATAAAAGTTCAATAATGTTTCTTTTTAGGAAGCTATAACCAGCGCAGGGACGTTCTGGATGTTCTCTGGACTCTGTGCTTTCAATGTCATCTTCACTGCTGTTTTCGTCCCTGAAACTAAAGGGAAAACTCTGGAAGAGATTCAAGCCCATTTTAAAGGCACTTATCAGCGCTAGACAAGGTTTTTCCTGACTAACAGTACATTTTAAACACCAAGTTGCACTGATAATATAATGTGCAAAATAATGTAAAAGTTCTCAGATGAAATATGTTTGATTCTTTCTTAATGTGAATAAGCACAAATAGTGATTGATGTGACATGGTTTCAGGCAGTGTTCAAGACTTTTAAATATGACTGTTGTTTTTTTACTGTTACTGTTGATGTTAAAAACAAGGGTATGTGAAATCATTTGAACTTGTTTGCGGGTCGTAGGAAAGCCAAAAAGCAAGTCTGAATATAATTTGCATTAACACTTATTCCTATGAGATGAGCAGAGTTTATATAAGATTCTTTAGTTTGCAGTTTCTCAGCTATTTCCTCTACATCAAGACAGTAACTTGGGCTACATTTTAATTACAATCGTTAAATGTCAATCTAATGAGATTAAAATGAAACCCACTGTAATATTGATGTTGTTGCAAATGTAAAATAAGCTGTTAGCTGCAATTATTTGCACTGGTGGTGTCTGCATACTTCTTTCTGACCTCACCTCTTATAACATACCACTGTTTTGTGTTCAATAAAGAAGCTGAACCAAATATGATATTAATACTATTTTGTTAAAATGCATGGTTACTAAAGAACAATATTGGTTGCTTCATTTTGAAAGTAAGCAAAATTGGACTGAAGTCTCAAAGGTGAAGTCATATGGTTAACTGTGGTACTGAGTAAAGTATTGTTATATTGTTATATCACACATTGTTCTGTAATAATGGATTGTGTGCCAAATGAAGTGATATAGCAAATGCAATTTATTATTAAGGTGAATTTTGTACTGTTTCTAATATGCTGATGAGTGCAGATAAAATAAACAATCCCAACATTCTAAATATACGTCACTATTATTTTTCCTAATAAGTTACTTTATTAAAATGTGTGCCATATTTTACTAGATAATAGGTTAGAAATAGAATAGCTGACGTTCTTCTCAGAGGGAGTTGAATTGATATTGAGCTGCATGCAGCAGTTAAGGTACCAAGCACAGCAGAGAGCATAAGGCCAAAGGCAACAAGCAATGTTAGCTATATTTTATTAATGATTATGCAATATGATTTAACAGGTTGTAAATGATAAATTCATTCATTAATCATATGATTTAATGGTTTATCAATTTTGACCAGTAGGTGGCAGAGGCAAACCTGTTTCAATTATTAACTCATTATTAATGGTTAATCACTTTCGATGTGTTGTCAGTGTGATGTGACAAGAAAAATGGATGTCAATTTGCCAAGTATAAAGATTAATTTTAAGTCGAATTCAGTGAAATTCAGTCAAGATCTTTAAAGTTGTTGTATGTAGGATTGACTAGTGGTTGAACTAGGCATTGCAGTCCACATTCAAAATATTGAAGAGGGGTTTTGTCATCTGGCCCCTCCTCCTTAGACTCACATGCAGGTTGCCAGATTGGCGACACCAACAGGAATTGACCCCTTTCATTTGGCAGTTTCCATGAAATTAAATAAAAGTGAAATACGCCAACTGGCAACCCGGGGTGCTGAAATACAATTTGATAAACTGGCAGTGGCGGGTTACACAGACGAAACAAACATACATTCCGACTCAAAACGCACAGGAAAATAACATTTTTAGATAAATAAGTATGTTAACTTAAATATCCTCTTAAATATCTGCAAACATGTTATTGTTATGCTTTATTAGAGTCAAAAACTTACTTACAGCATCCTTAAAAAGCAAACCAACCAGCAGACAGGAAGTTCAAGCAACTATGTCTAAATTAGTATGTGTTCTTGGCCTGACCTAAGGAATACATATTGTGACCAGTTTTTTTACCATAAGCTAATTTAATCAAAAGTTAAAGTGTTTTTTTGTTGTTGTTTGATTGTTTGTTTGTTTCTAGAACGTTTGACTGCAAGGTGGCATTGTTCCAAAACTTTTAGAGTTCCGTCAGCTCATGGTGCCAAATACATACATTGAGCTTTATTACAATACATCAATGCATTTCATAAAATGCAGCAATTTATGACAAAATTCTCAATATAGCTAACTTCCAAAATGGCTGACATGGGGAAAACTAATTAGACTTGGAATGTCACACCAAATCTAATTAGACCAGTCTTGTGACTTTTGTCCAAACCTTTATAAACACGACAAATTTGATGTGAATACACTAAAGCACTGCAGAGACATAGCCTCAAGCCCATTTTGTCACACTCTGTCATATTTGTTCACATGTTAATTGAGAATGGTTTGGCTAATCAACTTGAATTTCATAACTTTGCCATTATCAAGAAGCTTTGTAAAATTACGGTTGAAACTGTGATGTCACAGGCACTCATTTCCACTATCCTTACTGCATTTCTCTGCATTAACAGTAGTAAATAATTGTAAATAAAAATAACGGTGAGTAATTCATGACAGAATATTCATTTTTGGGTGAACTGTCCCTTTAATGTTGAGACTGTCCTCTATCTATGTGGCAAATGTAATAACTTTTCTTCACGTGGTTCTATGGGCTGCCATAGACTCCCACGGTGGAAGAATAATGGCACCAACATCAGTGCCGATAGCCTCATGGACAGTTTGATGACAGCATCATTGTGCTTCAGATATCCTGAGTTTGAATACTAGCTCACAAACCTTTCCCAACCCCATCCCCCTCTTTCTCTCAGTCCCACTTCTCTTTCTGTCCCATCAACCGAAAGGCTAAAAAATAATAGTTGCATACCATTTAAGAAAAGCACTAGTGATGGCACAAAGCAAGTGGCCAATCAGAGACATATTATAAGGTCTCTTCAGAACTGAACCCTTCAGGCTTAAGTGTACACTAGAGTAATAGTGATTTTTGTAGAGAATGGTGTCGTAACGTTTGTGTTGGGCCAGTTTAAGTCAAAGTCCAGGGTCGTCTTATCCTCACAGCATGTAGAGGAACAGAGTTGTTTTAAAAAAGCATAATGTGGAAAGTGTCTTGAACTGTCTGTTTTTGTCTGTAATTAAGCACCAAGTGGAATGTCTGACAAATGCATTTGTGATCAATTTGATTCACTTTTTTTTATACCTTAAGGAATTTATATATCATCAATCTTTGTATTTTCAAGTCAGCTTCTCTAGCATACAAATGTGTTACTGTTTTAGGGGTCTGTATTGCTGGTGTGTGGTTAACTGACAGTACACATGCATTGTGTGTTAGGGGCCGGGCTCCTGTCCTCCACAAACATTCCCTTGCTGTTGGCAAATATAAACCCAGCAGTTTCCCCATTGCTTCGCTGATATGCCATTAGCTTTGAGTTCCTCACTTTTCCGTACAGCATAAGAAGTGTTTGAACTTTCAGCATGACTCTGGCATTAGCGCTTTTGCTTTGTGTGTTTTTGGGGACACATGGTTTCAACACACAGCTTGTTATTGAACCCCAGCCCGACTTTGATGTGGAGAAAGTGAGTATGAGTTTTCAGTCGTTTGGGTTGTGTTTTAATAGATTTTCTGGGAAAGCAGTTTAAACGCCGAATGAATGTTTTTGATTGAACAGCAGAGGCATTTCAAGTGAAGCTGTGTGTTTATAGAGCATTTGTTCAAAAGTTCAAATTCAAAAACAAACAGTGAAGAGGCGGACATCAGTGTCCCACATCACCATAGTTTACATAATAAATACAGTAATACGTAACTTTTGGTTTTATTGGTTTGAATTATTTTTCATTGTTAGTTCGTGGTTAACAAATTGTGAAATGACCAGACTGTTTTTTTCAGTAACAGTAGTCATTAACAAAACATCTGGTGTTTGGAACCCTTTGGGCCTTGAGTAAACTGCT
>JAUMHI010000040.1:15374630-15391717 GCA_032359435.1 Enteromius unitaeniatus | reverse complement strand
AAATGTCAAACAAAGTGTAATTTGATTCTTAAATATATTTATATTAATGAAAACACAAGCAAAACATTTTACAAAAGGTTTGATTAATTTTTTTTAATAGTTTGTTTTTTAAATTTTTTTTATCTATCTATCTATCCCTCTCTCTTTATATGTTCATACATTTTACCCTGATGTTCAAGAAAAAGAAAACAAAAAACTATTCAACTACCTTTAACACTTCCTTCACTTTCAAAGAAAATTGTTTGGCTTCTTCATATCTGCTAAAATCACCTAAAGTTTATTACCCAAAAAAGGCTCTGAAAATGTAAAAGTCTTCCTCAGATGCTTACAAGACATTGCTTGCTTGCTTTGATTATCTAATGCAGTAAAAGTTTCAATTTAAAAATGTTTAAAAATGCACACAACTGCACATTGAGGCAAACATGCATGCAAGTGTGTGCACATAAACACTCAGCTTTCTCAGGCCTGAAGGGCTGGGTCAGGGTTACTTTACACACCTTTGAACATCCCTTTTCAGGGCATGGTGTGAAATGGATTTGAATGAGAAAGAGGAGGTCAGGAGAGGAGGTGTTGAGGCTAAGGGAGGGAAAGGACGAAGGGAACAGGGTGGGAAACCGACAGGAGGGAAGAAGAAAAGGAGGTAGACGGATTTTCTATTTGTAAAAAAAAAAAAAAACAGGGCCACCGGTTATTGAGTTGCATGAGAAGGATCTCCCTTTCTCTTTCTGTGCTCTCCAGCCTTCTCCCTTGCTTGTCCCCTCTCTCATTACCATAGCAGCTGCAGAGCTGTGTGTGTGTGTGTGTGTGTGTGAAGGGAGGGGGTCCGGGTCGGGCAGTGTGACTTAGGCAGGGGCTCCCGTCAATGGTGGGCCGTCTGGAGAATGAATAGAGGCGCACAGAGTTGAACTGGATGAACAAAAGAGAAGAGGAGAGAAGAATGGGCGAGTGAATTGGGCGGCTTGTCACTGCGAGCTAGAGCACACAAAATGGAGTGAAATAGTGAAAGAAAGTTAAAAGGAGCAGAGGGCATGCAAGGATTGGCCTGGCCACCTGTCTCTCTCACTATCTGTCTTTTGCCCCTTCTGTCAATGGAGAGACTAAAAGCTGGAAGCATGAGAGTGTGATTTAGGCAGAAAAATGCACTGTAATGTGATGTAGTATTTGATGTGCAAGTTATTTTCTTGTGTCACTGAATGCGAACAGCAAAATCAAAAATTAAAAAAAGAATTGTTGTATGACCCAACTTTAATACAAACAAAACTGCAAGCTGTTGCATTGTTACTCTTAAGTATCCTTAGACAGTGCTGGCAAGAGTTTGCGAACTGATATACCAGATGTAAACAAGCTGTTTTAACTCAATGTTGTGCAGGAAACACGTGACAATTTTAATATTTTACGCAAGCTCCCCCTCCCCCCTAGCAGTTAAGTTACAGCGACCCAGATATTTCAGCTTTAACAGTATTTTTATATTCAACAACTGTCCCCTGCTCTTTAGGTTGTTTGCATAATAGGGATCATGCAAATGTTGCAGTGTTGTTGCAATTAGCATTAGCTGCATCAGCTTCATAATGGTGGTCATTCATTCAGTTGGTATCATTCTTTAGCTTATCAGCCATCCGTAAAGCTATTGAGACACAGACATGCACAAATGTGCAACTTGTTGGAGGAATTGGCATTTTCAGAGTTCAAGTTCAAGATAAAGCTGAAATGGTTAGCTGATTGCTAGCTATCAGCAATTGTTTGCTTCCCAGAATTCTTCAACATATCTTTTGTGCTGAACAGAAGAAAGAAAATCGCATAGGTTTGGAACCTGAGGGCGAGGAAATTACAAATTTGTCATTCAAGACCTTGTGAAGACATGTAAACTTTATCATACATTTAAAATATTGCTTATTACTTTTAATAAAAAAAAAAAATACATTGTTTCAAATTTATACATAATTTGCATTATGCCAAGGTTTTTTAAACTTTTTAAAAACTTTTAGTGCGTTAAAACATAGCCATGAAAGTGTGCTCAAAATGCACACATAAATGGCTTTTAATTTAAGTAAAGTTTAATATTTGAATAACGCTCATATGGTTTGAGGTACACTCCAAATGCACATTCAATAAAATTAAGCACACTTGTTATGCTGATATTCATGGTTAACATAGACTTGTTTTAACTAGTCCATTCTTTGCGGCCAAACTGGTGTTTACTAAGGAGCTAACTGCTAAAAGGCTGCTCAAGGCTATGTATATACATGTGGAACATGTTTTTCTGTTACATAACGCTGTAGCGCTTATATCCGTAAAGACACTTGTTTAGTCTATATGTGCTTTCACAGTCCGTTAGTCACAACCACTTTTCTTGGAAATATTGAGCAACCCTATAGCTCTGAGGCACAGGAAGAGGCAAAGAAGGAACAATAACATTCAGGAGAATCCTCACTGAGTCACACACAAGTCTATGCATTACACCAGTCATTTTCTTAAAACCACAGAATTTAATATCTAAAATGCCTTTGTACAAAAAGTACAAAATACAGCAAGAAATAGATTTACTTACATCATTCGAAACATAAACAAACAGCTAAACAGATATAAAAACACAACAAAATAACAGTTCACAAAAGACAGAAACAATACAAGAGGCATTTTTCCAAACTTCTCTTTGATGAAAATAATATTTCAAACGTTGGTCCCCCCCAAAAAAAATCACAGTCATTTGACTTTTTTTTTTTTTCTCAATCAAAGACGTTACTTTTACTTTCATGTCATAAATGTTATGGCATAATCAAGTAAAGACTTGTGCATTGTGCAACTTCTTGTTACACTGGTTTTACCATGTAGCATCCCCCTTAAAAAGAGGAGGATGGGACTTCAGAAAGGAAGTGCTCCAAGATTTTTCTGGACACTTTACTTGTATGTTCTCCCATTGTGTCAAAAATATGCCCAGTAACACCGTCATATTTTTTCACTACAGTTGTCTAGAATAGGTTTGACTTTTCTTATGGAGAGACATTCAAGCAGAGTGTGTGACATAATTACACATACAGTTATTCAGTTCATAGGCATATAAAAGCCTTTGCAAAGAATGAGTGAAAACCACCCTGGAGCTTCCATACAATAAGAATTGTTTTTCCATTTAGAAAAATAGTATCTTAAAAAGTTGGCATGACACCAACAACTCATAAAACAGCCATCAGTGCAATATTTAAAACATTCTCAAGTATAAGTGATGCATATTTCTATACTGGCTTTGAAGCATTTCAAAAGTCACAACATATTTAAACCTTACCACATCTTGCCTTGAGTTGACAAGGGGTTCGAGAGGACAAGGCCAATGTGCTTTAGGATCAAGTGCACTCTATACACTGATCTCTGGATTTGCTCAACCTCTGAATTACAAAACCATGTGGCTTGAAATGTGTGGATCAGCTAAATAACAATAAAAAAGCTTTAGTGTCAGAAACTCAGTTCACATAGGAACTCCATAACAAAGTACTGATTATGACACGACAGACAAACCCTATTTGGTAGTGTCTGGGCCAGAAAGTGTTTGTGTGGATACTTTCATTTAAGAGGTGAGAGATCTCGAATGGTTCATTATGATATTAAACTTGACGAGCAACATTGCAATGTCATCATTATAATGCATTATCAGACATCAGTCCCTGTTTTAGACAATATGCAGAGAGAATGTGAAACGTAATGTAATTCTGTACAGGAATATTTCTGTCAGTCCAGTCAGCGTGCGAATTATTTATTGAGGGGGGGGTCAACAATATACCTCTGTCTGCCATGTTTAGATCTTGTATGCAGTTGGTTAAACGTCAATTACGTAAATGTGTTTAAATCTGTGATACATTTGTGATGTGAATATCTATTTTAAAAAGACCTAATAGTTGTGTAAATGCACGTTCTGAGATTCTATTTATTTATTCTATTTTTTTTTCTCTTAAACCGGTGATTGAAGCAAATGGCATAATAATAAAAATAATAATATCTGCATACTTTCAGGACGGTTGTTTTATTCTTTTGGAGCGTTAAAGCCTTAATGTAGGAGTCAGACCCCCCCATAATTCGCACCCCGAGACCAGTCGTTCTGTAGGACCACCTAGTGTCATCTTTTTTTTTTTTTTTTTACTTTGATACGACCGTTCAGTTTGTCATATTCTCAAATAAATCTATAAATAACACAGCAATCATTTTCATCATGCATCCAAAGTTGGCAAACCACATCCATGACATTGTACCAACCCCACATTATCAAAAATAGCCTTTTGGATTTGAATTCTGTGCCTATCGATATTAAATCGGTTTCCTAAATCCATTACATCACAAACAAGCTGTCTTTTACTTTGGCACGAAGGGATCAAATGTATGATAGGCTTAAAGGTACAGCGTCAGATCTTCTTCGATCGCCTCAGAGCGCGCTGGATGAGTACTTCGCCCGTGTGACGAGGTAAAGGACGATGTCTTGATGTCCACCAAACGCTGCTATGTGCAGGGCACTCCATCCATCTCTGTTGGCCAGACGGATGTCTGCACCAAACTTCACCAGCAGCTTGACTAACTCCAGGTTGCCATCGATCACGGACTGATGCAGCGCCGTCTGTCCCTCGGGTCCGAAAGAGTTCACGTTAAATTCACAGTTTGTCATGTTTTGCAAGAGAGAATGAAGCTCTTTAGTATTGCCCTTCCTGAGCGCTTCCTGAAACACTCTTTGACGCGCAGAGCAAGTCATGTCCGCCTGACTCATGATTTCAACAGGTAGACGACTGCAGCCCTTCGCTTGTGTTTTTGGTAGAAGAAAATGAGCCAGATCTTCGTCCAAACTCCGAATCGACTGAGCGAACGTCCACTAATGGACAGTGAACATTAAAAGACCAAGCTCCGGAGTTTTTACAATTCCCCCAGATCACGCGCTGCGCAGTAGACGCTTGATATTACTCAAACATATCACACGGTCCTTAAGAGCTTCAGTATCCCATGCTCCAATACTCTCTTCCTAAAGTGGAAAGCGTATATACTGTTAATCTCTGCACATGCAAAGCATCGGGGAAAATCATTTTACATTCAACACAGTAGACGTGTGTTTGTGGGCTTTACCTAGGTGGTTCCCACGAAGGCGTGTTGAATGGGCTCCTGCTCCGCGCGCTGTGTTCTGACGGTGAGCTCCGTTAGCGCCGAGCGACTAGATTCCGCCTCTTGAGGCTCATTTGAATAACAATAACCCGTCACGAAGTTCGTCTTTTGGGGAGGAGACTGCGTTCGTTTCACAGGCTGATTTTAGCAGAGTGCAATGTTCTTTATATACACTAAAGCGAAATGAAAAATAAATGAACAATAAAAGTGCGTTGGAGTTCGTGATACATTTGTTTTGCTACTGGTAACGCCACAATAATATATTTGGATTTTACACGTTTACACATTTATCTATCTATCTATCTATCTATCTATCTATCTATCTGTCTGTCTGTCTGTCTGTCTGTCTGTCTGTCTGTCTGTCTGTCTGTCTGTCTGTCTGTCTGTCTGTGGTCAAATCCCACCCAGTGCCACAGAAGTTCACACTCCCTGAGCATTTGTCTATCAACAATCCATTTGTTAAAGAGACATCAACAAATGGGGGAATTAAGTTGCCCGCATTTCTACTGGCAGCAGGTTCTGTTCTCAGTAGTAAAATAGTGTCCTTAGGCACCATGGGAACTAGGCTACTGCATGCTGTTTTTGTATCACCCATGCAGCCACAATTTGGCTCCGACTGAAGCCCAAACTATGGCATTTTCTAACTTTTTGGGGCATGACAAACAGTTGCTTCGTTAGTAATATGTTTAAATAAAGTTTAAAGTATGTTCAATGATTTAAATGTAAAAATGAGATAATAGTTGTTATTAAAAGCAAATAATTTTAAGTCGGAAGACGGGTCTTGCGGGTACACAAAAGATTATCCCATTGTTTACACACTTGTCTGAACAAATCTCGCATGCTCTGCAGTGAAAAACAAGGGTTGAACTTGTCTTTTTATTCAGCACATGAAAACACAATTTCAAGCGTCTCTTAACTCTAAAAACCTGACTTAACTTGTCTGTAGGTTCTGTGGTTTTGTTGAATGTGTCTTGTACTGTTCTTTGCCAGTTCAATAGACTCTCATTCAAATGCCTTAAAAATCTTTGGCAGTGTAACAGGATCTCAGTGGCTGAACTGCAGTGACGTTTCAATAGGGAGGGTGGGTCATTCAGGATCCAATTTTAAACCACGTGCTCTAGGACCGTGGGAAAGAGTTGAGCCTTTCTTCCCAGCATAGGCGTATACACAGATAGAAAGTCAGAGAGAGAGAGGTAGATATTTCAAAACAGTTGCCTGTGGAAAGTTTTAAAACTGAACAGCGTGATAAATTCATTTGATTATATGTTGTGTTATCTGTTAGCAAACAAAAGTGTGCAATTATGAGAAAATGGGAAAATGAGAAAATGAGAATCATGGGATTATTAACTGAATTTTATTTTCTATGTCTATTTTTTATTTTATTTTATTTGCAAACTTATCATGCAAATTATGTGTGCTTTTAAATGTGAATCCTCGTTAAACAGGTCCTTGTTATGCGGGGTCACTTGTAGTGCCCTTGAGTAGGGCACTTAACCCCATGTTGCTGCAGGGCACTGCCCTTGCAATTAGTGTGCTATAAGTTTTTTGCTGACCTATTTATTTAGCATGTGAAATTCTCTTCCCGCCTTTTAAAATGGACTTAAAGTGCATTATATAGGTCATACACTTTTTCAAAAAGCTGTGTAGTCCGTATAATTATGATCAAAATACAGCAACATTTTTAATTTCACAAAATATTATCTAAATATGTACTTTTTTCTGTTATTAAAATATTTTTATATGCATGAGATAAAGCTGGATTTTTAGCAGCCTTTCAGTCTTTAGTGTCACATTGTGATCCTTCAGAAATCATTCTATTATGCTGATTTGGTGCTCAAGAAACATATTTATTAATCATCGATGTTGAAAACACTTGCTTTTTAATATTTAATATCTTCATTTAATATTTTTTTCAGGATTCTTCAATAAGCAGACGTTCAAAAGAGCAGCATTTATTTTAATTTATTCGATTTTTTGTAACCATAACATCACATTTGATCACATTCTTAATTCCTTGCTAAATAAAAAAAACATTACCTTCTTTCATTAAAATTCAAACTTTTGAACAGCAAAGCACAAGAACAGATCAAATAGTGCAAAAAGAGACAGCAAAGAATAAATAAATATTCTTTTAATATATCTTTTATATCATTATACTAAAACATTTGACTAAATTCTCCAATCAGAATGAGATATTATAGGGAGCACACATGTGTAGTAAACATATGGAATCGGTGATCCATAAGTAGAGACTTCATGACATTTGCGAGCTCAGGCATTTGTTTAAGTGGAAACAGGGCCTGTAAATCTGTTGGTTTGTAGCGTCAGACAGTAGGAATGTCCTGTTTGTCTTGGTGTGTATTTGTTCACTGTACTTTGCGTTATGCTTGCGAGGCTGGCATTTGCGCGGTTGTGTGCATGTGTGAGAGTCTGTACTGGTCTGTGTGTTTGATGTGTACCTTTGTGTGGGAACCAAGCTGCTTCCTGCCCTTGAACCACAACAGCTGTAGGGCAGGAGCTCCACTTGCTCAACCTCATAAGTTCAGACATGAGCGAGAAAGAGAGAGAGAAAGAAATGATGCCTAGTTGATGGGAAGATCACGTATTTTGCAATCTTTATATGTATGCCATCAAAGTTATAACTTTAAAAGGGCCAATCGATAATTTAATCAACATTTAGATTCACATATATTCTAATTGCGTTCAGTTTTTGTGTACTGTCCTTCAGAAAATCAGCATTAATTCAGTAAGTGGACATAAGCGAATTGAATATTAGAGTATCGGCAGGCTTTGTGAGTTGTGTCTGAGGGAATATTTGTCCTTGCTAAAATCTCACCTCTCCGGCACAGCCCACCCTCCTCCAAGTGAGGGCTTTCCTGTTCTCGTCCCACTATCAGGCTCTGTGTTGGTGACGGATATCCCCAGGAAAAGGCAACACTGATCGTGATGTCAGACACTGCACTGCAGTAACCCTGATGACTGGAATATGATTCCCAGCCATGTGTAGTGCTGTGTGAGAGATGAAGAAGAATAGGCCATTCTTTGGAGGACTCATATGAACATTTTCTCCCAGAAAATCTACTCCTCCATAGAGTATTCAACACATAAAGTTCTGTAAATCAGACATATCTCTATCATACTCTTCTGCAACAGTAAGGTATTTTTTAACAAGCATAGTAGGCTTATGTCTCTTTCCAAGGACCCCGAGATGCTATCGAGATGTTACAGAGGAAACTGGCTCCCTCTAGTGAGGGAATACTCAAAGACACTCAGTTCTTATATTAGGTAGCCTATTGTTGCCTGTTAATGCATGACATTAATAATGTAGACATTTAATAGATTTTATATATAGGTGTATCTGTAAACTGTACCTTTTAAACTGCTAGAATTTAGCTGTCAATCACCTGATATCTCTAAACAAATGATGACTTTTGCATGATTTCAAAAAAAAAAAGGATCTTCATTTTGTTGACATGTGTTTAGTTTTTATTTAATGCAATGACATTTCAAGTACGGCTTAAGTGTCCACGTGTCTCATTAAATACATAAGCAATAATAAGCAACTGTAAAATTCAAATGGCAAGGTTTGGTCAAGGATATGTCAGAATCCTTCATAGACAGATCCTTACAGGTTTTCTATTTCGCATAACCAAGAAAAATGCTTTTATTTATTTACAAAATGTTCGTTTTGAACATTCAGATGGCATTCAAAAATAAAGTTTCATAACTTTCATGAACTGGATGCTCTTTCCATTACTATTCAAAAATAAGGTGTTAGAACTTTACTGAACAAAAGAACGTTTTGAACCTTCGAATAGCATTCAAAAATAATGTTTTGTAAATTTATTGGAATTTTACCAAATATGTAGAACATCTTTGTTAGATGGGTAGGCTTATGTCATTGCTCATATAACAACTTGGTTAAGCCATTGTCAGTAGCTAAATATGTCTTTTTTCCTGAAAAGAAAAAAAAGTTTCCCTATTCTTTCTGAGCTCAAAAATCCAAGTCAGAGCCTACTGTTGATATACCAATCACACTGTTTTGTGTTTGGGTAGATGGACTGACATTACGATGAACTGAACTAGGAAAAGTCTGAATAATTTAAATATGCAGTGAAGCATGTGTATAGCAAACATGCTTTGCTTTCACCTAAAACCAAACCGAGAGGTCAAACATAGAGCACTGGTATCAAGGGCAAGTTAACCATCCTTACTTTCGCTAACTTGCAACCAAGTCGCTCAGCCAAAACCATCCATTTCAAAATGACCAAACATAAAATGCACGACTAATCTAAAGCATCAGTCCTGTGAGGGTCCAGAGTTAATCATTGATTGTGATTTAATGAAGCCGATAACAGCAAAGGGTCAGTGAATCACTCTACCGTAACAAACGGGTTGTGTTTTGAAACCGTTAAACGTCCCAGGGCTCTATATGCAGATCTGGGGGAATTATAAGCAAGTCAGCTTAACCTATGCTGTCTAGGTAGGCATGACACTAGGTATTGAGACACATCCCGCGGAGACTCCGAGTGGCGCGTCAACTGCAGTAACCACAGGGCGCCACCTGCATACGAGACAGCAGAGAGAAAAACACAGACTGCCTGCTGGGAATTAAATCACTTCTTTATTCACTCTTTTCGAAAGGATAGACAAAGCGTCGGTCGTTTAAAGACGAACATAAATGCGGTTTGTTGAAGTGCGGTCTGCTGGTAGTCCTGACTGTCATGTCGGGTAAGTTAGCATGCTCGCTAGTTGTCACTCTACCGGAGATCTTAAGACATGTCGCGTCCTTAACATATCCATCAGGTGGCTTTCTCGAAGAACATATGCCGTCGTGTCGAGTGAGCAAGTCTGAGTGCTAAGCTCCTGTTCTCATGTTTTGTAAATAAGAGACGACAGCAGCACATGCTAACGCGCAGCTAGCCGTCTAAACTTGACCCCGAACCTCTTAGCGAGCTATGCTTCAACAAGTCAAATGTTACGACAGCTAACGGGATGGACAGACCGTCAACCCTCGCGTAAGTGACACCGAGCGACTAAATATTGGGAGTAAATGCAGCAGCATGGATTAAAAGAGCGTTTCGCTCGGATTTTTGAAGTTTCAAGCGCGTTGATCATCACGCGAGTTGGCTAGCGGTGCTCGCTAGCTCAGCAACCCCAAACAAGCAAGTATTTGTGTTCCCTTGTGTTTTTATTGTGCAGATGGGTTTGGTGCTTTAAACTTTAAAGCACTCTGAGTTGTGTACACGTCAGGCCGTATGTTGATGTTGTATATTAGATTCATTGCATGCAGCAATGTAGAATTCATATTTTTATGTAACTGTACAGACTTTTTTTTTGCAACATTTGTAATGTCTTTTCTGATTGTTGATAAATTAACTGAGAACACGAGTCTGAAACCTGAAAGAAATGTCAGTTCCGCTCATTTTGCTTATATTCTTGCATAACGTACATGTATACACGCACACATATATAAATATATATATGTGTGTGTGTGTGTGTTCTGAAAATAAACTTAACCTAACCTTTTAATTTGTTTAGTTTAGGGGAAAAATGCATCCCGGGAGAATTGTAATTCTAATTTCTGAAAGTCATTAATAAAAAATAAATAAATAAAATGAAAATGCTGGAAGGTTTGATGTACGTAAAAGCCTAAAAAGTCTGCAGATGCAAATCTAAAATGAAATAAAATAAACACATGAATGTGTTGTGGATGAATCTCGAAACAGACCAGTGCATAAAAAATACTCTAGCTATGTAACCTGTAGTGTCTTGTTTGCTTGAACAAAATATCCTAAAGGGTTAGTGCACCTAAAAATGAACATTTTGTCATTAATTACTCACCCTCATGTCGTTCCAAACCTATAAGACCTCCGATCCTCCATAGGCAGCAATACAACTGAAATGATTCCCCCGAATGATTTACCACTGTTAAAACAGTCCATGTAAAAAAAAAAAAAAAAGTATTCTTTTATCATCACAAAACTGACACTCATCACATGGACTGTTTTACCGATGTTTTTACTATGTTTCTGGATCTGGGATCACTGTCTATAGAGGGACAGATGGCTCTCTGATATCATCAAAATATCTTCATTTGTGTTCTGAAGATGAACAAAGGTCTTCTGGGTTTGGAACGACATGAGGGTGAGTAATTAATGACAATTTACCCCAAAATGGACAATTTTAACTTTTAAGATTCAAGGTCTGGGTCTGGAGTCTGGACAGAAACAAAAACGTTCCAAGGGAGTTTTAAGGTGGACAAGTTTAAATCCATTTAAAAAATATTTGAATAAAAATATTAAATCTCATCTTTGCCACGCAGTAGTTTTCATATTGCATTATGGACATGTTTGAAATAAGAAGCATGTGTTGTGGTTAGACACCCTTGCATAAAGGTGATGTTTCATTAAAAAAAACTCCCTCGCAGTAAGTTGAGTGCACTCGCTTTTGTCTTTTGCTGCAGATCATCACTCTGCTAAAGGTCATTGCTCTTTTCTGTTCTCTAAATCTTCTGTTTAGTAATATAGAGTAGATTAGGAAATTAATTTATCTTTTTTTCATCATGAGTTTTGTGCAGAGGTGGATGAAGTACACAAATCAAGTACTGGAGTAAAAGTATAGATGCATACAATAAAATATTACTACTTGTTTTTTTATGTACTTAAGTTACCGATATATTTATTTTGCAATTTTATACAGTGTAATTCATTTTATAAAGCACATATTTTTTATAATCTTACTGCTCAAAATACCTGAGATTTTTGACGAGCACTGTGAAGCTTATGCTGCAATGTAACCGAGAGAAAACAGTTTTGAGCATCTAATTTTCACCAGTAAGATAAAAGTGTTTTGAAGCGTAGCTATTGTTTTGCAGAACGTTATATATATATATCACATGAGAATAAGTTAGGAAAAACATTTGAAGGAAAATATTACATGTTCTTTTTTTGTTCTTCTCAAACCTTGTCTGTGTTGTAAACATTCCCCAGAGAGCATTACTTCACACTTTGATAATAACTGTAGTTACCTGAATATCACATCCTTTCTTGTTCCCCTCAGATGTAATATATCAAAAATATTTGGACATTATCTAAAAATGACTATAACTTAGCCCCAGCAAGCTTGTTAGCTAAACAATCAGCATCAGATAACAGTATTTAGACCTACTTATTTTCAGTATGGTTATGAATAAGCATTCATATCTGTCCACTCGGCTAGTTTATCTAAAACAATATAAAAATGTACACCGTTGATAAACTATATAAAAACAGACATAGGGCTAAATGTGAAGCATTTTAATAAACTAACATTACAGCAGCAGCGAATGTGTGAACGATTTTTTGACCCGGAGACACTGATGTTGATGTGTCTGCATTCATTTCAGTGGACTTCAATAGATCACCCTTTACTGCAGTGTAGCAAACTGACAATTTTTACCGAAATATAATTTTCAGTTAAAGTAACTAATCCTAAAATTTGACATTAGTAACTTACTTGACGCATCATTTACTTACTTGCTTGTGCAGCAGTTGTTCAGTTCACTGGGGACTCGCTCTGAACGGGTCGTTTGAATCAGTGAGTTGTCGAAATGAGAACAGCTGCAATCGGATTGTTCCAATCGAGAATGAATCGTTTGGTGCGATTTGCGAACCGATTGAACAGGTTCATTAAAAAGAATCAGTTTGTTAATGAATCACTCGTCTGCATCTCGGAGCATGTGATATATGAGTAACGATATGTTTTATGAAATATAGTGAAGTAAAAACTACGATCTTATGGTTAGGAATGTAGTGAAGTAAAAGTAAAAATAAAACTACTCCTGTAAAGTACAGATACTTGAAAAATGAACTTAAGTACAGTAACGAAGTACAACTACTTTGTAACTGTCCACCACTGGTTTTGTGACTGCAGTCTGTCAGGTTGTTTTGAGGTTCCAGGGTTGTCCAGTTGTGCAGTTTGTATGTAAGACGTCTCGATTAAATTCGTATTTATTACATTCTGACTTGAGTGACCTAGTGAGTTCTAGGTTTAATTTCTGTTAGTCCTTCAGCGTTCTTTAGAGCATTCGCAGTAGGCCTACATCTGTAAAGCCCTGTTCAGATGGGACTAGTTTTACAGGGGGTCGTTCGGGAAATTTGTGTTTCACAAACATACTTCCAGATTAAATTACCTACTTTTTTTCAGTGATCCTCTGAGAAAACTAATCCCGTTCCAATGCGATGTCTGTAATTGCCAGTGATATTATTTTTCACTCTTACCGCACACGTTTGATTTATTTTGATATACAAAAAAATAACAATAAAGTATAAAGAGTTAACTGTTAAGACTGGCTATTGTATTATCAGTTTAGGGATTTAGCTTCACCGTGGTATTTGGGATTATACTAATTGTAATCAATGTGAATGACTATGTGCTATGCACGCATACAGAGCGCGTGATCTCTGTGACGCACAGATGTACAAAACAGAGCCTTCCAACTCTGAAATTAACATGGGGATGTTAGTCCCGTCTGAAATGGTACATGACAATCGCAGATGTCGGGTGATAAGAATTGAAACACAGATGTAGTTTAGAAAACTAGTCCCATCTGAATAGGGCTTAGGTGCCATTATGCTATGCTCTGAAGCTTTGTAAACTAAACAGTGTAAAAGCACATGTTATTCAGCTGCAACAAAATGTTTAGCAAAAAGACACAGAATAAATATATTTGATATTTAAATAGTTGAGTTTTTATAGCTTGGTGAAATCAAAACTAGGTAGGATCGAAATCAGAATGACTAAAATTCGAATGATACCCACCCGTTTGAACACAGGCTTTGCATACGTTGGTTGAAGGATGGTTATTGAATCATTGTTGAAGGCTGGCAATGAAAAGTTTGTTCTTCCTGAGTTTTATGCCATCATCAAGCGCTCTTATTTTTCTTCAACCATCCAAGTGTGAATGAGTTGTTGCAGTACCTGCATCCCATAGAGGATTCCTAAATATAGAGAGGGCACAGGGGAATCTGAATGCTTGCAACAGTGCAAACAATAGTCTGTTATTTGTGTATAGAGCAATCCAATATTCGCACTGAACACAGAGCGGGTTAAAGTCAATGTCTGTGTGTAATGTTAGCCAAAAACTTTGCCGTCTGAATCTGGCCATTCAGTCACGGCCTGATTGTAAAACTATAGGCTTTAACTGTAAAAGCACAACTGGCAGTTTAGTTGAAGTCAAAACTTTTTTTTTTTTTTTTTTTTTTTTTTTTTTTTTTTTTGAAGGAAATTTCATAATCTTGTGATGGCCTTTGTGTCTAGTTTTATTTTATGTTGCCATAGCAAACAGCAGCAATGATGACCGCCACAGCTCTGATATTTTTGCACTTCCTCAAGAGTCTGTTCTTCTTGTGCTTTATGTGGTATTTGGTCATAGCACTAGCTATCTACAATCATCTGCCTGAGCTGGTAAACAGTTTTCAAAAGCTAAGTTTTGATTCAGCTGTAAGAACAACCACATCTAAGCATTGACTTTTTACCTGGT
The DNA here is from genome assembly GCA_032359435.1 of Enteromius unitaeniatus. Classification (NCBI taxonomy): domain Eukaryota; kingdom Metazoa; phylum Chordata; class Actinopteri; order Cypriniformes; family Cyprinidae; genus Enteromius; species Enteromius unitaeniatus. The sequence goes on along the minus strand of JAUMHI010000040.1, from coordinate 15,377,064 downwards.
TTTGTATTTAGTTTGGCTTTATGGCAGTGCCTGTTGTGTTTATCAGTATTTATCCACAAAATGGAAGTAACTAACCTTAGTTTGTTGAACAGACAAACAACACATTACTGAAGAATTAATATATTAATAATAAATATTGATTAATATTTTTATTTTTTTTCAATCCCAAGAATTGATTTTCTCGTCTGTGCTATTTTGAATCATGAACTAAACATTATTTGTATCACATATTTCATTCACAGTAATAATCACTATAAGCTGTGTGCTTTGTTACAGTTTATATGAAGTCTGTTAATTTGAGCTCAAAATTTCAAACATTAAATTTAGTTTTGGGGCTTTTTAATGTGGCTTGACAGAAGGATTAAGTTTCAAAAACTGGCTCCAAATTTTCAAGAACTGGGTATTCGATAAGATATGTGCATTTTGATTCTGCTTAACGATTCATGTGTTCTCATTTTAATGTGATTTAAAAACTCTGAGCAGAATGTTTTAGGCCTTTCACAGGAAACAATATCTGCCAATACCGTATTGGCAGATATTGTTTCCTGTGATGGGTATTATTATCAGGTAGAATTACTCCAATCAGGATTTTTTTTTTTTAGCCATTTATTTAGGGCCTGAATAGTTTTTTTTTTAATTCCCCCCTATAGGTGACTTTTGTGCATTTTTTTCAAAAATAGACATGTATCTCACAGTAATGCAAATGTTCTGTTGTTGCAAATGTTCAACACTGTTGTTCCACAATAGGTTACACACAGTTGCTCAAACACTCGAAATTAAAACTTACCACTGACAGAAACACTGTCTGTCACTGCTCTATCATCTTTTCTTTTCCATTTCAAACTTTATTATAAGCAATATTGCAGTTTATCAAGAATTTAGCTTTCCCACCTCCACAAGTGCCATCTATTATTGCCTTGTTTTCTAAAAGTGCTCTCTTTCTTAAAAAAAAAAAAAAAATGAATGAACATCCGAAAGTATTTAGTTTCATCCACAAAGTTAATGTCCACCAACAACAATAATCTCCATTTTGGTCTTTTTGTTGGACAATGGTTGATTGGTCCAATCTCCTGTCAAACTTCCAGCTAAGGGTTAATTAAAAAAAAATAAAACAAACAATAAAATAGTGAGAACATGTCAAATGAGAATGGAAATTTAAGAAATGAAATCCTACAGATCATATGGCTTCATCAAGATGATATGTCTTGAAATTATTCTTACGAAGCGCCAGGATATCAGTTCAGTTTATGCTTGCGTGAAGCTAATTAGGTCTTATGTACACAACGTTAGTATACCATAGCTAGCAATTTATTGGTTAAAATTATCATTAACAAAAGAAATTTGTAAATTATCATTAATTAGCAATAATTGGAAAAAGCGTAATTAATTCTAAGTAACTTTATATATATTGTTGTGCACCTCTACATTGTATTCATTTTTTGCTTTGTTTGGTTCTTTTTTCATTTATCTCTTTTCTAGGCTTTAAAATTTGTGCTAAAATAAAATTCTGCTTCTGACGTTTTCACAAGACTTTATGTGAAGTTTGTTTTCATTTGCACCAGTGTTTTTTACATTGACTTGAGGGAAGACCTTAGTAATTTGTTTATTTCCTTGTATTGTTTTTGCTCAAATAAATGCAGCAAATATATTCTGCTTTATCATTAGCCATCCAGTCATCTTTTGATAATCTGACTGTGTTCTCTTTCTCCACATGTCCACCACCAGGTGAATGTTGCTCTTTTGCCTCCCATCGCTCGTGTCTCTTTGATGGACATGGAGACGGCTGTCTGTGAGCCTCTTTATCAGAACGGTGACGTCCACCACGAGGAGCAGCCCACTGTTCTCAGGATCCACCTCTACCACAGCAGCCAGAGTGACGCTAAATGCACCCCTCTCTGCTACCCACCAGGAGAATATGTCATCGAGCAGCTCACCGTCAATGCTGCCAAGGAGTGCGGTCAGTCATGCTCATCAAATTATAGAAAAGAAGAAGTGATAAATGTATTTTGAGTTCATGCAGTAGATGTGAGTTATACATTCTGATAATGAATAGTAGTGGTCAACACAATAAGCACTGTGTTCTGGCCAGATGCAATGTAGGTAAATCCCTTTCATGGTCTATCTGTCACAACATGATACTTGTTTCACTGTGAAATTTCATTTTATCATAAATTGTGATGCTCCCAGATGTAAATCAAACAAAAAGGACCACATTCACTGTGTGAATAGTAATAGAAACATTTTCACGTTTTGCCTGGTTAAGACACGTTAAAGTGATTTTGTGTTAAAAATGATTGGGGAATTTACAAGCATGACATTATTTCTTAATACCCATATATATATAATACCCATATAAAGTTCATTGTTTTCTGTATATATATATATATATATATATATATATATATATATACACACACACACACACACACACAGG
>JAUMHI010000040.1:15350538-15374530 GCA_032359435.1 Enteromius unitaeniatus | reverse complement strand
CAAAGAGGCACAAAATCTCTTTCCAGAACATTCTCTTACACTGTTCCTGGCTGGTGGAATGATCTTCCCATCACTATACGAAATACCAACTCCCTTACAACCTTCAAACGACTTCTGAAAACCCATCTCTTTCAACACTATTTGACATAAAAAAAAAACCTTAACCCTAATCTTTCTTTCCCTTTCTAGCCTGCACTTATTTGAAGATTGCCTGTTATACGGTATTATGAGCACTTCCTAAGTTTTTGCCTCTGTATGACAAGTTTTTGCCTCTGTATAATTGCTTGTTGCTTTTTCCCCACCTGTAAGTCGCTTTAGATAAAAGCGTCTGCTAAATGAATAAATGTAAATGTAAATGTATTTGTGACACGTTTTGGTGTGAAAGGGCTTTTACATTTGCTATAAATAGAACTTCTTATATTAAAAACAAACACTCAAGCTCTGCCCATATTTCAAAAGTAACGCAAAAGTAATGTAACACATTACTTTCCATAAAAAGTAACATAATTAGTTACTTTTTTAGGGAGTAACGCAATATTGTAATGCATTACTTTTAAAAGTAACTTTCCCCAACATTGCTGACTCGTACCTGTTAGCAGACACCTTTATATTTTAAAATGAAGTTGAAAAAAAATTTAAGATGAAGTCTGTTAAGGAAATTAATTTCAGCTCGCAGTGACAAGTTTAAATGTTTTCAGGTTAGTTAAAATGTATTTTTGTATAATAAATAAATAAAAAAATAAAGAATGATAAAAATATATGTTTAAAATCTGATCAAAAGTATAAAGACATTAATGTTATAAAAGATAAAAAAATGGATCTTGAAAAAATCTAAAGATTTTTAGAAAAAGAATATTAGTAGAATAACTGTGAGAGAATAGTAAGAATAATAGTAAGTATTCAGCTTTGATTCACAGGAATAGATTACACTCTAAAACATATTCAATTGGTGGTTTTAAATTGTAATGATATTTCACAATTTTACAGTATTTTTTTTATTAAATAAATAAATGCCTTGATGAGCATAAAAAGGCTTTTAAAAGCATTAAAAAATATATAAAAAATGAGGAAAGCAAATAATATTACTTTTAAACAACACTGGCAGATTTGTGCACTTGTAAGAAAAAGTAATCTAATAAAATAGGTTACCTCAATTACTTTGTAAACTGTAGTGAAATATATTTTTTACCTTACCCTCCCAACCCATAGCAATCAAAGCAGTGACAATCATATATAAAAGCTCTCACCTATGGGATCCAATCGCAGACACCACCTCGCTGTCGCTCTGGCTGGCCAGTTCTGCACTCTGTAACCTCCTGATGCTTCTTGCAGAACGTGGTGGTCTCAGGAATCCACTCCCATACCCGTTAGAGTACTGGTATGATGATGGCTGTCTCGGAGGAGAAGCAAATGGAGACGAATTACCATTAGCATCAAAACTGAACCTTGATGCCCGCGCTCTGAAATTCCTTGAGGATCCCCTCTCAAAATCAGACCACATGGGCCCGTTGTGGCTGAGATGTAGCTGAGCGTATGGGAGAGGAGGCTGGGCCTGGGGTTGGGTGGTGGTTGGTGGAGGTAGATGCAGTGACTGATCTAAGGATGCCATTAGCCTAGGATTGGGCATCTTCGGACAGCCGTCAGAGTTATAGAGCATGGGGTAGCCTCTTCGGACAACAACGTCCACAGTGTGACCCACTGGAATGGTTTTTAACATTTCCACTACGTCTTTGTGAGAGAAGCCGAGGACACAGGTATCATTGATGTACACCAGAATGTCCGCTGGAAGACACAAGAGATGAAAAATTAATTTGTGAAATTGCATTGATTATGAAGCTTTAAACAAAATTATTCAGCTAAATAATCTTACTTTCAGATATATTAAACAGATTTTACATGCATTACGTTTTACATCAAACATAAAGTTTTGAGTCTATTTTGAATGGTTTTATTTTTTATTTTTAAGTATTATTACAATTTTACATAATTTTAATAAAATAAGTAATTCATAAATATTTAATATTAATATTTTTAATGCGTACAATGTGTTTTTTCAGTGTCACATGATCCTTCAGAAATCATTAGAATATTCGGTGCTCAAGAAACATTTCTTATCATTATTAATGTAGAATTTAACTTTTTTTTGTGGAATGGTCTCTGAGGAATAGAACGTTCAAAAGAACTTTAAAGTGCCCCTATTATGCTTTTTCAAATATGATCTTTCTTGCAGTGTGTCATTTAGCTGTATGTGAACATAAACTATCTGCAAAGTTGTGATGCCAACAGTGCACGATAAATAAAGTTATTGTCTATCAAAAAAAAGAGTTGGCTCACATTCGGCTAAACGAGTCGTCAGCAATTTGAATCTTTCTCTGTTACTGATCCACGTCACTATGGCCTTGAATGGTTAACATTAATTTTTTTTAACAACACCTCAGCAGTACAATCTCTTGTTGTGTTCGCCTTTTTACTGATGACTGCTTTTCTAATCTTGGAGTACAATGCAATATTCACCAAATGCTTGGTCTTAAAAGACGGATCAGTACCCAGTTTATTTGGACCAGCTTGCTCCTCTGAACTTCTACCTGAAAGTATGATTAATAATTGATGATTGTATTTTCTAGCGATCATTCAAAAATACGCATTTGTGTATGTTATGTTGTGTAACAACCCTGCAGATGTCTTGGTAACCGGCTAACTAGTTTAAGTAATGATAAACCATGTTTAACACAGTGTTATGTATTATACAATGTTGAAGTTCAGAATAGAGGTAGAGGTAGAGGTGTGCCAGATTCACTTGCAAAAGCAAATTGCACTATTGCGGTAGTCTGTGCTAACTAGTTGATGTATGCTCTCTGAAAGCATCCCTAGTAATGTCAGAAACACGGCGGTAGACCAATCATAAAGGACTGCGCCATCTGACCAATCACAGCAGTGAGGGCTCACAGGAAGGAGGGGTTTAGACAGACTGATTCTTCGAACTGCTTCACACGAGTCGTTTACGAATCATTTAGAAATGGGGTAAAATTAAATCTACTGTATTTTGGGAGAAAACTAAAGTGTTTTTTGACCTTGCATACATGTAAACCTGTTTCAAGAGACGATAAAACAATATTAACAACCTTTAAAATGGCATCATGGGGTACTTGAAAAAAAATGGATCTTTTCTAATATAAGAAATTTATTTATTGCCACTTTTGATCATCTGAATGCATACAAAAATATATATTTTTAAACTTTTTAACTAGATATAGGATATAGGCCTATTGCTATACATATACAAGTTGTATGGAAGTAATGCTTCTAGTCAGCAATGGATCAATAATCTATATCAATAATTTGTGATCCTTTGCTGACTAAATGCATTACTTTCTTTAAGTATATAACTATTGAATGTTTACATTTTTTATATATATTTCTGTATTTTACACACACACACACACACCTTACATTAACTCTCTCTCTCTCTCTCTCTCTCTCTCTCTCTATATATATATATATATATATATACATATATATATTTCTATAATAAGTATTAATTAATTATCGCATGCAAAATGCTCTGATCTTAAAAAAGAACGTGAAACTCAGAGGTGTGTATTCATAAACAAGCAAAAATAACCCATTGATGCATGCAGCTGTATGTTAGTATGCAAGTCACAATAAAGTGAGAGAGTGCATGTTCATAATGTCACATTTTCCTTATAACTGTGTGTGTCGTCACACAGTGGTAGCTGGATTACTCGATGCAGGCCATTAGGATTAGAGGGATATCCAGACACTCGTTCAACAGAATCATAAAATCACAACACTAATCCACAGTGGGACAGAAAGAGCAATATAGATAAAGAGAGAGAGCAGCAGCCTATAGAGAAAACATAAATATTCTGTTTTTTATAAGAAGAGTGGTGTACTGCAGCAGGGCAGCTGCAGAGAGATGTGAGCTGTTACCTGTGTGTAGGGTGGAAGGTCCCCCGGGAGTGATGCTGTAGATCTGCAGGAACTCCCTTCGCCTGCTGCCTCCCACTATGTTGAAGCCGAACCCCCGTGAACCCTTAACCAGACGAGTGTGAACGGAGAAGCCTTTCAGTTCACTCGGCTGGTCTGTAAACTCTGCCACTGCAAAGCAAGAATAAGATGGTGACCGGTTATTAGGAAAAATGAGCCAACCAAGAGAAAAGAAAAGAAGAAATGACTGGCATTACATAAGATGGATGGTAAAAGGTGAAGAAAAATATTGCATTTTTCCAGAGAGGAGTGAATCTAAATTCTGCCTCGGTAGCTCAAGTAGTTGCACATGATGCCTGCACTGCTAATATCATTGGAGCAAATCCCAGGGAACACACAAACTGACAAAAATATATACCTTCAATGCACTGTAAGTTGCTTTGTAAGTCTTTAAGTGTCTGCCAAATGCATGAATGTGAAATGTCTGAAGGAAAAGAGAGGTAGAAGTACAGAGAAAGGTAAGCATATGCATGTCTGAGCACAAACTGTTCAAGCGTAACATGTTAAACAGCAGAATGCATGCAGCACTGTTAGAATTGGAAGGAAGCACAAATAAAAAAAGAAAAACCACCACATAAAGCAGGCATGGAATTTTGAAGCTGCAATGACCATCTTGTTCTTAAAACTGAAATATATACATTTTACCGCCCTCTTCAGTTAGCAATGATGTACAGCATCTTAAAAATTCTAAGCATGTACTGTTCTGCATTTTGCAAACATCTGTACTCTTTTCTTATTAGAGAGTACTAAATCACTAAATTATATTATAGTTTTATAAATTATACTATATAATTTAGCATTTACCCAACAAATTAGTCAAGATGAATGAATGTCATTTATTATTTTTTAATAATAAAGTGTGGTGTTTTGGGTGCCCCTTAAAGGCAAAATAGGTTTGGACACCAATGATACTGAAACGATACCAAACATTCTTCAAAATATTTTATACTTTTTGAATGAACCATGAAAATGATCTTATAAGCTTCAGTATTCATTCTCTGTCATTTGAATGAAAAGAATAACCAGTACATTCCTTAAAATCACATTGTAACTGCACAGTCACACAACCACGAGAAAATAACAGCATGCCAAACTTCTACATGCAGATACAAATAAATTATACACAAATATAACTACCTGCAAACTAAAGATCTAACCAGACTGGACCTACCTTACAAACATTTTTCATTACTTTTTTAGAAGGGAAAAATATTTTGCTCATTGGTGATATTTTGATACCTGTTAAGCTTTGATATTTATTGATATTATCATTATTATTATAAAATATCATGCATGTCCCTCCACCTGAAAGGCCACACTGTGTCATCCCTACGTACACTTTATAAACAGCAAAAAGAGGGGAGCAACCTCTAATAAATATCCTAATGTAGTGGCATAAGATAAAAATAGTGCATATACTAAATGTTTATGGTTATTTACATCTAAAACTGTTGCAGAAATGAGGCAAAAGGCAACATCACAACTGAATAGAATAGAATAGAATCTTACATTCAGTCATACAGATATTGTCTCTGCTGTGAGCTCGGCGATTAAGCCAAGAGGATGGCTTTAGATGATGTCTGCAGGACAAGCACATAACACAAGATGTCAGTGTTGTCACATAAAAAAATCACCTATATAAATGACTGTAGGCTGTGTTTTACACAAGTACATACTTAAATAATTGTGCTGCGGATACATTTTTATTGAGGGTTTTAATTATATACACTACATTGTTCTCATGGAAAACCTGCTGAATAATAAAATGCAGTTAAACTTACAAGTATGGGTAGGTAAGATTAAAAAAAAGTACTGTAGGATAGCAAAAAAAACCCATTGACTTGCATATTGTGGAAAAAACTATACAAACATTCTTTAAAATATTTCACCCTTTGCCTTTTTGAATCAACCATCCCTTCATATCAGAGGTAAAACTGTGGTTCTGAAGCTAAATTTTAGGGCTGTTTTTAGGGCTTTAAAACCTTTGGTCTAAGGAGTATAAATCATTCATACAGACTTCATTAATCTTCTTACTCTCTGTAATAGGCATTCCCTGAGTCGCTGTGCATCATCTCCCAGTTTTCCCTCCCTGTCACCCTGGCTCCTCTACGGGGTCCGAGTCCATTCTCCAAGGCACTGGCGTCTCCTCCGCTTGAATTTCGTGATTGGCTGGGGGATGATGTGGGAGCGGGGACACTGCTCGCCCCGGCCGAACCACCTGAAATGCCAATGAAGAGAAAACAAGACTTGTGAAATGACACGGCTTACTGAAAGACAAACACTATTCTGGCTGAAAGCTTCGATTTCAACATTCATTGAATTATTACTCCAAGTCATTCTCTTTTCTATTCAGTTCTAAATGGGTTCATTTCTCCTATTGGATACATAAAAGGAAAAAAACAGATAAATGAAATCATAGTGTATTACCATTTTATAGGTTTCTATTTATAGTTTGCCATTTACAACTGAGTGTGTGTGTGTGTGTGTGTGTGTGTGTGGTCCAAGTTAATCCCACATTGTGGGGACAAAATGTTTCCACAAAGACATTAGAACCTGAAATTTTTGACCTTGTGGGGACATTTATAATTATTATTGCTGGGTTTAGAATATATGACTTTTTTAAGTATAAAAATTATTATGTTAATGTAAGGTCCCCATAAAATATGTTTGTCTGTGATTGGCCATATCATATGCCATGTTGTATCTGAACTTATTAACATCTTTTTTTATTCAGTAAAAAAACACTGTTGAAGGTGGTTCACTGGATTTCTTTCTATTATTTTATTAAAAAATACTACATTACATACATAATTGAATATATTGAATCACATGAAACGAACAAGAAATAAAAAAGTTGTATACTATATTTTAAAACTGAATTTTCTGGCCACTGCTCTTTGTCACTGACACCTCAAATGCTATAACTGTCACCATTCATGTTTCTACAGCCACAAGATGCCAAAACATTGCAGTGTTTATCACTATACCAGTCATCACAGGTACAGAAATGACTTTTGTATTCTGTACACACAGAATGATAAAGTAGGAGATAATGAAATGGTAAGTCACTCCCAAAACGTTGCAGTATGTGGCGTTTTCTTGTGCATGTTCTCACAAAATTGATTCGGCAAAAAGACAAAACCAAGTTTTCCTCATTCTCCAGTTTAAAGGAGGTGGCTTCAGTGTCAGCTGTGAAATGTACTGTAAGCCGGGTCAGCATCTGAGAGATAGAGCGGTACATTTAATCCATAGAGACAGATCGGTATGTAAACCTCCTCTGTTGATTGGCTTCAATGTCATGCTTTGATCGATGCCTCTGTCATCTGTGCCACTGCCCATGGGGTGAAGACACCAGGGCCAGACAAAAGTGCACAGACAAACAAAACCCAAGTAAACTTATGGAAGAGTTGACTGGACAGTTTTGTCAGCTTGTAGTCTAAACTCTGAAATATCTTCTGACAGTCTCTAAGGCTAGATGACTAACTCTTTGTTGCTTCTTAGCATAAGTCGTGATGCACTGAAAATATTTTTTTACCGAAACCAAAACTAGAGTTTTCTTTTAGCTGGAAAATGAAACAAAAATTGTTTTGGGTTATTGGTTAATTAAACTAAGTATAGCATACACAATTTAAATTCTTATATAATAGTATATTATTCCCAAACTACTTCTTTCAAAAGCATGCTAAAGTGTACTGAATGTTCTTTTTCTCAAGGATAAGCTATAGCTTTTTCAATTTTATTTATGCCTCTATAATGTGTAACTTCCTGCAACTAAAAATCCACTGTCCGTATATGGAAACGGCTGTTTAATTATGTATGGAGGAAGCTGTTTGGCTTCTAAACTGAACCTGTCCCTCGCTCAACAATTATTCATTAATATAAAGACATCCTCTTATATCACTTGAAATACCATATGTGCTTGTATACAAAGAAAAGTGGATGTGAAAGATCCCCAGCTGGGACCTGAACATCTGCAACCTGCGCTCTGTACTGAGGTAATTAGCATATTCCCACTAGATTCATAAGCCCAGCTGTAAACAAACGCATACACCCTTGGCTGGAGTGTCATATACACACACTCTATCTGTTTTAACGGCACTGATATTTACCAGAAGGAGGATAATACCATGAACTCTGGCATACAGATGCTATTTTAGTAATCATGATGGATATGGCCATGAATGTTTTATATTTATACCATATGCTATAGTATATTTAATGTAGTTCATGCGCAGAAACACTAAATCATTTTTATGGTTAATTTTATAAATGTAAATGTTAGTAAAATTAATCATGCATTTGATAGTTTTTTTTTAACCAAAGCGAACCCATGACCACAGCATTACTGCCATCGTGCTCTACTGGTTGAACTAACACTGAAATGTTCAATTTAACTTTGTAACATTGTAAATGAGAAGCACACAAGTCTCTTTGCCGCACTGCATTGAGACTAACCCAACATGTCCTCCAACTAATACGCCTGTATAGGTCGTTTGTACATAGCTTAGAAATACGGCCCATCAGAGCGTATTGCACAACAGGACATTTGAATATTAATGTTTTGTACTATTTTATCTCCCACATGATGCAGGGTTGGTCTAGCTCAAGCTGTAGAGCGATGCATTATAAGACGAGACATGATCATGCGGAACATAATATTTATCTGGGAATCGTTTTATTTATTTATTTTAAATAAAGACAATGTAGTGCTATTTTTACATATAGAAGACAGTGAATATGATATAAATATGATATATTGGCCAACTAGATAATAAAAAAAATGTATCAATATATCAGCCTTGGTAATATATCAGTTAACCACTAATGAAATTATGCTAAATGCTTGGTTTTTGATTTATAAAGAACACTATAAGCTGAACATATCAAGAAAAATGTGATTATAACCTATTAAAGTGTTTGAGACTTTATGTATGGGAGTTCTTAAATGTTGAGGCATCATCATAAACTTGATTTCGAGTTAGGGAAGCAGAACGGCGTTTACGATACCGGAAAAGTCTAAATGAATTCTAACCATACAGAAATAATCCAGGCGGTGGTGTCATCTTTATCAAGGTGGGAGCACCATGCCCTGTGGAGTATATAGGGCAGAACAGTGTCCTGTCAGCGGTGTGTAGCTGTGGGCAGACTGCAGTAAAGCCCAGATGGTCTGTGACTGGGCTCTAAGCTGTTCAAGGACCAGTCTCTCAAAGGTCTTCATGAAGTGTGCAGTAAGAGCAATTGGAAAGCTTTGAGGCTCATTATGCTGCAAAAGAACCAGTGCCATTTCTTCAGACTTCAGGGAGAAGAGACTGAGGCCATACTGACCTTTTATCTGCTCCGCAAGCAACATTGATAATAAAACGTCGGTTTTCAATACAAATTATATGTGCTTTAATCCTTTCTTTGAAAAAGAAAGTCAAATATTAAAAAATCTGTTGTTTCATAACAAGATAATTCTGTGTAATGACAAGCCTCTGTCATATATTATATTGTGTTTCGTGCCCACACGTTCTCCTCAGATCCACATGTCAGGGAAAGGTGGAATAATAATAAAGGACAAGAAATATAACACGCGGAACACAGGTTTGCAGGCTTCTCAAGACGAAACAGAGTATGTTAGAGCTCACAATGACTGAAAAAGCTCCTGGTATTATTTGCCTAGTAACTGCACTGCTGTCAAAATCAGCAAAGACAAGGAAAAGACAAAGACTAATTATAGCCACCCTCGGGCACTATTAGACATCTATATATTAGCTTGAGCTGAACTTTCAAATGAAATTATAGAACAGGATCATTTGTTTTGATTTCATAAAAATAAATTGTGTATAGAAATAAATTGTGGTTGATTTTAAATGTATACTACATCATTGTAGTCATTTGTTTCAAATAATAAAAACTTTATTACATTTACAGCTATATTTTATAAATCTATTTCATAAACACAAACAATATTTTTTAAAAGACGTTTCAGAATTACATAATCATTTGAATTTCCCATAAGGCCACTTTCGTGATTGTTTATAAGAGTATTGCAAGAAATGTAATAAACACAAGGTGCATGCTACCTGATAGACCTGAGTCCTCCTCACTGTTGTCGCCCTCCTCGCCTGCTTTCTCCAGGTTGCTGAGGGACTTGCTACGTGTGCGGAAGTTTCTCAGAAGGTTGCGATGCTCCTGGTAGGTGATGGGAGGACTGTCAGGATTGATGTGGACCGGACGAGGAGTTCCGTAGTAGTTCCCTAATCCAGCAAATATTAAAAGCACATCATGCACATCATCTTCCAGGGACAAGTTCCTTTAGATTCTTATTTTACGGTTTATAATATCCTATGCAAAACATTGAACCACCCTGACCTCATTGTCCAGCAAATGTGTCACATTTGATCTCGTATGTATTATTATTTTTAACATAACAATTTACATAGGATTTGTGTGTAGGGATTTATGTTCAGATTAAAACCATGGATATGTGGTATTATTTGTTGCAGTGAATCAATAGCTTTTTTTTAATATGAATAGCCAAGAGTAACAACAAAATCTTACAATCAAGGTCAACACATGATAATCCTCTATATTGTCATAGTATATTCTCTAAAAGCATAAAAACCACTTCAAGGATGGAATACTATACAACAGGAGTGACATTATCTCTTCAGACCGTTCAACAGTTTTGAACTCTGATCTCCATCTGTTATTGATTGAGTGACTTGTCTTTGCAGTGGTAAGTAAATCATATCTTGCCGTGTCGGCAAGGTGAGAATGGCATTTATGGCATTTTGTAAATGCGGCAGCATTTTTTATGCTAATACATTTTATTCATTTAATCAGGCGAGGTAGGTGATCCTGCCCCTGAGAGCTATAACTCACATGCTAAAGGCACATGTGCCACAGAACCCACAGTAATGATGCTGAAAGAAGAATGAGCTTCCAATCCCACACTGAACATTGAATTGCGATACATTTGCACTGAAATGACTATTTAAGAGGGTATATTACCTGCGTAATGGACCATGAGCTTTTCTGTTTAGTATAAACTGGCTCAAAGTAGAAACCTGATTGCATTTCTTCAATTTACACTAAAAAATGATCAGTTAGTTGAAGGCTTCAGCTGATGAGACAAAATGAGAAATCTAAAGTAAAATAATACACATAAAATAAAAATAAAAAAAGTTGTTTTTACAGCTGTGGTTTAAAGATTCATTCTGTAACAAAAAATGTAAAGAACAACCTGTATCAACCTTTTCCATAGCATTTTTACAATATTTTAATTACAAAATTACACTGCTTTTGTACAGCGTACTTGCTCATAGGCAACTTATTTTGTGATTGGTTTGACTTTTTAACGTGTGATATCACTGTATTTTAGATATTAGTGACATTTTACAATATATCAGTCAGGTTTAGTTTGATTCTCAAATTATTATATTAAGATATTAAAATACCATTAAAAAGGCACATTAACCAACTGAAAATAATGAGCAGATATTTTTCAGTTCAAATTCCATTTCAATTATGTGCATAATAGAATAGAATAAAATAGAATAGAATACAGATTTACTAACATCTTGCAACAGTGCAATCCAGCTTTTGCTGTTAAAATGGTACTGTCTTCAACCAGTGAAGAATTAGCACTGAAACGGCATGGACACAGTTATTTTTGTGCTTGACCTTATAATTTTTACTAAATTTATGTTTTTTACTAATTTAAATTCATGTTCAAATGACTGGTATTTGCAGCATTATATAACAGTATTAAAGCAGTCTTAAAGAAGTAATTTGCACTGCTTTTGGAAGATTGTGCAGGTCATTATGGAAATCATCTGGCTGCATCTGTGTTTATTGATGTGCACATTCTTAGTAAATCACATGCAGAATTTCCCCCTCCCATTGGTGTTTTTATGGAATTGTGCTCTAATAATAATATGTCGTTTAGTGCTGTTTACTGGCCCTTTCTATTAATATTAAATTACAGGAAAAATGCAAAATAGGAGCATTTTCAATAGTGGTCTCAGTTTTATGCCCCCATATCATGAAATTTTCTTGATGTCTGTTATGATTTTTGTCTCATATAAGGTATTTATATCTATATTTTTATTCAACATAAGTCTATGATGAGCACTGTCAAGCTCCAAAAAGAACTAAATGACCATAACAGGCTCTTCAATATCATAAAGGATTGGTGTGTGAATTAAAATAAATTGTTGTTTTTGTGGTGAATGACCCCTTTTAACTTTGAGCTGTTGGACAGACAAGTATTGCCAACACAACGGTTGTGTTGATGCATGTTGATGTGTGGAAATGGAGCTCTTAGAAATGCCAATCAATACATCAACACTGGATAAAAAAAGTCCCATAGATGTAACGCATGACCTTAAAAGCATTCAAAAAGCATTAAAATAAAGAAATAGTGAATTTAATCTAAATGCTCATCAATTATTCAGTTATGGGATCATAAATGTGGGCTGACCTTTGAACTTCCCGCTCTCCAACAGCGCCCCCGACTCCTCCAGCGAGAAGAACTCCTCAACAGAGACAAAGTTATAGTCGACTCCCGTGATCTCGCCGTCTCGTGGCTGTCTAGTCGTACCTAAGGGTGGCATTAAAAAGCAAATGTGTTAAATACACCAAGCTCAAATAACTTACAGAACTATTAACAGATCGCTGACCTGCACTGCAGCCTTTAGCTCAATGTGTGTGTGTGTGTGCGCTCTCAGATTAAGATGGCATCTTATCCCCTCTCCATCCAGCCTTGACTGACAAGTTAACAGGGCTATGAACAGCCCAGACCAATTACAGCGATCCAGCCTTGAAAATCTGACACGGCCCTCCCTCTTTCCGCAGGCTTTGAACGGCTCCACACTGACACAACATCAATCACCAATTCTTTATCGCTCCTCTACCACACACACACAAACAGATCCTACCTCCTTTCTGCCTCAATATCTGTAATTAAGAGTCTGATAAGCAGAATCCCCCAGTACATCCCAACATGAACATTAGTCCCAGTGCTTGGCTCGCAGGGTCCTGCTCTCTGCAGTGTGTTTGTTTGTGTGTATTGATATATTCACCCGCAGCTCACACAGCCAGGGGCCTGCTGGAATGATTAGACCGAATTACTTACCGCCACACCCACCACACGTCAATCACAGCGAGACAAGAGGACACTCGGAGCGAGGAAGGAGAAATGCATCGTCTGTCTAATTTAAGGCTGGCCTCAAGGGTGTGTGTGGGAGCATATGTGTGTGTACAAAATTAAGCAATGCCTAATGCACAAACGGATTCTGGGCCAGGATACTGCTGTGAATGCTGGAAAGGTCTCGAAATATCACGTGTTATGCAAACTGAGTGTTGTGGTGTATGGTCGTTTAATAATCAGTAATAAACACGATGACTTTATTGACGTTATCATAGATCACTGCGGAGACAAGCGCACTGCTGTGTGTTCTGCAGTGGCAGGCTGCTGGTGGTTTGGACCGTATTGAGCGGGTTTCTTCCATGCCAGTGGACACGTAACGAGATGGATAGATGGTTAATAGATGTGAGAAAGAAACGATCAAACAGAGTAAGTACACAAATATACACCAGAAAGAAGAGCAAATGCAGTAGGCAAATGTTATGTTTAATAAATAATTAACTTGTATACTTGATTTAAATTCCCATAAGAAATGCAATTAATTTATTCGCTATTAAACAGGCATTTATAGAAGCTTGTTGCTGTATAAGATGAAAGAAAAAAGAAATCTTAATTGTGCCGTTATATCTCACAACTGCACTTTACCATAAAATATATCAAACACTCTTAAAAATGTTATAATTGTTACAATAAATTTCTCCTCATTGTGAGATGTATTTATTTCATTGCACTATATTATATCAATTGTATCTTTATATCTCATAAATGCAACTATTATTACCAATTGGACCCAACTTTACATAATTGTGCTTTTTTATGTCACAATTGTGTATATATATATATATATATATATATATAGCTATTTTGTATGTTTACTGTATGTTTATTTCACAATAGCCATAACTTTATATCTGAAAACTTTGCCTTTACACCCCCAAACTTCAAAATTCTACAAATTTTACCTCACAAATACAATTATTTTTCAGAATTTGAACTTTAGATCTGAATATTGTGACTTTTTTCACGCCGTTTGCACCTTTGTATCTTACAACTGTATCTTTATACTGTATCTCAAAATCACATCTAATTTTCATATTTCGTCTTTTACTTAATCCAGCCACAAATTTGTATATTTTAATTTAAACATACAGTAGTAATGTTATGGCAAAGCAGTCAGTGACACAATAACTGATTCTGGTCACTGAAATAGACTTGGAAGGTAAACAACCAATTGCTACTATCACAAAATATTCTTCTATAGATCTTCACTCTTTTACAAGTCTACAAATATCACCAAATTCCCAAAGGCTTGAGAGGATTTCAGCGATACTTCCTCACAGACACCAGACGAGCCCAGTGTGAATAATTCTCTCAGAGCTCCAGATAAGTGATTGAAGCGCACATCAGAGACATCAAGAACACATTATGGCTCTTTCCCTCCATGAATTAATAATGAGCTTGTTAATTGTTTGTCAGGTTTCTGACCCATTGTGTCAATATGGTGACTTTCTAATAACCTCACGGTGACCTCAGCACACCCACGGTCCTTCTTATGACAGATCGAGAGACCTACAGCTAGACAAGAGCAAGAGTGACACTTCAGTTCACACTCAGCAGAAGTTTTCCTTCTACATTAGTACAGGGCTATTCAGCAGGGCGTGCTGATACAGCTTAATTCCACTGTGGTGGAGAACCAAAACTATCCTCAAGGCACACACACACACAAAGCTAACTAATGACAAACACATGATGCCAAAGGAAAAATGATGTAAACTTCGATCAATCTTTAACCCATAGGTTTAGCAGCGCTGATATATATAAAAGAGTCGTTTCAAAAAGCAATCAAACCAGCTGATTTGGAAAGTTCATCGAACGTCATACAAAAGCAGAGTTATCATCTGTGCAGCATGCAATCTATTCTCTAAAGAGACCCCCTCTGTACTTACCCATTATAAAAGCCATTTAATTTGATTCTATTGTATGAATAATTGATAAACGTCCGACCGTTTCTTAATTCCTTTAAGCGGTTTAATCCTTTATGTCCTGCACTCCTCTTTAGCAGTGGACCATGTGAACTCTCTCTCAGCCCGCTGGCCCAGTCGATGACTATTGTTCAGTGCCTTTGGTTTAACTGAACAGCAGCTACATTTGTTTTATTCTAATGTGCCCTCATTTGGAATCAATGCAAAATTACTTTAATGTTTGAAAATAATAATCCTAAAAAACTATATAATCTGAATCAGATGGAGACATAATGAGAATAAACTTACTATATTAAAACCTGCTTGTGTGCATACTGCTGACCTCTTTATAAACTTGAAATGAGGAATGATGGGATAAAGAGCATTATACAATCCAAACAAGCTTGAAAATACAATCAGAAAGTGAATTAAATTCAAAACTAAAAAAATATATCAAATGAAATATATGCTTCCTGCGGACTGAAGTATTCCACTATTTAGACTGCGTTTTGAATGCATTACTGCAATATATTTGCACCGTCCTCCTGCCTACAGCTATATGAGACAGACCTTATGTAATAATGGTCTGATACAGTCACACACTGTCTAATACAGTCATTATACTGCAGTCATTTAACTAGACCCACAGTTGACTGTGTAAAGCTGCAGTCACGTTCACTGTTGTTTAGGCTGTTTTCATGAACTAGAATCCAGTCATTACAATGAAAATCCATTCAATTGGGAATCTCTTATAGGTATTAAAGAAAAGCAGATTTCACAACAGGTTCAAGTTGGTTACATGAATCTGCCACATTCACCAAAGGAAAAGAGTTGTGTGATAATTAACAATGGCCTGTGAAATTTTGCTGAAATGCTAATGCACTTTCTGGCAACGTTTAGCAGCAGTTGAACTTCAAAAAAATATTAATAATTTTTTTTAATGTTTTGCTAATGAATTAATTATATCAGGAGCTATTCAAACGTTTGCACTAAGGCTAAATTATCTGAGTAATGGAGGACAGAGTTAGTGGCAAAAATGCTTTTGGTTGGCAATTTGCACTTAGTCTAAATAGACAATTATATTATTATTTTATTTATTTATTTATTTATTGTCCTCTCATTTTGAATATTCTGGGACTGCCTTCTCTGTGAGTGTCTCCCTGCACCACAAAACCAGTCATAAGTGTAAATGTATATTTATAAATCATCCGAAAGCCGATTAAACAAGCTTTCCATAACTGTATGGTTTGTTAGGATAGGACAATATTTAGCAGAGATACAACAGTTTGAAAATCTGGAATCTGAGGGTCCAAAAAAACTGTAAATACTGTGAAAATCACCTTTAAAGTTTTCCAAATGAAATTCTTAGCAATGCATATTACTAATTAACTTACTATTAAGTTTTAATATATATAGTAATATACAGTAGGAAATTTACAAAATAACTTAATTGAAGATGATCTTAACTTAATATTGTAAGGATTTTTGGCATAAAAGATTTTGGCCACTCAGACAGTGATATAAGATATGACAGCTATAAGAGGACATATGCTTTAAAATGACACAAACAAAATACGTTGTCTACAGTACAGTATGACATTAAAAATCAACATAAGGATTAAACGTTTTTCATTTTTGTCAGCAGATTCAAGGTCAGTTTTTGACTCTGGCTATTTTTTATTTCATTTTTGACCTTAGATCAAGGCGTGATGGTTTATGCATTCACGTCGCCCCAATTACCGTCAACAATACTGCTGCATATATCGGACAGGTAAAGTATGACTACCAAGCTGGAGGCATTCAGACTGTTTACTGTGCTATTTTCCATCTCTGTCAGATGAAACTAGAGCTCTCAGCCGGAGGCCTCGGCAGGCCTTCCTGTCCACTCTGCTTAGCCAAACTAAAGCCCCTTCAGGGTCAGGCTGAGTGATCCACACAACTATGCTACACTGAAGAAATAATTCACCCCAAAATTCAAATGTAGGCATAATTTACTCACGTCGTTCCAAACCTGTAAGACTTTTTTTCTCGAGTGAACAATTATTCCATACGATAAAAGCGAATGGAGACAAGGGACAGTCATTACTCACTTTAATTTACAGGAAAAGAGCAGCTTGGGCATTCTGCCAGATAACAAGCATAATATCCAAGCATTTTGGCACATGTGTCTGAATGAAGAATTCAAGATACTCAGCTGTCAGTAAAGCTGGTCTCAGAGTACAAGACACATATAAAAAAGCCAAAACGGTAACAAAGAGAGTGAAAAGATATGAAAAGAAACTGCTGACAAAATGAAAATGTTCCTATAAATGTATACAACACCTGCCAGGCAGCACTGAGCTACAATAGCTCTGCTGTTATTACTAACAGTACACCTTTATTATAGTCATTAATGAAAAATATATTCACTATATCACTGGGAATGAAATCTGTATTATCAAATAACCTGCATTATTTATAGGCTGAATAAAATCTGTTTACATATAATGTGGAGAAACTTGCTGTTATTTTTGTGTTAGTGGTGCAGAAATACACTTTACCTTAAGCATGTGAATGAATGGCATGAATTTTCATTTCACAAAATGAAATTATTGTTCGTAGCTGATTGTTTCACATTTTATTTTATACTTGGTGTATACTTAGATTTGCACTGAGGGAGTGATAAATGTAATGTTATGTGTTACTTTTCAAGAAAAAAAAACATTTTCCTGATTAGTAAGCCACTCTGGATGGAAAAAAAAAGTCTGCTAATTTTAAATGTAAATGACTAAATGTAAATGTAAAGTAATACATACAATGGGAGTAACACAACAATATAATATTAATTTTAAAATAATGTTATCCAACAATCAGGATCATAAAACCAATCAGTTATGTGTAGCCTACAGATTTTCATACATTTTAGTAATTGTGTGATGCAACTTTAGCTACACTTACATCATAAAAGACAGTATAAGAAAGAGGAAACAGACCACTCCATAAAAGGAAATATTAGCAAGACAGCCACTCACTGGGTGGTCTTGTTTAAGGGACTTTGATAAGTTCTCTGCATGCATACATTACTGGTCACTTTCATCTGAACAAATCTGTGTCCTTCAAAGCTTTGGCTGCCTTGTGATGATTATTCATAATCTGATCTCATAATAGAATCAGATTTTCAAATGCAATCTGGCAAATTAAGCTGTGAAATTAGTCTTAATGTGATAATCAGATATTGTATCTTAAATCTCCAATTAAAAGTTTGCCCAAATATTGCATGATATTGCAAGTTTAAACACAATGGATGACTGAAAATTAAAGTGCAGAGTGGCTAAAACTATTATCGCACGTCAGCAGCTGAAACATCTGCAAACATTTGTGTTTGTATAAACTGCTTTTGTTCTCCAATACTAACCGTAGAATTTTTAGCTGAGGTCAAAATTGGGAATTAAAAGTACCTAGCTGTAGGTGCTCTTCCTCTTTCGGCAGACTGCGATGAAGAGGAAAACTAACCAGAACAGTGTGTTTTGTGTGTTCAGTGTTCTGTGTAAGTATATGAATAATGAATGTTTGAGGGTGTCCATGTGATAGCAGCACGTGTGGATCTTCAAGTGTGTTGCTGAATCACAAATAAAGCTTATGTGTGTTTTGGAAGAGCCAAAGACAAGCTCAAAGGCATGCCTGCAGTTATTGTTTGTGTGTGTGTGTGTGTGTGTGTGTGTGTGTGTGTGTGTCTCTCAGCAAGTAGAATGGCACGCGGTGGGCAGCGTCAAGCTCGGCATGACCTACTTCACCATAAATCAGAGATTACCCCTTTCAAGTCTACGAAACATTTCAAACACACTCCCACACATGCTCAAACACATGTGAGGAGCCAGACGCCATCATGTCCTCTGGGTGAACTACGAGAACTGACTGAAAACTTTTCAAACAATTTCTGAGAAAAAGTGAAAGAGAAAAACAGGGCTCCAGCTTCACCAGGAACTTCCTGAAGTGGCCACAAAAGTTTCTAAATGAATTCAAAGTCCCCTTAAGGCTATTCAGTTCACTCAGCGGCTATCTTGGTAACACTCCAGACAACTACTTTCTATGTCAATAATATAAATCTCTGAAACTGTTAGTCGATATTCCTACCTGGTTTCATGGCACAAACGTACCTGGGTGCACTTTTGCGAGACACACAAAATATGTACCAATAAGTACATATCACTGTTTCAAAAAGAAATGAACACTAGAGGCAGGAAAACTCCTTTTAGTCATTTTCACACAAATTTACAGAGTTTTGATTAATAAAGTGTAATTTTCACACAATTACTTAAAGAATATCATGTTATGACTTCAAAACAGTACGGGGATATTTGAAAACTGATGCTTTTGAATGTTGGAATCATACATATCCAGCTTCATATTTATGGGTTTTCATAGACGGTGGGTTTCTTTGGTAGCTCATAGAGATGTACTTGAGAGGTGATAAGCTCTGGTTTGAATCCTGTGTAACTGCGATTCGACAAAACAGCTAAAATCTGTGTAAAAGGAAGTTGAAATGGCATGGCTGCATCAATAAATGTGTTTTTATTTCAGTTTTGCATTTAATAAAACTGTCGGGTAGGTTTAGGGTTGGATTTGGTTTGAGGTATATTTCCAACATGATATTCAAATATCTGGGGACTGTAGCTAAAAGTTAATGCTCTTAAAGGAAAACTCCACTTTTTTTGAAAATAGGCTCATTCTCCAACTTCCCCTGGGGACTATTTTCCACAGGCGCTACATGATATCACTGCACCTGCTGCAGCCACAGTATGCCAGCAAAGTTCCTTGATTATTATACCGGAATGAGATCATAGTTTCTAGTCATATCAGTCTAGAAAACTTTTAATTTTCCTTTTCCTTTAACATTTAAAAACAGTTTCCGGATATTTTTATTCTGAATCACTGCAAAACATACCAATATAATAAAATGTGACAGGGTTCACATATTGAACCTGTGTTTTAGCGCCACTCAGTGCACATTTCTCTTTAAAACTGCGGCAAAATGTGCAATTAGATACATAAACATGGTGTTGCACAAAAAGTGCACAGAGGTACATATTTTTATGAAACCAGGTAGGGCTGGGCGATACATATCGTACGATATATTGTGCGCATCTTGAAAGTAAAGACGGTTCTTTGATTAGCGGGAAAACTCCGTCAGCTGTTTAAAAAAGGAACGCCAGCTTATAAACAGAGCCGTAGATCACTGAGAAGCTGCGCGTTGAATCACCCGTGAAACTTAATGCAAAGCTTCTCAGTGATCAACGGCTCAGTTTATAAGCTGGCGTTCCTTTTTTAAACATCTGACGGAGTTTTCCCGCTAATTAAAGAACCATCTTTACTGATGAGATGCGCATAATATATTGTATGATATATATCACCCAGCCCTAAAACCAGGTTGCAAAATTCATCTTAAATAATACATTTCAATTTAGCAATAAAATCTGACAAGACTGATTGACAGCTTCTTTAGCACAAATCACACTATAAACCTTTAATTTTTAGGGTTATCATGCTCATACTCAATCAGAAATGGTGACTGGCCCTTTTGACTGAAAGGCAGGACTTATACACCTATGATTTCCCCCTCTTTATGTGTCTCTGGTAATAATTCTGCTGTAAAAACAGAACTTCATCTATTTAACAAAAGCTTATGATTTTGATGGAGGTTAATCCAAATCTGTGTCTTATCACTGCACAAAGATTAAAACGGCAAAGAAATTACTCAAAATATAATTAGGATTTTAAAGCTCAGGATAAAGGGCAGAGAAAACGAAGCAACAGGGAGTTGAGCGGAACAGAGGTTGTGAAAGAGAGACGACAGATAGAAAAGAGCGTGAAAAGCATGGAAATGTTAAGAGGCCGTCTTCAATGGTTTTCTCGTCAAAGATATGTATTCAAAACACCACTTCTCATATTAAAGGATTGTGGAAAGTATAAAAACTGATTCTTCAAGCATTTCTTTGCATTCCACTAGAAAAATAACAGCTTGTTAGGTTTGAGGATGAGGATGGCATGTAAATGACAGAAAAAATATATATTTTGTAACTATCTTCACCTTTCCTTTCTCTATCTCTCTTTCGTTCTCACGCATCCTGCCTTTCTTGTCACAGGGAAACCATTTGAAGCTGTCAACACCTGCTTTCTATTAAATGGATCACACCCCAATTAACACTTCATCAGAAAAACTGCAGTACCTTGCGATTGATCAGTCTGTGTGCAAGATGTTACGTGCTGTTGCATGAAATAACAAGCTCTTTTTCCAGTAGTTTATTGGGTTGTTTAATCTTGTGTGTGTATGTGTGTTTAACCATAGAAAATAATAATTACAAGTGAATCAATGCAATGATTAAACAAAGCAAATGGAGACTTTTGCTTTTTAGTTTTGCAATCTCGGGTTTGTTTCAGTCTCAGCAAAAGAGATCTTAACATATACTATAAAACATTTCTTCAAATTCACCTAAAACCAAATTATCCCCATTAATTTGACCTTAAATTGTACTTAAATTCTTACCGTATGTAAGCAGTTTCTAAATAGCGATACATGAATCATGAAAATAAAGTGTCTCGTTAAGAGAAACAGCTGAGTCAAGGCTGATGTTGTACATTAATCAAAACATTGCTTTGTTTGTTTAAGCATTCAGACACAGCAACAGATCATCCAATGATGTGAATTTGGGGCGGATCTATCTGTTTTCTGACCAATGACAGAAGAGTGCTTGGGAAACCTGTTTGGAAAATAGTGAAACTACACATTTCTCATTGAAACTAAACGCACACTAGACCTCTATACGGGTTTTTTAAGCTTCAAAAAAGCAGATTCTGAACAGTATTTTTTGGGGTACTCACATGGCACGGCTCTCAAGTAGAGGTTTTCTCGTATCACCTGCTGGAGTTGACTGTCCATTGAACCCGGTGTAAAACATTTGCTCAGGTATAACCTTAGATCTTTGCATAGTGTTGAGCCTGGAAAAAGGACAGAAAAAGAGTTCGAAGAAAACGCTAGACAAGTAAACAAACAGAGACGTTCTGATTTAACACATACAGTAAGAATATCCCATACATTAACATTTACAAATGAGACAATGTGCTTACCCAACTCAAAATCTGCAATTCAAAAAAACTGAAGAGCTTGCGAAAATAAACACACACACAGATAAATTCTGCCCAGTCCCTGGAGGCGTTATTGATTAACCTTTGCAGATATTAGAGGTGTTTCTAATCAATCAAATGAAGCCAGGGTTGTTCTACCTTCCGGCCAGAACTGCAAAGAAATGCTATCCAAGACTACAATGAACTCACATGTTTATGGTCGGTATAATGCCATATTGCGTAAGTAGCAACACATTCAGGTTAGAATGAAAAGTGCGTTCTCCCACACACACATACACAGCATTGGATTAAAGTGAAAAATGTCACACACACAGTCTTGGCACGGCTGCCCAGTGCTCCACTCAACATGGCTGATCTCTTTATTTCATCTGCTGTGGTTTATGGTCTCTGATGACAGGCCACTTGGCTGTTATAGATGAACAGAGTGCCTCTCGAACCCATCAAAATGACAGACCCACCCCCACCCCACCTTTCTTAGTAATAAAACACAGCTCACAGTTCTCATAAAGGAACATAAGCCCTGAAACCCCATAAGCACACACACGCACACAGCATATAGGTATGAAATGACCACTATGATATTACAGGAGGATGCTATTGCTGGCCTGCTGCTCTCTCTGAACTCCATCTACTTGCTTCTGCCAAATAAGTGTGGACTGGATTCAGTCAGGGATCTGGACAAAGTACATGAACATGTAAGTAGCCCTGCAGCGTTTGTGCTATGAACACGAATGGTACCTCAAATCATGTAGTTTGTTACTTTTCTCTAAACATTAAGATTTCTGACTGCTAGAACATACAATAAGCAAAAAATACAACAATTACATAGCAATGCACCAAACACCTGCCAGAGCACCTTAGTAACCACATAGCAATGATCAATGAACAACCCACAACAAACTAGCAACCCCAACTGCATAAACAACATTATAGGCACAGTTCACCCAAAAATTACAATTTTGTCATTAATTAGGCCTACTCACCCTCATGTCACTCCAAACACGCAAGATCTTTCATGTTACAAACACAAATTAAGATATTTTTGATGGGCTTTCTCACCCTGCATAGACAACAATGTCACAGTTAAGACCCATAATTGGAGTAAAGACATAAAAACAGACTGACACAGAAGAGAAGAAATGGTTGAATAAAAAAAAAGAAAAGAAAATTACGGTTGAACCACTGATGGCACATGGGTTATATTTACAATGGCCTTACTTACTCTACTTCATCAAAAATATCTTAATTTGTGTCCTGAAGATGACCAAAGAGTTTACAGGGTTTGGAATGACATGAAGGTGAGTAATTAATGACAGAATTCAAATTTTTGGGTGAACTGTCCCTTTAAACACCGCTCAGAACACCTCAACAATTGCAGGAAACATCCAGAATGCACTAGAAATGCCCAATTCCAATGCCTAATCACAAGAACGTCCAAGCAACCACTTAGCAATGCATTTAACACCACTCATAACACCTCAGCAACACACAATGACCTGGCATCCTCCTAGAACAACATTGAACAAGCAAAACAAACAATATCCAAGCAACACATAAACATCTTATCAGAAACACCATATAAGCCATGAAGAATACAACAGAAACCACATAGCAACTTTAAGCAACCACCAAAAATACTGTAAAATCGCATTAAACGCCACTTTGCGGCCATATTGCAATTATCTGGCAACCAGGGGTGCATTTCTGTTGTTGTTAGCTAACTATGTTCCTAAGTTCCACTTAAATGACAGAATTTCTAACCATAGTT
>JAUMHI010000040.1:15338077-15350438 GCA_032359435.1 Enteromius unitaeniatus | reverse complement strand
CAGGGGTGCATTTCTGTTGTTGTTAGCTAACTATGTTCCTAAGTTCCACTTAAATGACAGAATTTCTAACCATAGTTGCTTTTGGGAAACACATCCCAGAACACATCACACATGGTGGCAAATCTTGCATAGGTAAGCATCACTCAATTTTTCTTCTTCAAATATAACATTTAGTTGAATAATTTATCATCCGGTAGCAATTCAGTAAACTGCAGAAGTGCAAAATCAACATGAAATATTGGAAATAAAACAGGACTAAATGAAGCAAATCCTCAGGCGTTCACTGTGATCAATTTCCACTGTTTGAAAGACAGAGCTGCTTTTATAAAGACTTGGATGTATTTCAGCAGGGACAGTACATATTGATCTTTTTTTAAAATAGAAGTGCCAGAATTAGCACAAAGCTCCTCTTCTCTGTGTCCGCTGCGTTTATATAGGATACACAGGCAGATCAAAGGATGATATTAATAACAGAACAGGATGCGCAAGTCTGTATTTCTAGGTCTATGAGATATTCTCATCAGCTAATGCAACATACAACAGTGAATTAAAACCATAATGATGAAGCTCAATTTAATACTCTGCAGTTAGTAGTTGGAGGTGTTAGAGGTGTGAGAATAGCAGAGAGAGAGAGAGAGAGAGAGAGAAGAGGGGGATGCAGAGGACTCAGGTTGCTCATCAATCTAACAGAGGATGGAGGAAGTCATGGTCAGGTGTGACAATCTGGTTGACAAAAAAAAAAATCATCATGCCATGACACCTTGTGATAAATATCAGCGCCCCCTACAGGTGACATACGACCCATGTGACATCAATATCATAATGCTGCTGGGACCAAACACTTTATATGAACAGATGACAAAAATGGATTTTGTTCTGCTTCAGAAAACATGTTTTGCTGACGGACAATGTGATACTGTTATGACATTAAGAACCCTTGATATAGTGACTAAAATTAAACATACACAAAAAGTATCAGCTTAGCCTCTTAAGCTCTGGGGTTATTTTGGGGAATTCCGCCTGTTTTTGCCGACCAAAATTAAAAAGCTTCCCATACCCACATGCAGAGGTGTATATACAAAAGATTGGCATCATTTTAAAGGAAACCTTTTGAAATTACATAAAACACTATTGAAATTGATTTAAATTATTGTATATATTGTCTGTGTTATAATAAAGATAAAAAAGAGGTGCTTTTTATTTTTTGTAAACTGAAATTTGAAAGTGTATAGTTTAGGCCCTGAGTGCCTCAGCTCCCGGCAGATCATTTTATTTGTTTCCAACACATGCCAGCAAGCACAGGGAAAAGGAAATTTATTCTATGCAAGAGTTATTCTATTCCAACTGTAGGCCGCCGGCGGGTCTAAATGGGTCCGCAGAGTTTAAGAGGTTTAGAGTACTGTTCATAATTTTGGGGGGAGTATGATTTTTGAGTGTTTTTTTTTTTTTATATAAATATTGTTTCATAAATCTCTCACCAAAGCTCAAAAACATGTGTTGGCATTATTATCTAAAACTGATACTGTTAAAATGTATTTTCCTTAATTGAAATAAAGCTGAATTAAAAGTTTCTGTTGATATACAAAAAATGAATAAAGCTGAAACTGAAATAAAATTAATATAAAGCTAATAATGAAACAAAGCTCATTAATATGACAGACGCACATTACAAAATTACATAAACTAAAATTCAACTAAAAATATATATATTTATAAAATAAATGTAATATTTATTAAAAAAAAAATAAAACATAATATAATACAAAAATATAATATTTATAAAGAAATATTAAAAATAATAATAATTTAATGTTACATTTAGTGCTATCAAATGATTCATTGTGATTAATCGCATCCAAAATGTTTTTATTTCTATAATACTATATATAAATACACACACATACAGTTTAGATTTTGAAAATATGTATGCGTATCTATTTATTAATATAATTTATATTAGATATAAATCTATTTAATATATAAAACATATCATATTTTGTTTCTGATATATATATATATATATATATATATATATATATATATATATATATATACACATCCACAAATTGATTATCCACAACAGTGTTTTTTTTTTTATTGTACCTAGAGATTGTTGTGTAAACAGTCAGTTGTCAGGTACATGTTAAATGCTCTCACATCAATCTGGTGCAGTATTGATGGCTTATATATAAGATCCTGTCAGTCCACCTGTGTTTACTGTTTAATAAAGATAAACATCAGCCCAGGAGCCATTAGCTCAACCCTAGCAGGTATTGGTGACAGACGTATGATGGGATTCCAAGATGCGTTTTTTTTTGGTTTTTTTTCAGGAGACTTCCTTTAAATCATTTCATCTGTTAAACATGATGCTGGTAATAAAATGATCTGAAAGGGCTAGTAAATGCATATGAGATTGACATCAATCATTCAAAGGATTTTTATAAACAACTTAATTTGTCTTTGCATTTGCGTCCACAGTAGTGTAGGGCAATATGCTCAATTGTCATGTCATCCTATAGTCATCTTGTGAGATTGTCGATACACAGTATTATTGTGCAAATCTGTTTATTTCCTTTTTTTCATTGTCGGAAGGTGAACCAACTCCAGCGTAAAGCTAAAAGAAATCTAATGTTTTTAATATGACTGAATTTGTATTTAACATGATGCTGTAAAAAAGTTACTGATCATGAGGTTTACAATCCAGCATTATTCAAAAAGCAGCTATAGAATACAAGCAATGAAACATTACCAAAATTAGATCATAACAGACAGTATAGTGCAAGTAAATTAAAAAAACTTTCCTGTTATAATCTGTGAAGCTGTCTATAATGTACGATGAATAAATCTTATACTTACATCGCCTTGTTCTTTATGAACAATCAGCGTACAATAAATAACTTTATTTCACCCTTTTGTATCTGTACCTTTTTGTTGAATATTTTTGACATTTGATAATCTGAATGTCAAATTATTAAGTGTAAAAAAACGGGTTTTTTTGTTTTTAAGCAGTAAGATTTCTGAAGTGTGTGTGTATATTTCAAAAATTCATTTTTTTCAGTCTCTTATGGATGCATTTCTGTAATAAATCACAGTAAAAATTAATTGTGGGCAATATTACAATTTAAAATAACAGTTTTCTATTTTAATATATTTAACAATATATATTTCTGTTATTTGTGATGAATCATTAATAAAGTCTAAAATCTAATTCTATTTTATATATATATATATATATATATATATTGAACTAGCTAACTCCACAAATCAACTAGCTGGCTGTTGCACCACTGCTTAGTTAGCTGACCATCATTAACCATCCCTAGTTTACATGTACAGGCTTTACTAACGTTACACTGGATGTCTCTCTTCTCTCATTAGCACCTGTTCTTAATGCTGATGTGTTTCTCACAGGAGTGTCTCCAGTCTACTGCAGCCTTTTTGGATTGTACAAAGAAGATGAAAGTGTCTGGTTATCACCCAATCATGTTCTTCATTTAGACGAAACGGCCAATGAGCGTTTGTTATTCAGAATTAGGTAACATACTTGACTCCATCTTTCACTTGATTAAACTGGATTATGATGTTTTATGGCTTTTTTTCTTTTCCATCTCATTCTGCCTGTGATTTTAGTGACTGTGAAATTTTCTGTCAGGTACTATTTTCCCGGGTGGTACAGTTGTGGGCCGTCCCGAGCGTACCGCTATGGAGTGACAAAAGGATCTGAGAGTTCTGTCCTGGATGACTATGTTATGTCTTACCTCTTTGCTCAGGTGAGGCTTCCCCACATCAGCTTTGTAATAAAGAAATGACCTTTAATTGTGAATTAAGTGTTGTTTGTGCTGTCAGGGGATACTTAATCACCATAGAAACAATCACAACAATTTTTACAATTACACTTCACTTGGCCTGAAATCTGAGGATCCAGTCACCATCTTGCGTATTTTAGCCCATCCATATATAATTTAATTACAGTTTGGCCTAGTTTATCATCTCAGAGAACAGACAGTCTTGGTTTCAGATTTTAAAGTGTGTAAAGTTTAAAGTGTGTATAACTGCACGGATAAAGGCCCCTATTTACTAAGCAAATGATAAATAAAGGAAAGTCATGCTGGTTGCTCTCTGTCTCTATTGAGTGGGCTTGTTTTGTGGCGCCTGTTCGTCTTCCACCAACAGTCTGGTATGCAATGACTGTCACTGTGGGGAATGTGATTGATCTTTTTTTTTTTTTTGTACACAAATATTATATTGTCTTCTGTAGTGCTGGGTGGTATACCAGTTTGCACCGAATATCGTAATTTATTTTTCTTATGATACTCATTTTTAAAATGCTATAAACCAGTGTATGCCATTTAAACAACATTTGGTTTCTTTTCACTGTTCACTGATATTTGAAATCACCAAAGTAAACACGCCCCTAACCCCAAAAGGGTCTTGCCTCTTTGAAAGCTCCGCCCCACATATACGTAGCTTAAGCAACCCAGTCAACGAGTTCTGTGAAACAAAGCAGTACCAATGTTACACCCTCTTTACGGGACAAAATGCTATAGAAGTCATTATAATCAGTGATGCTAACGTACATGGGACGTGAGCGGCGAGACAAATCTGCTGCCGTGTTCTATTTATGACACTCTTACATAAATTTCAACTGATTTTTAATGGACACTTTTTCACGTCCAGTGTAACTCTCCTATAAAGAACCACCAAAACAACCTCGCTGTCCGATCGCAGGCCTAAAGGGGGCAGCCTACCAATAATAAGTATTATTACTGGCCAATACTCTAATACTGGCCAATACCCAGTATGGCACGGATATATCCAGCATGCTTTGCTAAAATGTTTTGCATAGTCATAGCCCAAAGATATGTTTTTACCTTTTCTTTCCGAATGATATACTTGAATATAGGTTACCATCACTATGGCCCATTTTACTTGGTGACCAAAAAACTCTTTATAGGGAAAGCCGTGTTTCATGTTGAGGTCATCCAGGGAGAGAGCAGGCTTATGATGGTTTAAAATTAAGCTCTGATGTGTTTGGTGGTGAACTCTATCCGACCCCATTGGATTACATGGGTTTATGTCCTGTAAATGTGCAAGTCTAACACAGACAAGAGTCATTTAAACAGGTTTGTTAAGACAGCAGCTTTGCAGTGTCATCTTGTGTGCACTTGTCAGTAAGACTCCAGCTGCTCTGTCCGTGGTTAACCAAGGTAACCAAGTTCTCTCAAAATGAGCATATTTGGGGAACAAAAAGTTGAGTAGTTTGCTTTACTCACTATAACTCTAGGTCATTTAATATTTCTTTTGTAAAGCAGAGGTGTTGAGACTACATTAAATGTTTCGCCGCTTTCCCTTCCCATTTTAATTTCCATTTAAGTCTCTCTCAACATTAAACTAACATTTCATGCTCAGCATCTGTGAATGCACTTTGATTTGATTAGTTAGCTTAATTATTTTGACATTGACAAGCACTGTTAGCCCGAATAGACAGAGCTGAAAATATTATTTATAAAACTTTCTCGACATCCTAGCAAAAGCTCTGTGTAATGAATGGCAGCATATCAGTGCAAACATTTCAAATATCGGGGGGACATTTGACCATTTCTTATATGTTTGCTTTTAGTTCTGATGTTTTGATGAACGCTACTATTAATGCACACAAGTGTTTAGTTAATAGTTTAGAACAAAACCAACGTTGTATTTGTTTACTAATGATTGGTTGACATATCATAAATCATAAATAATACCATGTCATTCAGTTCTCGCTCTCACTGATTTTCACACATCTTTGATATTTAGAGTCACACAAATATGGGTTTTTCCTCTGTTTTTTGCAGTGGAGGAGCGACTTTGTAAATGGCTGGGTGAAGTTATCCAGTGCCCATGAGGTTCAGGAGGAGTGCCTTGGCATGGCTGTGCTGGACATAATGAGAGTCGCCAAGGAGAAGCAGTGCTCCCCACTGGACATCTATAATGACATTAGGTACTGTAGTAACGTGATAACCTTCTTAATATTTAGGCTTCTCAGTGCCATATATCTGCTGTAGGGCTGTGAAAAGTTGTGGATTTCCCCAAACATTTTGATTCCTTATCCATTAATATTTTGTAGTATTCAGCATTTTAATGTAAGACTTTAGATTAATGGTCACTAAAGGGATCGTTCATCAAAAAATTAAAATTCAGTCAGTCAATTTTGTATCACCCAAAAATGACAATTCTAGTCAACCAATCAAGGTCCTGCATTAGCTCCCTTTGCTTTACTAGGTACCCCAGCAGACTACCAAAAAGTGTTACCATATGAGAGTGTAACGCTTTTTTGCTGCCATTCACAACTTCTGAAAATGAAAATGGACATAATTGTGCGGTACCATACAGCACTTTACCGAACCATAACATTTAGTGAAAACGAGCCATGACTTTTCCATTTTCTTTGTTCTAGTGTTAGAAAAAGCCTAACAGCTTAGGGAAGTCGTACACTGGCAGTGACGTCAGTGACTTGCTTTAACAGTCCTACAACTGTCAGTTATAGTATATTTTTATCAAGGTGACTTGTACATATAGTTCACAGTGATGTTTTCAACATCAAGTGTTGTTTAGTGTAAAACGTCACAGCGAACAGGTTAATCTTCACAAAAGATGTGTATTCAGCGTAGTGAAGCCTCTCCTTCATTTGACATTCATAAAAAAAAAAACATCTAGTCTCCTTCCCTGCATACCGGCAAAGCTGGAACATTAGCTGTTATAGGGTTTATTTAAGGTTTGCAGTCTTTATTTGTTATAGACATTCATTAACGGGCACTGTTTTTAATAACAAACTTCTGTTTTCATTTAGTTCCTCCCCGTTGTGTAATTAAGTTGCTCACTTCCTCTCCTTCATTGGTATTTTCATGTTTCATATTATGAATGGTGTCATGGTAAAAACATAGTTAAACATTGATCCCATGTAAATGTGCATCTATCCTAGACTACCTAAAAAAAAAAAAAGTCATATTTGATACTAACTCTTGTTATCTGCTTTATTCACAGTTACAAGTACTTCCTCCCTAAAGACATGAGGGAGCGAATTCAAGACTACCATTTTGTCACAAGGAAGCGCATACGCTATCGCTTTCGGAAAGTCGTGCACCAGCTCAGTCAGTGCCGAGCCTCAGCCCGCGACCTGAAGCTCAAATACCTGATCAGCTTGGAGTCTCTAGACTCTGGCTTCTACACAGAACGCTTCCAGGTCAAAGATCACTCAGGCGATCAGGTCACCGTCGTTGTCTCTGCAGATAATGGCATCCAGTGGTGCAGAGAACGACCCAAAGAAACACAGTCTGAGGTAACCAATTTTAAAAGTTGAACCAAAATTCATGAGTACTTTAAAATAACATTTACCCTTTGGCTATGCTGATGCACAAAGCAAGTTTTTAACTGTAGTGTGATTGAAGTTGATATGGTCACAAATATATTTCAATGAGATGAGTAAATATTTAAACTGCTTTGGCATTATTAACTCTTTATAAGAGCCTGTTTGTTGTAGGACCCGCTGCCCACTTCAGATGAAACAGATCCGTCTTTAGATTAGTGGAGGTCTAGACACACCAGTAACTTTTTGAGGCCTGTTTTTTTGCTACATTAAATATTTATGTTTTCAGAGCAGCGCTGATAGTCCTCAAAAATTCAGTTCTTATCCTTCTCAGCAAAAATTAATTAAAAAAACATTTAATGCAAAAGATTACAGTTGGTAAGATTTTTGAAAGGATTGCTTACCAAGTTTACAAAAACAGTCATTTTGAATATGTTGAATTATGTCTTATGCACAGTGGGCAGAAAGCAAGGCACATGTTACGTGTCATGAAACCCTGACCTAAACATAGAATACATTTGCAGCCTAGAATGCATTGGCATATACAAAAGGA
Source organism: Enteromius unitaeniatus (assembly GCA_032359435.1). NCBI lineage: Eukaryota > Metazoa > Chordata > Actinopteri > Cypriniformes > Cyprinidae > Enteromius > Enteromius unitaeniatus. The sequence continues at coordinate 15,342,540 of JAUMHI010000040.1, read as the reverse complement.
AGTACTAGTCTTGTTGTGTTTATTAATATTTCTGTACTCATGCCAAATCTTAGGGAGGTAACTTTTTTTTGTCTAGTGAAATTTCACAACACTATTGTACTTTCTCACAAGGACCTGCAGACATTTTGTGATTTTGGGGAAGTTGTCGATATCAGTATCAGACAAGCCAGCAAAGAGGGTACCAACATGAACCGCATTGTTTCTATCAACAGACAGGATGGAAAAATTCAAGTAAGTCTGTTGTAGAAGCGAAACTTTGCTGCATTATTCACTGGGATATCCTTTGATTGTTACACCATGTTAAAGGGGCTCACAGTGCCTTTGAACTTCTTGGCTTCTTCCTGGTGTTATTGGTGAGAATATTTAAAGATCATGCACTAAAATAGAATTTTTATTTATTTTTTTCCAACAGGAGCTGGTGTTCTCCTCCTCAGCGGAGGCATTGTCTTTTACGTTGTTAATTGATGGTTACTACAGACTGACCGTTGATTCCCATCACTACCTCTGCAAGGATGTCGTTCCACCTCATCTGCTGGAGGCCATTGAGAGCTACTGCCACGGGCCAATATCGTAAGCACTTAAGGAAATGCATATGAACAAAATAAAAGAATTTATTAGAAGTGCCATTTTTAACCCCAATTTATAAAATTATTCATCCAGTTCTTTGAAGATTTGCATTCAAGCATAATATGTAAACATTATCATTGTTTTCACTGCCTGTATTGACAGAATGGAGTTTGCAATCAGTAAGCTACGCAAGTCAGTGAACCAGAGAGGTCTGTTCGTGCTCCGGAGCAGCCCCAAAGACTTCAACAAATACTTCCTGACTCTTGCTGTCGGGGTGCGTTCTTACTAAGTGCTTAAGTAAATAAAACATAAAAAACGGTCAGTTTAGCCATTTCTTCTAAAGACTGAGGACGTAAAGGCTTCACCTAAAAATGAAAATTCTGTCATTAATACTATTAATAATAAGTATTATGTATTATTATGTATTAATAATATTAATACATTAATTACTCACCAAACCTTTTACTCAACAAACCAAGACCTTTGTTCATCTTCTGAACACAAATGAAGGTATTTTTGATGATATCAGAGAGCCATCTGACCCTCCATAGACAGCAATACAACTAAAGTGATCCTAGGTCCAGAAACATAGCAAAAACACTGGTAAAACAGTCCATGTGACATCAGTGTATCAACCTCACTTTTGCGATGCTAGAAGAATCCTTTTTTGAGCAAATTGTTGAGTTATATTGCTATCTATGGAGAGTTGGATGGCTCTCTGATGTCATCAAAAATATCTTAATCTGTGTTCCAAAGATGAACAAGTCTTATGGTTTGGAACGACATGAGGGTGAGTAATTAATGGCAAAATTGTCATTTTGGGGTGAACTAACCCTTTAGGACAGTTAAAAACTGTGATATTGGAAAATGTAATTTTAATAGTCTTCGGTGTCATGTGATCCTTCAGGAATCATCATGATACTTACTTACTCCAAGATCTTACTAAAACCTTTGAATGCTTTGTTACTTGACATCATCTTTTCCTTCATCAGGCGTATGAGAATGTAGAGTACAAGCACTGTCTGATCACCAGGTCTGAAAATGGTGACTACAATCTTAGTGGAACCAAAAGGAATTTCAGAAATTTAAAGGAGCTGCTCAAATGTTACCAGAAGGAAACGGTGAAATCAGACGGTGTCATCTTTCTGTTCAACAAGTGCTGTTCACCAAAGGCCAAAGGTCAGTAAAGCACCTGATGTTCTCATCATGATTATATAATGTATAAGCAGAGCTTGATTAACATAAAAGCCAGGCTGGACTAAAGCCCCAGGGCCCACTGATGAAAGAGGAAGGAAAAGTGGACCTAGGTTGATTGGCCATCGGGGGCACCCAAACTTTTTCCTGGTGGGCTGATTACATACACCCCATCATGCCCTCACATATTAAGTGCTGTTATTAAAGCCTAAAGTATTAAAAAAAAAATGTTTGCATGTACTTTGCGCTTATGACAAGTGCCTGTCAAGAGCTACTGTAAACATTCACGCTTGTCTAGTGTCTTTGCTATTTCTCTCCAGATGAAACGAGTGATAAAATGGTTTTTGTACTCATTTATCCTAGAGTTTCTCTTTTAATTATCTTATCTTTAATTATCTTTTTTATCAAATCCACAGCACCGCACCTATTTGCCATGCAGTTACTAATACTGCCAAATATGGCATTAATGACATTTGTTATTAATGTCATGAAAATTATTTGTACAACTACTTATACAAGAATTACAGTAGGTTTTCATTTGGGCAGTTTAATAGTTCTAATAATAGTAGAATTGGAGAAAAATAGGAATTCAGTAATTAAGAAATGCATTTGAAGTATATTCAGAAATGTCTCTTATTTGTTTCTGCCCTTTATGCATTGATAAAAACTTTATTTAGTCAAATTGCCCTAACCCCAGCAAAACATTTATTGGGAAATGTTGCAGGCAAATAAGGTGAATTTTAGCACCAGTCCAGCCCTGATGGTCTTTCTCTTCTAGGACAAGAAACAAGACCTTCTAATAATACATTTATTTTAAGGGAGTTGTATATGCTCAACTTGTTTGCTTTGACTTAAAATACAGTATCTTTTGTTAATGTATAATTTTTTTTAAATTTGTTGTAGGATGGAATATTTCAAATGCATACTCATTTTATCTGTGACTTGGATGAAGGGGGTTCTTTGGGCTTGCTATGGTCTTAATCTAGGCCTGTATACAAGAACCTCAAATATACATCTTCTGGAAAACTATAATCTTTTAAATTGTGAAAATGTATTATGTTTATCCCTTTTTACCTTCAATTTATTATCGTGACATCCTTTTGCCTTGCATTTTTTATGTAAATAGAGAAGTCGAATTTGTTGGTGTGCCGGAGTCATCGGGGTTCAGAGGTTTCCCTGTCCTCACTGCAGAGACACAACATCAGTCAGATGGTGTTTCATAAAATCAAGAAAGAAGACCTTGATCTTGTAAGCATGCTGTTGTCTTATACTTGTGAACAGTGCTTGTGTACAAGTTTGGGCTCAGTAAGATTTTTCATTGCTTTAAAAAAAAATTATAGTTTTAATGCAAGGATGCATCAAATTGAAGAAGTGATTTGAAAAAAAATTAATCTTTGTAAATTCAATGATGTTCTTTTTAACTTTGTTCAAACAATACTGAAAAAGGTCCACAGAAATATTGTTTAAATATTATCATCAATGTTGAAAACAGTTTAAACTAAGAAATGTTTCTTGAGCATCAAATCAGCATATTAGAACGATCATGTGACACTGAAGACTAGGTCAATGACATCTTGAAATTCATCTTTGCCATTATAGGAATATATTATATTTTAAAATAGTTTAAAATTGTAACATTTCACAGTATTGTTTTTATCAAATAACGTCATTTAAAATATATTAAAACATTTTACTGACCCTCAAACTTTGAACAGTTGTGTAACTGTCAAGTTTTCTATAATTATGTGAGCAACATTGTTTCCAGGGTGAGAGTCAAGGTCAGGGGACTTTCACGAAGATCTTCAAAGGGATTCGGAAAGAGCAGGGAGACTACGGAGAAACCCATAAGACTGAAGTCATTGTCAAAGTCTTGGACAAAGCCCATAGAAATTACTCTGAGGTAAGACGAATCTGGAATCGTTTTGTAATTGAATTATGATGTCCTGAAATGAAAAAATAATTGAACAAGGAGGTGACTGTAGACACCCTATATTCAAAGTAAATGTGTTTTCTCTTTTAAAATTATCCCTTTAATATCAAATTTTACAATAACAATTGACATGTCTTGGTCTACTGCGGGAAACAAGCTTGTTTGTGTTTGATTAACTGATGTACTATGTGGTTTCGTCACTCTCTTCTTAATTCTCTCTCTCTCTCAAAAAGTCTTTTTTTGAGGCAGCCAGCATGATGAGCCAGCTCACTCACAAGCATCTGGTGTTGACCTACGGCATCTGTGTGTGCGGAGAGGAGAGTAAGTGTTCTCACATGTGACCAGAATGATTTACCGCAGCATACTTCAGCTTGTGGTTTTTTTTTTGTCTCAGACATCATGGTGCAGGAATATGTGAAGTTTGGGTCCTTGGACACATACCTGAAGAAAAACAAGAACTCAATATCAGTTAATATCCTGTGGAAGCTGGAAGTGGCCAAGCAGCTCGCCTGGGCTATGCTCTTTTTGGTGAGAAACACTAACAAATCAGAAATAACCCGGCTGGGTTTGTGAGCCAGGATTGACTAATACTTTTTGTTCTTTCACACACAGGAAGAGAAAAATCTGGCTCATGGGAATGTGTGTGCAAAAAACATCCTTTTGATCAGAGAGGAGGACAGGGCATCGGGAAACACTCCATTCATCAAACTGAGTGACCCTGGCATCAGCATCACAGTGCTGCCCAGAGAGAGTGAGTCAACAGTGTGAAGCT
>JAUMHI010000040.1:15305680-15330084 GCA_032359435.1 Enteromius unitaeniatus | reverse complement strand
GTTTCTCACAAAAAACTATCGTTTCATGTCTTAAGACATCAATGTTTCGTCACAAGCCACAGGGTGTAATTTGGATTCGTCTGTGCATGGTTTTTTTCACTTTGAAAGGTTTGGTGCCCATCCACTTCCATTAAATGACTACCAGACCACCACGGTTAAAGTTAGAAATCCTCGTTTGTGTTCTGCTGAGGAAACAAAGTCACCTACATCTTGGATGCCCTGGGGGTAAGCAAATAAACATCAAATTTAAATTTTGGGGTGAACTATCCCTTTAAGTCCACCATTTCTGGTTCTAAGCACTTTATCCGATCCCAAAAGCAAATCCCAAAGCTTTAATGCTACCAGAAATCATGGCCCTAAACTTAATCTCTCTCTCAAGGTTTGAGTGTGATGAATATTTTAAAAATAATTGAAATAAAATATAAAAAAACTGATGTCAGGGTCGCGTGGTCATACTGTTCAAGCGATTTTTCAGTATCTTTAAGGAATAAATGTTTAAGCGGCTTGCCACATGGATCTCGTTGGGCTGGAGGTCGGAAGGGGTGTGGCCAGCATTGTGCGAGTTTATAAATACAGCTTTTATCAGCGAACTCATCACACTGCTTCAGATGTTATGCTGCATATCCTACGATGAACAGCATTAGGAGGTCCTGACCGAGGACGGGGTAAGAGAGCAGGCTGGTCGCACCTCTGGCGTAAGTCATTTCCGTAATGTAACGTTAGATGTGGAGCAGGATTTTATTTTAACAAGCGAAAGCACGCACATCATTAATCCTTCATAGAGAAAAACAGAAAGTAACCGGAAAACGTTCAATACGGTCTTAATATAAAAACACTGCCGTAGACAATAGGCAAAATAAATGTATAGAGAACCGGGTTTGTTGGTCTACCTTTTAGTCCAATTAATATTTGGGTTTATTTTTAATTGTCCATTTCATGGCACACCAGTACACTCGACCCTATTCCTTAGATAAAATCTGCCTTCATTATTGAGCTGATTCTGAATCAGGGTTATTAAAGTTAAAAATAAAACCAATAAAAATATTATATTGAAAATATTGAAAAGACCTTTGGTTTATTGAAGCTATATGTCAGAGAAACATTCATTGTTTGCCTTGATGAACTAAAATTATTAAAACTAAAACTAAAAATATAGAAACCTGTGTTTTTTGACAAAATAGATTGTGATCAAGTGATTTAACAGTTTAGCAGTTAAGCTAAGCTAAAAAATGCTGCATTTATTAAACCGTTTATTGCCTGGTTAAGTTTGTATAAATGTCATTATGTTGCGTAATTGTTCTGTATAAACAATGCTATTGCTAAATACAGTTTTACTAAATTTATGAATCCATGTTCAATAGAAGACAGTGATTCAGCATGTAATGAATAAAAGCAACTGATGCAGACCGGTTCCTAAAAGATTGGATGTATGCAACAATAGTGCAGAGCAGACAAGTGATGAAACTTGGACTTGCCTTTATTTACTCTTTACACCCAAACCTATATATACTGTCAGAGTCTGCATTGACACAGATTCACAGAATAATAGAGCTGTGGATTAAAAGATGAGACTCTGTCTGATTCTGTCAGCAGGGAAGCGTGTTGTCTTGAAAGGTGAAACCTCATGAATGGATTATATTCAATGAGATTAAGTAACCTTTTGTCTGGACATCAGGTGGTTCTGTATGTGTTTGGACAGCTTGATCACTTCTTTAATGCCAATGTCCTTAATGTCAAGGACAAAGCTGTCATGAACTATGCTGATACATGATTATGTTTGTCCAGCTTAGTCCATGATCATGCCAGGCAGCGCTGAGCAATGGAGCAGCACTGTGTGTCATGTTGACGCACAACATCTTATGATTTCTGGCACTTGCTGCGTATTTCCATTGTCAGCAGTTGTTCCTGTTAGATCTGTCTTCTTGGTTACTACTTATGCTTCTTTTCAGTTTGGGAGAGCTGACGGCTTGAATATGAGCTAATAGGTTTAGCAGGTAGAATTTTATTGATTATTAAAAGCAGTCTAATGCAATCCCCAAACGTTGGATATTGTTATTGTTGTTTTTCCAGTCATAACATGCTAACTTGCATAATAAGACGTGAAACAGGCTGAAAAGGTGCTGACGCAGATGCGTTGCAAATGAGTTTTCATGTTGATTTCAACTACCAAAGGTAAAAATTATAAATTCAACATTGTAAAAGGATTTTTTTTTTTCTGTAAGGATGCATTAAAGTAACCGTATGTAAGAAATGTATTGTAATAATCTTAAATATCTCTTATGTTCAACAGGCATTAAGAAATCATGTTAATTTCAAGTACTCGTATCGCTGACAGCCTGGATATTCTCGTTTAAAAAGCGCAGTTGAAACCCTCAACTGATGTTTATGTTGTCATGTTTTGTTTTGGACTGAAGCGCCACCCTCCATCTATCTCCCAATCACGAAGTCAGTAGTGTTTCGTCATCCAGGTTGCCTGCTCTGCATAAACACAACGCGTTCCATCGTTATTACACTCGTTCTAGTTGCTGTCTTCAATTTGGCAACCTGCGTGTGCCTCAAGTCTGAGTAGGAGGGGCCGGGTGAAAAAAAACATCTCCAATATTTAGAATTTGAACTGCAATACGTAGTTCAACCACTTTAAAGTACCTTTAAATTGTTTCTAAGTGACAGTAAAGAAATGTGTAATGTTAAGAAATATTTAAATGCTTTTTTTCGTTTGAACTTTCTATTCATGAAGAATTCAGAAAAACTAAAAAAAAAAAATGTGTGTGTATATGTAGTAATCAAAATAATATTCGAAATAAAGCTAAAAAACCTTTCACTTTTGCACTTTAAATGTTTCCTTGGTAACTTACCAAAATAAATTTAATTTAAATAAATTAAGTCGCTGATCATAATAAATATATAATATATATATATATACTGTAGATAAGTGGTTAAATTCCTAAAACAAGATGTAAAACATAAGTATATTAATGCTAAATGGATATGTTAATATAAATTTTTTAGTTTTATTTAATATCAAACCTACGCAAGCACATGAGATTATGAAAACTAGACAACTAGACTGAAACAGAAAATGTATAAATAAAAGTGAATTTAAAACATGAATAAACACTATATCGGTACATAAATTATACTAAAATAACAAAAGGTTATACCCTAAGGTCGAAAAATCGGTGCCTATTTTACAGAAGGTGATAGCAGACTCAGCATGGAGAGGTACTTGAGCGACCCGCCGGATGGTGGCTATGGCTGGGTCGTGGTCACCTCTGCCTTCTTCATCATGGGCCTCACCGCTGCTGTTTTCAAAAACTTTGGCCTGTTTTTCCTCGAAATCCAAAGTCACTACAATGTGCTGAACAGTACTACCTCATGGGTGACCTCAACTACTATTGCTGTGTTTCATTTGGGAGGTGAGGAATGCTTTTATGTACTTTTCCATATTGTTAACAACAGAAACTGTATGAATACTCTCAGAACACGTATACTAAATTGTCAGGAACTGCCACCAGACCTGCATAGTGAGACGTGTTTTTCTCATCTGTTCAGCTCCTCTGGCCAGCGCTCTCAGTATGCACCTGTCCCAGCGCACTGTTATCATTGTCGGAGGGCTTCTGGCTACCTCAGGAATGATTATTGCCTCTTTGGGCCTCAGCTTGCCTTGGATGTATCTGTCTGTTGGTTTACTCCAAGGTAAGTTTAGCTTTCAATAATAAATAATACATTCCAGAAGAAATCTTTTGCTCAACAAACCTGCATTTATTTGGTCCAAAATACAGCAAAAGCAGATATTGTAAGTGTTTTTTACTACTAGATTTTTATGCTATATTTTTACTACTATATATAGTAGTACATATACTTTTGTGGATAAGAGTTTCTTTGATGAATAGAAAGATCCCAAGATTTTGTTTAGAAATGGATACTTTTATTTAGCAAGTTAATAAAAGTGCTGATGTGTAAATCATCCACTCATCATTGCACGCTGTATAACAGAGTAGGTTGGCCTTCTTTAACAGTGAGGAGGAAAACTCATTGGTATTTACTTATCTATAAAGCCATCCTGGGGATGTTACCCTCATATATTTGCTGTCTTTTAAGCAAGTGAACTGCTGAGAGATATTCTCTGCGTTCTCAAAAATGCATCACTTTTTCTGTTCCCGGTCTGAATTAGGTAAGAAGCTCCGTTAGATTGGAACCAACTTCAATCGAGTTTAAACTTGCAAAATTTGCTGTCATTGGGTCATTTTAAAATGCTTGTTCGACAAATGGAAGCTAACTCTGTGACATGTAATTGTTTTAAAGGATTTTAACCTGTTTATGTTGTGTGATTTATGTTTAGAGCCTGATAGTATTGCTGCCCATTTTGGCCAGGAAACTCCTGCAAAAGAGATCATTGATCTCAGAGAGTCTTTTTCCTGGTTAAATAAAGGTTATATATGATAAAGACATTTATAATGCAACAAAAGATTTCAGTTTCAAATAAATGCGGTTGATCTGAACTTTGTTTATAAGAAACCTGAAAAATTCAGCTGTTTCAACGTAATAGTAAAAAAACATTTTTTTAGCAGCAAATCAGATTTGTAAAGGATCGTGTGACCTATGGTAGCACAGGAATAAATTGTTAAAATATATTATAAATTATTACATAATACATTACAGAATCGCAATATTATTGTTTTACTGTATTTTGATGAGATAAATGCAGTCTGTATGATCATAAGAGACTAAAGATTTGGCCACACTCCTAGTTCTCCATATTTGTCTAGTGATAATATAACCTCAGTATTATTTATGTATTTTTTGTGATCTAGGGCTTGGCATCTCCTTTTGTTGGGTTCCAGCTAACAGCATGGTCAGCCATTATTTCAGACGCTGGCGGCCCATTGCCTATGCTATCGCCAGTTCTGGAGAGTGTGTCTTTGCCATGGGATTCAGCCCGTTTTTCCAGTGGCTTATTGACAGCTATTCTTGGCAGGGAGCTCTACTCATCATTGGTGGTCTTCAGCTGAATTTGTGTGTGTGTGGTGCTCTGATGAAACCCCTCCCAGTGATACAAACCTCTATCCAAGACAAACCAGTTCTGGAGGAAAGCAGGACATCAAAAAAAGGCACTTTCCAGTGGTCTGTTCTGCAGAGGCCCGAGCTGCTGCTGTATATTGTGTTTGCCATCTTAGCGGCGGCTGGTTTCTTCATCCCACCTCTGTTTCTGGTGCCCTACGCCAGCAGTTTGGGCATGGAGCAGTACTGGGCGGCCTCGGTTCTGTCAGTGCTGGCATTGGCAGACCTGCTGGGTAGACTAGCGTGCGGGTGGCTGGCTAACCTGCGGCTTGTGAGAAACCTGCAGCTGCTGACCATGATGGTCACTGCACTGGGGGTGGTGCTGCTTCTGTTTCCCATTGCACAGAGCTACTGGAGTATCCTGGTCTTTGCCTCACTCTATGGCTTCCTCTTCGGCTGCGTGGTGGCCATCCATGTGACGACTATTGTGGATATTGTCGGACTGGAAGGCTTTGACAGCGCTCTAGGGCTCTTCATGCTGTTACGGAGCTCTGGAGGATTTGTGGGTCCACCTGCTGCAGGTCAGTGCTTGTCATTAACTTTTGTGGATGTCAAGGTGCGTTCATTCCAAGAGCACTAGCGATAAAGACACCTATAACAGTAAATTTATTAGAGTCAACAGCAATAGACTATAAGCACGTGCTGCCCTTTTGTCAACAGGCACTTTAAACACTCAAGTCTGGATTCTGAATGGCTCTCAGTGTATTTATTGTTTGTCAGTTGAAACAATGTTTTCTGAGGTGATTTCAACTATATCTGTCTTTATTATTATAGCCGTAATGTGGACTATTTTGATAGAATTGGAATGATTATTAACACATTATGGTTATTCTTACAGTTATAGTTAGTAAATCAGGCCTTACTTTTTGATTAAAAAAATATTCAACAATATTTGTATTAAAGGGCGAGTTCACACACACATGTAAATTCTGTCATCATTTATTCATGTCATTCCAAATCTGTATGACTTACTTTCTACTTTGGAACATGTAGTTCTGTCAAATGATTAATCGTGATTAATCGCATCCAAAATAAAAGTTTTGTTTACATAATACATTTTTTATGTATTATATATTTTTTTAATGTATTTTATGTTTAATATCTATAAAAAAATACAAACACTCACACACACACACACACACACACACACGTGTGTGAGTGTGTGTGTGTGTGTGTGTGTGTATATATATATATATATATATATATATATATATGTGTAGTAATGTTATGTTTAGATATATTTGATATATTTATATATAATATAAAATATCAGAATTTCAATATATAAATGTATAAACATAAATATTTTCGATGTATATACTATATGTGTATGCATTTGTGCACTGTAAAAAATGGCTGTGAATTTAACGGTAAAAAAACAGTGAAAATGCTACGGTAAAAACCAGTTAAATGGTTAATTTACAGGGAAACCCCGTAAGACATTCCCAGAATTCCCTGCATTGCATTTTAAATGTTTTTTCTTTGAAATATTATTCAAAGATAATTTGCAAGTTTCTTCTTAGTTTTTTTGTATCAGTTGTTTATTAGGGTTGTATGTTACATGTAATGTTGTTAAATGAATGTTTAGTTTCATTTGTTTAATAATTCTTACCATGATGGCGTTGGTGCTTGTGTGAATGACACTGAGCACCTTCTATATGTTTTAGAATTTAAAAGCTTCTTGTGATGAGCTTTGGTTCATCATGTCTCATTTCTCATAACCACCTGCATTTGGTAGTTATCAGCATATTTCAAAGGAACAAAATAGATTTCGCTATTTTAACAGTTTGGTATATTAACATTATATCAAATATTACGGTTTCTAATTAGAAATTACGGTATTTAACTGTAAATTTAAAATAAAACCGTAAAACTATTGACAAAACAAACATGTTTATATTTTATTTTTCAATTTTTTGCCGTAAAAGAAATAACGGTTTTACCATTATTTAACGTTAGAATTTCGGCAACCGCAGCTGCCGGTATATTACCGTAAAAATTACATTTTATTTTTTACAGTGTGTATACGTAATGCGTAAAATACACATGCGTATAAAATATAAACAAAACTTTTATTCTGGATGCAATTAATCACGGTTAATCATTTGACAGCGCTAAAAAGACGCACTTTCAGAACAAATAAACAACATAATTTTTTTGGAATGAAATGAAGGGATGAGTAAATGATGCTTTTAAATGATTTTTTGTTTATGTATTAAAGTAATTAATTAGGTGTAAATAGGTGTAAAGTAATTCATTATTATAAAAAATACAGTTGTTTCTTAGAAACCTGTTTTTCAATATTAATTTGTATTCAGCATATTTAAATTAATAAATAGAAGTTGCTTTATATACTAATTAATATTTATCTAATAAATCCTACTCTAATAAATTAAATTATTAATCTAATAAACGCTCTCTCTCTTTCTCTAGTTGCTTTGTATAATAATAATTATCAATTAAAAAAATTAATCAAACCAAATTGTAAACAAATTCCATAAAGCATGGAAAATTTAGTAAAAATCATTATGAGTCATTCTCAGAGCTGATATTTACACCACTATTAGCTACATTCATATTTGTAAAATGCTATATGAACTAGTTGTAAATTCTTCTTTTAATGAATAATATTTTTTACATTTTTTAAATGACTGTTTAAACAGACACATACTCTGATTCTTATGTAAATTGTCATTTTGCATTATGCGTAAATACCTTTTTGACCATGGTGAAATCAGTTTGAACATTTTGCTGCATATGTTTTAAAGTTAAATTAGTTAAATAGGACACTCTACTATTTCCTTGCTTCAAAGAACAACCTTCTTTTTGCACTGTAGCAAAAGTACTAGAAACAGATACAGACAGTGCTAAAAGCAGGTTTTGTCTTTTGTCTTTGTGTCACCCATCTCATGTTTCTTTTGCGTATCTTTGTCACAGGCTGGCTGGTGGACTGGACTAATGATTTCGGTGCTAGTTTCTACTTATCTGGCCTCTGCCTGGTCCTGTCTGGGGGTTTCGTGGTGCTTGTTGACAGGCTGGTGGTGAAGAAAAAACTACCAGATTCAAGCACTACAGAGACTACAGATCATCAAATCCTGAAAGCAGATGGTGCAGATGTTTAAAAGCCACTACTGCTTTACTTTTCTTACATGATTATTTAAATCCGTATTATTAATAATGTTTTACTTTTTAAAAAAGCAATAAGCAGTTTATTATCTCAACCTCTCACTCCATTACTTCCAGACAGAGAGATGTTAGTTTAAGACTGACACTTTGGTAGCCACTTTTCAAGTCACTGATAGTTTGCAGACAGTGGCAAGAAATGTCGTTCAGAACCTTTTTCTGCCCTTAGAAATAATTAAAGAAGCACTGCAGAGTGCAGATGCTTAGTATTTCATCACTAACAGAACAAGCTTTTATGTGTTGTTATTTTAATATTTTACAGTAGGCTATCCGAAAGCAATATAAATGCTCTGATTGTTCTATTTGTGTGCATTGCAGAAAGGATGTATGCATATAAGTTAAATACAGTGGCTCCAAAAAAAGTGAAGTGGCACCTGCAAACACATCCTTATCAAAGTCTTGTTTTTTGTTTTTAAATCAATTGTTGTATTTATAGTTATACACACTTCTTTCTGTGAAGTGTACCTGTACTGTATTAAAATACATTTTGTTTCCATACACTTTTAACTGATGCAGTTATTGTTATACTTTTTGGGGCTACTGTATTATTTCAGAAACCCACAAAGAACAAAACCATGGGATTCGTTCATTGTTTTTATTGGTGGATTTGTTTACATCACTATTTAAATGACTCTTGTTTTTCACCATATAATAAAACATTTCTCTGAGTTTGTCTGTCTATGCTGTGAATGTGGTGTACACACACAGCTTTGGAATCACAAAGATGCCTTAGAAATGAAGAAATCTGCTTATACGGACAAAGCTGGTAAATGAGTTTAGCAAAGAACTTGCCACCTTTAGCCTCAAAATTACAACCAGACAAATAATTTTGTGCATTGAACTCGTATCAGAATGCTCATTATTCTCATACTCTGAATAATGTTCAATGTTCAGGTTTATGAAAAACATGACATGCTATAGACCGTTTCCATCACATCTGATGATTTTATTAATTTACTATATTGTCAAACTGTTTGTTTCTGATAAAAATGTGCCATATATGGTGGAATCCTGATATGTAATGTAATGCCATTTCAGTATATGTTTGTTATGTGTAATATGTTCAGTATGAACTTCCCCAAACACATATACCGAAGATAAACAGCAGTGTTTTATTTTGTAAATCATTTCATAATTTGCAGAGATGGACTGTGCCTTAATTGCAAGTGACAATTATTTATTTTAATGTTCCCTTTGAGTTGTAATGAATTTTATTAGCAGTATAAAATGTGTTTTAGGTCAATAAGTTTAGATTTACTCCTGTAAAGGATCTGTGAGCAAAATAAAGGAAATTGGTTCAGATATTTGTTCAGAACTTTATTTACATGCAATAATTATATTGTTGACAGTCACTTTTTATACAGGTATATGATGCATTTGAAAACCTCTTTTCACGTTTTCCTTTAAAATGAAAAAAGTTATAGTCAACCAAAACACTCCAAAAAGTGATAATCACCAGCTTGAATTGGAGATGGTTAATCATCTGACTGTCCCATCACTAGATGGCAGTATAACTACAGTAAGAGACGCAGGAGGTGCACGTCTTGTTAAGGGTTTTCATCTGTCGTCACTCACTCTTTCTTACGTCGTACTTTTTTCTGAATACTGACACTGTATGGAAAAGCTGAGTGTGGGTGGTTTTCTTTTATTGTCCTATTTTTCTATGGAAGAATTTACATTTAACGGGATAGGACATGACAACATGAGATATTGTTGGTGTACTATCCCTTTAAATATATTAGTTCATTTAATATGGTTTATTAGTTAGTGCTGTTAAAGGCATAGTTAACCCAAATATGAAAATATCATCATCCTTCTAAAACTTATGCCTTTAACTTGTTTTTTTTTTTTATCTCTCATTATTTTTGTGTCTATGCAACCAAACATTTTACCCATCAAAAGGTTCATAAAGACATGGACGCAAGCTGTTTAATATAAGGTTTATGAAAGGAAACAAAAACTTTAAATGATGAACAGGTGTATTCATATATTAACATAGACTGATGCACAGAGGGCAGTGTATGATAAAGGGTAATGGGATATTTGAGCCTGTGAGGAAGTTGAGCCACCCCTTGTTTCTAGGCAATCTTAAAGTGCACCCTATTATGGATTTGTTTTAATAAGTGTGTACCAGTATCACAAGTGTGTATGTATCGAATGATATATGATGCGCATCTCCTCAGTGAAGCCGGGTCTTTGATTAGCGCTAAATCTCCTTCAGCTGATTTTAAAAGCAGCGCCAGTTTATGAACAGAGCCGTAGATCACAGAGAAGCTCCGCGTTAGTTTCGCGGGTGATTCAGTGGCGCAGCTTCTCGGTGATATACGGCTCTGTTCATAAACTGGCGCTGCTTTTAAAAACAGTTGACGGAGATTTAGCGCTAATAAAAGAACAGGTGTTCTGCCGATTTGTGCTACCCTGCCAGATTTTCCTACCTCCCATTAAAAAGTTTAAGTTAAAAAAAAAGTTAAAATTTAACAACAAAAACGGCTACCTGTCAAATTATGTTTTATTAATGTCTACACATACCCCAGCCCTAAACCTACCCTTACAGTAATGCAAATATAGTGATTATGAGTTATATTCTTGGTTTTGACTATAATGTATACAGCTACTAGAAACCAACAATAAATATATTTTTTCTACCTAATATTTTGTGTTTTATTAATGTCTACACCTACCCCAACCCTAAACCTACCCTTACAGTAATGAAGACACATTAAATATTGCTGTTCAGGGTGGGGAAAAAAATGAAATATTGACGTGCGCATGCGCAGTAAACCCGATTAGGAAAATCTGGCGGGTAAGAAAAAATGTCAGAATATGGGCTTTACTGACGAGATGCGCATAATATATCGCCCAGCCCTAGTCCATATAACATCAGTAGCTTCACTTCAGTTTTGCAATGCTATGAACATGCTTTTTTGTGTAAAAAACAAAAATAAAATGTATTCAATTATTTTCCCGAGTTACGTCTTCCGCCATTTTGGAGAGTATCACAAAGCAACACATGTGGCTGTCTATGAAGGATTAGATGTTATGTACAAATACATTTTAGAAGAATTGAAAGTGTTTTCATGCTTGTCAACCTGTTTGTTGTTTATTTGATGACATTTATATGATTTGCACTGGATCTGGTCATTTCTCACAGGATTATAATCATCAGAACACTCAGTAGTGGAAACACAGCGATACATGAAGACCAGAGCAGTTTCACTGACTCTAAACTCTGAAGCTCCACACAGACAACAACACATGAAATGGTCAGTTGAGTAAAGGTCCAGTTTAGACATACATAGATCAATTTCCTCCATTTGGAGGTAAGCTTTGGATTCAAAAAGTGGTGCATTTTATAATCTCCCTGCACGGTGACGGCCCAAATGAGAAAGCCTAGAATCTGACCTGGATGAAGACCATGCCACCACGCTGAGAACCCAAAGGTCATAAACAGTGGAGATCTGTTGGATCTTTTGAAGACCATTCTTCGAAGCCACATCGCTGTGGTCCTGTTCCACTGTCGAGCAAACACCGAAGGACGACTCGATGCTTCAGTCACCCATGGACTGCCATCAGAAAACCCATCCCATAATGATTTTCCACTGTGACTGTCCCCATGGAAACCTATACCTGCAGCATTGTTAACACACTCGCTGACTTTCCAGTGCACATAATAGTTCATCTTAAGTAGCAGCGACAGGATCCAGATCCATATTATGTTTTGACAAACGAAAGGACTGTTTACTGTAAATGCAATTGATTTTAAGAGCTCCTTGAGAAGATATTCTATCCACACCAAAACTACAACTTGCAACATCTTTGATGTGAACCTCCCTAAACATGACGCCAATGGTGAAGTCACACTCATTTGCCTAACAGACCCCACAAAAGAGTTGAAACTGCAAAGTGGTCCTCCAAGAAGTGCAGGAAAATAAAGCGAGTAGCTTAGAAATGGTATAAGCATGGATAGATCCGGACTGCTGTTTTGAAAGGGACCAGTGACTGTTCCCTCCTGCAGATCAAGTGATAAAGAAGAAACCCTCTGGGTCATCAACATAAGAGCAGATGTGGCCAGTAAGAGCCTGTTGGAAATAAAACCAGAGCTCACAATAGGATCAAATTGAATGTTTTCGCTAAGTACTAAGTACAAGTACCTGAAGTCTGGTGTCTCTTGAAGCCAGTATAACTGGTATTGGATGTACAAGTGCCAGCAGGTTTGCCAAAACATCTGCAGTCTTAATGTCCAATAATGAATATGCATTGGGTGCAGACAGCAGATCAGCAGCAGAAGCATGGCACTGAAGAACAGTAATAAGCTGTACGGACCCATTGTTACAATAGCAAGGATGAATCCTCCCAGCGTCAAATAGACATACCTTACAAGAGAAGACAAATTTAATTACACAGTAGATCTAAGAGAAAGGATGCATTCGTTAAAATAACATTGGCAAAAGCATGGGTTGAGCTGTTATACTGTACCTGTTGATTACTGAGAGACGTCCTTGCCTGGCTAAAAAATAAAACACAAATGCAAATGGTACATTCACAAACTGGTAAAACAGCTGTGGGTTACCACCACAAAACAGCCTAACAATATCCATCACCAACCAAGAACTTCTCGGGTAATGCGTGCGAGTAGAAGAGACATGATATATATGCAGACTTTCTGTTTGACCTCAAGAATAAATGTGTTTCTGGATTCCAGGCGTGCACAGATAGACAGACACTCAGTAAATCACAGCTGTGTACTTATTTCCTAAATGGAATCTGAAAGAGTGCCAACCAAGTTATGTAGGTAAGTAAACAATCCTGTCCAACAGATGAAGAATGGAAACAACAGATAGAAAGACAGAGGGATAGAAGAAAAGACACTGACAGATATTGTTCTTTAAATTGTTCTTTAACCATTTTTTAGCTACATCTAAATAACCTTAGTTGGCTAAATGTGTTTTTTTAAATATAGCTGAAATAAATTGCTTGTAAGCACGTGCCGTTCTTCTTTAATTTTGCTAGATGGGTGGAGAGGTAGATTTCAAGCACATATATTTCGTGAAGCCTTTTCCTTATGATGTATTATACCCTTGACAAGAACTTGGCTTCATCTTAAAGGCTTCCCAGATAACTTTTTTTATTAAAGGATTTGCATTGGATTCACCTTGTTGGGAGAGTGAGGAACTCGTGAGGAACCCCATTCATTTTTACACTACCAGCCTCTTCTCCATTCAGTTGTACGATTGCTCCAAAGTTGTCTCAGCGTTCAACTGGGAGATCAAGAACGCGACTATAAAACAAGTAAAAACACAGAAGACATATAACGAGCAGATACCAAGCGTGTGAGTAATACAGACACAGCACACAGAAACGTTATTTCGGCGGAACCTGAGCGAGCGGGGCTTGTCTCTGCGTCAGAGAGAGTTCCCTTATCGATTGGCTGCTCCCCGTGCAACGAGGAGGCGTATAAAATAGACACTTTTAAGGAATTTCACAGACATTTAGTAGGTTACACGGAGTGGAGGCTGACTGAAAGATTCTCCCGTGCACATTTTTAGTCAAACTCAAGTGAAGAACATGCAGAGCTGCGCTAAATCCTGGCGTATTGTCATCAGCAGGTCTATCAACGCTCGCGCACCGTGTAGGAATATCAGCAATAAAGGGGATGTTTTTAAGAAACTGCAAGGTTTAAACGCAAATGTGCGCTGTATGGGCACCTCACAAGTTTTGTGGTCTAGGAAGATTGAACGCATTTTGCCGAGACACGATGATTTTTCTGAAAGACACATTGGACCGGGTGACAAAGAAAAAAGAGAGATGCTCAATACCCTTGGACTTGAGGTAAAGCCTATTTGTTTTTTCATTAACGTAAACCTCATGTTGATCTCCTACTGTTAGATTGTGAGTCTGTTTAAACGCTTTATGTCAGCGTCTTAAAACTTGAATCACATTTTCATCAGAACCGTGCATCAATTTTCGCAGTTTCTATTGATGCCGATAACAATAAAAATAAACAAAATAATAGTGTACACTTTTTCTGTTGCTTTCAGTCAGTGGCTCAGCTTATCGAAAACACAATCCCCGCATCCATCCGCCTGGGAAGAAGTTTGAAAATGGACGATCCCGTGTGTAAGTTGTTCGCAATGCTCTCCGCAGCGGCAGACAGAGGAAACACGTGTCGTTTGTTGTTGTGAATTCATCATTTATTTGCACTGACTGTCTGCGAGGTTAAATTTCATTCCAGCGGTGTTTTAAAACCGTGCCTGGTGTCTGATTTTAGCTCAGCGGAACTAGTCGCTCCATTGAGGGTTTTTAACAAATCTATATATATTCATATATATTTTTTTATTTCGGAATATCTCGAATTAGGGTTTTCTAACGAACCAGACTAACAAAGGAGTCCATCTGAGCGAGGAATGTAGGTTACACGCTCTTTGTGTGCCAATAGACCTTACTGGAGTGTTTTTCACCGTTAAGTCTTCCTTTGAACATATTTGGAGTTGTTTTTGCGGAGCCCGGCGAGCAGCACCAATCTCCTGACGCCCTCAGCCGATGCCAATAGGATGACAATTAGAGTGTAAAGTTCAGCGTCACTGGGCCAGTTTGATCTGGTTAGCAGTAGCGTTACATCACGCGTGCACCCTCAACATACAACTTTGCGTAATAATTGACAATTTATCGGCGTTAACGATGAATATCAGGCGGGACTTTAGGTTGCATTCGCACTTATAAGTATGATAATTATTTCTAGAACACTATACTCAGAAAACGGACGGTTTAAACATACTAATCACATTTAGTACACCGGAATGTGAACAAACACGTTTTAACGTGCATTGTTAGCAGACAACGTGACTCTTAAAATGTAAAACGCGTATGTTTATGCAAATACAAAGTATAAAGTGGCGTCTTGTCTTTAAAAAATAGTTCTGACAACGTTGCACCAACAACCCTTTCTCTAGACTGTTGTTTTCTTCCCAAACTATTGTATGAATGACAAAATGAGGGTTATAAAAGGAATATCGTTAAACATACAATTTACTGTAGTTACTCTGAGGTTTGACATATGGCTGGAGTCAGTTTTCTCATCTGCTTGTGTGTGTCTTTAATGAAGCAAGCCATGCTGAAGCTGATGGGGGGGCTATACTGGATTCTGCTGGTTCAGCTGCACAGAGCTTGATCTGCAAATCCTTTGAGAAATTCACTGCTCAACAATAATGGGCTCTCTAAACTTTCCATTTTGTGGTTTTATGAATATATATGTATTTTTTTCTCTCAAAAGGGTTATGTTAAAACTAGAGTACATTTTAAAACAAATTCAAATAAAAATGCTGTATCAAGACAAGCGGGCTGCGTCATCGACGCACGGATAATCTGTGTTAAACCTAACAAAATGATTATTGTTAGTGTTGAGGGGGTCGGTAATGTGTATTTCGTCCCCCCTCTCTTGCTGTTTTTACTACAGCATTATCTTTGCCCCGTTCAGTTGCTGTGTTGCTAAGCTGCAGCACAATGCCTCGGGAATTTGTGTGTCTCTGTATGAACCGCCTCCAGTGCCCTCAAACCACAAGCGTTAAACTAGTTACCTAGCCATCAGGAAATGGCCCATCTAACGTTTTGCTAATATATTATGAATTTCAAACACGTTTAATGCATATACTAGTCAGTGAGATCATGTGCTCCTGTATTATTCATCAGATCCATGCCATGTGATGTTTTTGAGAAGTCATGAAAAGGTCCTTAAAATATTTACGTGTGAAATTGAAGCTTGTTTTAATTTGATGCCACACAAAACATGGAGTTTTTTTTTTTCCATGGAAGGATTTTAGATCCGTTTTACTGTCAACTCAAGTCATTTAATTAAACAAAACTCTTTTTTTTGCATACTGATTGTGTTTAACAGTATCTACAGATTTTCAAATAATTTTTATCTTTGTGCTTAATCACTACAGGTGAGAATGAAATTCTTGATTCGCTTCAAAAGACTGCGTCGAAGAACAAGATGTGGAGGTCCTATATTGGAATGGGTTATTATAACTGCTCCGTCCCACCAGTCATACAAAGAAATCTGCTTGAGAATTCAGGATGGTATGTGTCTCCTGTTGTTTGAATCATAGTACATTTCAGATTCTGGTGTGAAAAGTGAAGCAACGAAACGTTCGACAAACATCATGGGATTTAAAATTTACAGCCACATGCTGGAACACCTTGTTCATTAGTTTCTCATGGTCAGTACACTTCTAATCAAAAAGCAAATTGCAATTTGATGATTTTTATCATGGAAACAATTAGTGTGCCCAACATAAGGTAAATCTTGTGACTCAGACTGTAGGTCTTTGGTTAGGGATTCAATGAGTTTTTGTGTTCTCTATAGGGTGACCCAGTACACCCCCTACCAGCCTGAGATCTCTCAGGGGCGTCTGGAGAGCCTGCTGAATTATCAGACTATGGTCTGTGACATCACAGGAATGGCAGTAGCTAATGCGTCGTTGCTGGATGAGGGTACTGCTGCTGCTGAGGCCATGCAGCTCTGCAACAGGTTAGTGTGCTTGCTGTTGGAAACCTCTGTAAAGAACATGATAGTTTATCAAGGAGACCTTTGGTCTGTTAGCCAACTCCTGAACCTGCTCGTTCAGGTCTCTGGCGTGCAGGATGGTGTTTCCCCAGGGCTGGGAGTGATCGTTAACACTCACCTGTTCCTTTTCAAAGGCAAAACAAAAGAAGAATGTTCTACATTGACCCACGCTGCCATCCACAGACTATTGCAGTTGTGCAAACCAGAGCCAAGTAAGGCAGTTCACCAACATATAGAATAAAGAAGTGTATATCTGTCCACCCATCTTTCGATCTCTCTCTTTATCTCTATGTATCTGTTTATCAATCTGTCTGGCTCTATTTATCTTTCAATCCTTCTATATGTTTGTCTCTTCATCTGTTCAACTGGCTACCTGTGTGTATCTATCTATTGATCTATTAAACTAGTTCAGCATGTCCCTGGGTGTTTGTTGATTTAACCAATCAGATTTGAAGAACCAGTTTATAGTTTCTGTGAAGTTTAGGCTTACAATCAGTGTTTGGTGCTTGTACATCAGTGTCAGTCATCTATCATTAAATATGATTTTAGGCATTACTCTTGGGTAGGGTTCGGTGTGGAGATATCAGTCAAAACATTTTAATTCAAAACATGTTGACCCAGGAACACGTTGAAATCCTATACCTATCTATCGATCGTTCCATCTATCGTTCCTTCTGTCTATTGTTCTGTCGTTCTATCTATCTATCCATCTGTCTTTTTATTTTTCTGTCTTCTATCAGTCTCTTTGCCTCTCTACCTGTCCGTCTTGTCTCTCTATAATTGTCTTTTCTTGTCTGTCTCTTTGTTTCTCTCCCATCTATTTATACTTCTGTCTGTCTTTCTTTCTTGTCTTTTATCTGTCAGTCTCTCTCTGTTTCTTTTGGTGTTGTTTTTTTTTTTTTTTACCCATCTATCTCTCTAACATCTGTCTTTGTCTCTCTACCTCTACCTGTCTGTTTGTCTGTCTGTATTGATTAAAAGTTTGTATCCTTTAGTTATATTGGTGTGAAGACTGTTCTCAAGCTTCCTCATGAGATGGACTTCAGTGGGAAGGATGTTAGCGGTGTGCTCTTCCAGTATCCAGACACTGAAGGCAGAGTGGAAGATTTCACTGCACTTGTTGATCGGGCTCACAAGGGTGGTGTATGTACCCCTCACCTCTCTCTGACATTTATAAAATTCACATTTACATTTTTGTTACCAGTTTTTACATGCATGCTTTTCATACAACTAAATTGTTTAGAGCTTTTTGTCAATGATGTAAAACCTGGTGTGACCTATCTATCCTATCCTCCGCTTAAATATATTAAAGTGAGATTTGATGTATGAAGTAGATGTTTCTTTAAAAATCTCCCATGTAACTAAAAAAAATAAAGCGTACAGGTGTGGAATGACAAATGTCATTTTTGTTTGAACTATCCAAGTGGTCCTTAATTGTTTCAACAGAACAACTGATTTAAATGTTAAAATGTTTAGATGTTCAGAGCACCAGTTTTGATCTTCTCTTTTGGGTTCTTTTTTTAAAAATTTTTTTTAAAATCAAAGGCACTGGCTTGCTGTGCCACGGATTTGCTGGCGCTCTGCGTGCTGCGTCCTCCGGGTGAGTTTGGAGTTGACATTGCCTTGGGCAGCTCACAGCGCTTCGGGGTGCCTCTCTGCTATGGTGGGCCTCATGCTGCATTCTTTGCAGTCAAAGAAAATCTGGTCAGGATGATGCCAGGAAGGATGGTTGGAGTGACCAGGCAAGTCTATAATTTATATAATTTATATTATAATTGTTTCCTCATCAGTGTTTGTATCAACTGACAAATGCTTTTTGTTACAGAGATGCGGCTGGTAAAGAGGTTTATCGTCTGGCTCTCCAGACCAGAGAGCAGCACATCCGCAGGGACAAAGCTACCAGCAACATCTGCACTGCACAGGTAGATCTTCACAAATCTGTTGGTATACATCTGTAAAGTAGAATGTACTCAGTTTTGATGTCTCAACTCAGGCTCTTCTTGCAAACATGGCCTCCATGTTTGCATTGTATCATGGTCCTCAAGGACTAAGGCACATTGCAGAGAGAACCCACAATGCAACGCTGATTCTCGCTGAAGGCAAGTGGTTTGATTTTATTTATTTTAATTTATCTTATTTAAATAAGAAGTGTTGTGATTGTGAACGTTGTTGTAATAGGGCTGAAAAGAGCTGGGCACAAACTCCAACATGAGAACTTCTTTGACACGCTGAAGATCAACTGTGGTGTGGCTGGCAAGGACATCTTGGAAAAAGCTATGCAGCGGGAGATCAACCTACGGGTGTACAGTGATGGACTGGTGAGGCCTGTGAAAATGTGAAAAATAAAAACAAAAGTTGCCTGTTTTGGGGTTTATTTACTGAAATGTACATTTCATTAATTTATTTGTTTTCAATGTAGTTTGTTGATTGTGGTTTTAGCTCGGAGTGTCTCTGGATGAAACTGTCACTGAGAGAGACTTGGATGATCTGCTCTGGATCTTCGGTTGCGAGTCCTCAGCTGTAAGTTCTCTTCTGATTCAGTATTTCAATCATTGATAAAAAGCCTCCGTTCTCTGTGCCCCAATGAGATTTCTTGTTTTTGACATTTACCAGGAGCTCATTGCAGAGAAAATGAGTGAACGAACAAAAGGACTGCTGGCAAGCCCTTTCAAGAGAACTAGCAAGTTTCTTGTGCATCCAGTGTTTAACAGGTTTGTTCACCAGTTTCAGTGCTAGATTCAAACAAATCAATGAAACTTTTATACATAATCAGGAAAACTGGTTCTTATTTTGTCTAAATATATGGGTGGGCTATTTCTGTATAGTAATTTGTGTATATATTGCTTTTCAATTCAGTTATCACTCAGAGACCAATATTGTGCGTTACATGAAGCGCCTGGAAAATAAGGACATTTCCCTCGTACACAGCATGATTCCTTTAGTAAGTAAAGAATCTGTTTGCAAAGATATTTATCCATTGTAATATTTGTACATGCAAACATCACATTAAAACTGCTGTTGAATTCAGGGTTCGTGCACAATGAAACTGAACAGTTCCTCTGAGCTCATGGTTAGTCTGTATTAATCTGCTCTTTAAATATCAGCACTCTCTTGTTCTGACATTGCCTCATTTCAACCAGTCTGATCTATTCACTGTTTCATTGTAACCTTTTCACAACAGCCAATCACCTGGAGGGAATTTGCAAACATACACCCTTTCGTGCCACTGGATCAGGCCGAAGGTTATCAGCAGCTCTTCAGACAGCTAGAGCGAGACCTTTGTGAGATTACAGGATATGATAAGATCTCCTTTCAACCAAATAGGCAAGTGTCCTGTCAGATATTGTTGTAATGGTATCAAAACTGAGATTTGTTGTAATTTCAGTCAGTGGTCTTGTAGTTGACAAAGCAAAAGTCAACATGACTCAGTTTCATTCAGGTTTCTGGTGCTGATAAGTTTTGGGGGTGTGTAGGCATCTATACGTTTTGCTTGGTTTAGACTTTAACACGATCATTAGCGTACTGTACTCTTGGGCAAGTGTTTTGAAGCAATCTTTGAACTGTGCTGTGCTGATGCAGAAGGCTTGTGAGTGTATATCATGCTATTGATTTTTCTCTGTCCTGTAGTGGTGCGCAGGGGGAATATGCAGGCTTGGCTGCAATCAAAGCCTATCTAAATTCCAAAGGAGAATCTCACAGAACAGTGAGTATCATCTTGCAATGAAACGCTCTGTAGCAAAGTCTGCTCTCATTTAACCTAAAGCCTTGTGTTTTACCTCAGGGCCGTTTGAAAACATGCATGACATTTCGAAGTATCAGGTTGACCCTTCATGACTTTTCCTAATCTTGTGAAAACTGATTGTAAGCAGAATGGCAATGTGATAACACGCTTTAAATGTCCTCCATTTAAAAACCGGTTTGAAGAATGCCAAATAGGTATAATTTAGTTATATTATATGTAATATATTTGTATATGGATGCAATCATTGTGTTTATTTATATTTATATATATATATATATATATATAATTAATTAATTTTCAAATGTCACCCATAAGTGATATGGAATTATGGACAGATATGAAATTGCTGCTTGAAAGGAAAGCAAACAGTTTGAGTTATACTAAAAGTTTAATGCACAGTGAGAATGATCAAAGCATTTTGAACCTGGGATAAAATAACTGAAAAAGTGGTAAATTGTTAGCGGGGAGTAGAAAGGTCAGTGATAAGAAGGTTTAGTCAAGTCATTGCAGTGTTTTGTAATCTGGCCTTTGTTTTTTTTATCATCTTCCTAATAAGCAGATCTTAGATAGCGGAAGCAGCTCTTAAAACAGCCAAGGTTCAAACTGCCATGGTTGAGTAAATAGCCACAGAAAACAACCACCCCTTTACAGGATTCAACTTCAGTGCAAGATTCCATATTTGGAGATTTTTAAGACATACAGTCCTTGGACGATGAGTTTGTCCATGGTGACCTGTTGAAAATTGCATAATGTTAAGCATTTAGACCACTATGTCCTTAGTTCAGAATGTCATATAGTATTGATTAAAACAAACATTTTTATTTCATTTATTTTGGAGTGTTCATAAATTCCTAAATAAATGAAGTTTTCAAACTAATTTCGGGAGGAAGGGCTGACAATTATTAGACACAGCTGGCACCATTTACTAATCAATCCCGCTTCCATCGTAAGCCAATCAAATCCTTACCTCACCACTATAAATAGACAACAGGGTAAAACAAACAAGGCAACTAGACTGACTCTGCATATTCTAGAAAGTCTTCAGGTTTCGGCTTGTAGTTCTGTAACTGTATTTTCCCATGCAATGTGCCAGCCATAGTCCAGTAGCCATAACCAATAGTGAGAGTTTGGGTGAGCTGGAAAGTGATTAACAGATGTTTGTGGACCACTTTGAATGTTCTGATGGTGCCCTTTTTTTTTTTTTTTTCTTCAAGTCCTTAGCCTCAGGTTAAATGTCAGATGCATATGGGGCACAAAACTGGAAACACTTCTGGAGTTTCAAAGTCGTCATCAGATTGGTTGAATTATAGAGGATTTCCAGTAGACGTGTCTCGCATTCGTTAATGTTCTGCCTGGAAACATGCTGTGACGCCCTCACAAATGAGGAAAGCTGTCATGTTTACAATGGTGACAACCAGCACTTATGATTATCTAAACCCTGGATTTTCAAAACTTTGAAGTATTTAAAGTTTACTTGAGTAGTTTTTGGGTACTCTACCCACCTCTGTACCTGTTATAATGGTGACATTTCCCACCCCCTGAAAAGTGATGCTGAAAGGAGACAAGCTGTGATTGGTTGTTTGACATGTCGTCAAAAGGCCTCATGAGTGGGCTATGCTAGATTAACATTTTTTGGAGTCATAAAAGCATTATTGGCATGGTATAGAAGTCCGTAATCAATAAACGGGGTTAAGAGAACATTGAAGAACATTGATGCGTCCTGAGTCCATTAAATATCTAGGTTTTGGGTTTGTGTGCGTGTTCCTTATGTTTTCAAAATGCTCTCAAGGTATGTTTAATCAAAGCAATATAGAAATCCTGGCCGGGAAAAATGGCACGTACCATATGGTCACCTTACTTTCCCTAGTTACAGAAATGTTTTTGTTGTTCTTGTTCATATGGTTGTGTTGTCAATTTAATCTAATGCATTAAATTTGTTCAGGTTTGTCTGATTCCTAAATCCGCCCATGGGACAAACCCTGCCAGTGCTCAGATGGCAGGTATGAAGGTTCAGGTGGTGGAGGTGGATAAAGATGGCAACATTGACGTCTCTCACCTTAAAGCCATGGTATGTACAGTAATTTGTAGTGTCACATTTTTACATCTGCTGTAAACAGGAAGCCTGTATCTTCTGTTAGCTATTTGCACTGACACCCCTGTCTATGATAACATTATCTTAAAAGTGTTAAAGGTGAAGCTCTAGCAGACCCAAACGAAATTGCGAAAATGAGTTCATTGAGGTTCAAACTGGTTTCATGAACACACCTCCAGGCTCTAAACTCACATGTTGCTGTGTCATGTTGCTTAAACAATGTTTTGAAAGCTTAATGTGTATAAAGTACGTTTTGGAGGGGACCAGCCTATTAATAGCTTTGGTTTTGGATAGGAGAAAGTGTTTAACATCCAAAGAAATGACATGCTAAACCTTTTAAAGATGCACATACTTTAAGTACATCCCTTTTTTTTTTTTTTTTTTTTTTTTTTTTTTGCCAGGTGGACAAGCATAAGGCCAACTTGGCTGCCATTATGATCACATACCCCTCCACTAATGGTGTGTTTGAGGAGAATGTGAGTGAAGTGTGTGAGCTCATTCATCAGAATGGCGGACAGGTGTACCTGGATGGTGCCAACATGAACGCACAGGTCAGATGAAGAACATACAGCAACATAGTAGTGACCATTAGTTAACATGGTTACAATATGTACAAACAATGAGCTCCTACTAATACAGGGCTGGCCAACTTCGGTCCTGGAGGGCCGGTGTCCTGCAGTGTTTAGCTCCAACCCTAATCAAACACACCTGCCTGTAACTTTCTAGTGATCTTGAAGACATTGATTAGCTTCTTCAGGTGTGTTTGACTAGGGTTGGAGCTAAACTCTGCAGGACACCGACCCTCCAGGACTGAAGTTGGCCACCCCTGTACTAATATATAACACACAGTGGGTACGGAAACTATTCCGACCCCCTTACATTTTTCACTCTTTTATATTGCAGCCATTTGCTAAAATCATTTTAAGTTCATTTTTCTTCCTCAATGTACACACAGCACCTCATATAGACAGGAAAACACAGATTTTTTATTTTTTATTTTTTTCATTTTTATTAAAAAAGAAAAACTTAAATATCACCTGGTCCTCAGTATTCAGACCCTTAGTTCAGTATTTAGTAAAGCACCCTTTTGGTCGAATACAGACATGAGTCTTTTTGGGAAAGATGCAACAGGTTTTTCACACCTGGATTTGGGGATCCTCTGTCATTCCTCCTCTCCTTGCAGATCCTCTCCAGTTCTGTCAGGTTGTATGATAAACGTCGGTGGACAGCCATTTTTAGGTCTTTCCAGAGATGCTCAGGTGGGTTTAAGTCTGTGACTGTTCCTGAAGGGCCCAGCCAGAGTCCTGAGTTGTTGTGAATCCACTTCTTCGTTATTTTAGCTGTGTGCTTGGGGTCATTGTCTTGTTGGAAGGTAAACCTTCGGCCCAGTCTAAGGTTCTGAGGACTCTGGAGAAGGTTTTGGTTCAGGATATCCCTGTACTTGGCCACATTCATCTTTCCCTTGATTGCAACTAGTCGTCTTGTCCCTGCGGGACTGTATTGGACAGACGATGAGCAGTGCCTGGTTTTCTCCACACATACCGCTTGGAATTAAGGCTAAAAAGTTCTATCTTGGTCTCATCAGACCAGAGAATCTTATTTCTCACCATCTTGAACTCCTTCAGGTGTTTTTTTTAGCAAACTCCATGCAGGCTTTCATGTGTCTTGCACTGTGGAGAGGCTTCTGTCGGGCCACTCTGCCATAAAGCCCCGACTGGTGGAGGACTGCAGTGATGGTTGACTTTCTACAACTTTCTCCCATC
>JAUMHI010000040.1:15266926-15292127 GCA_032359435.1 Enteromius unitaeniatus | reverse complement strand
TATATATATATATATATATGCACACACACAATCGTGTATATATTCAAGAAAATTATGTTATGTTTTATGTTAAATATATTTATATAATGGAAATTATATGAATATAAGTATATACAAGTAAATACATTTGAATATTTTCCAAATATATACTGTACGTGTGTGTGCATATATACATAATAAATATACACAGTACACATGTTATTTACACAAAATTACACACTATTTTGGATGCAATTAATCGTTACCCAGCACTAAAAATATTGTGTGTGTTGCTTAATATGATTAATCAATTAATTATGTAAACAACACTAACAGAAAATTACAATAGCAAAGAAATCATTTATGAATTAGTCTGTACCTTTGTTTATTGCAGTTTACAGCAAATCATTGTATGATTTTACTTTTTTCTCCCCAGTATACTGGTTGGCTGGAGCAGAATTATGTTTCATAATGAGCTCAGTGTTCTTTATAGTCCCTCTGATGTTACTGAGACGGCTGAGGAGACAGAAGGAGGAATAAGATTGAGAGTTTTAGGATTCACTCTTGTGTCATAATGGGGTCAGCCCTCTTTTTCTCTTCTGAAAGCATTAAAGCCCACTAAGGAAAGTTTGCCTATATAAAGTGTTTACAATGAAAAAAGTATTTGTGCTTTATGAAATTGGTTTACAATAAAAAAAAGTACTTGTGCTTATGAAAATACAGACTGTAAATAGTAAAATATTTTATTAATGTATTTTTACAACACTTAATCGACAGATGCAAATGTTTTTGCTTGTTTCATTGCTACTGTTTTGTAAGAATGACATATATTTGGTTAATACTGCTGCATATATATTGTGGATACTGATTGAATCTTCTCAGTCAGATTTCTAAAATAAAAAAAATAAAAATAATTATTGTCTACTGTTCTATTTTTCTTTATTTTTTGTTGATTTGTATGATGATGTGTTTTTTTTATTATTGTTTTATTAGTGCAAGAATAAATAAAAATATACAAGCAATTATTAATATTTTATCAGAGAAAGAAAAATTACAATTATTAGCAATGAACCTAATAGGGAAACAAAGACGAGGTATAAAAAAGATTACAAACACTCAATAAGAGTTTTAAACTTATTACAAGTTCTGTGTAGGTGTAGAGACCATTTTCTCTCAAAATAATACATTTTCCATGTGTCATTTCATGCCATTAAGATCATATGCTGAGAAAAAAAGAAAGATGTAATATAAAAATAAAAAATCACAACTTTTCTTTCCACGGAACATTAAATATAATTTTACTGAGTTTAAGCAGGTCGATAACTACATTTTACCTCATCCTCTCTTGAGTTATGTCTTACTATCAGACCACCCTTCATAATAAAAGTCCCCGCACCGACTGATCTTGTTGTCAACTTTGAGCTTAATCTTTAATTATTTGGCCTACCAGTTGTACATCTCAACCGAACGGAATACGTCTTTTTAAAATGGAGTTTGTTATAGACCAGAAGGTATGATATATTTTACTATTGTTTTTTTTAAATATAGTTTACAATCATGACCGTGTTTACACTAGCGCAGATGTCTTGTCTACGCGAGCTATCTAGAAAGCCCATATGGTTCGTTAACCCCGTCACAGAAGAGCTGCCGAAAGCTGTCGACAGCTAAACATGTGACACACTGACCCTGTCACGTTATTTCAAATATAAGGATGAATCTCACATGCTAGAGTTTGAGTCGAAGAAGTTTGCATGATATCGTAGCTGCCTGCTAACCGAGCCAATATAATCTCCATTACGACAACAGTCCTGCAAAAGCTTTATATACATTTACTTATGAGTCCGAATATAATAAACGCCGGCGTGTAGCTAATATTAAGTGACTTTGGTTGAGTGGATTTTGACATAAGACTGTTTGCTGAGCGGCGTTTAGTGTTTAATGTGGTTGCTGCGTCATTATTTTGTATTTGCACATGGATTCAGCACCGCTTGTTTAAACGCAGAATTGTGCTTTCCATACAGTGGTTGGTTAATTAATTTCTTCAACTTCATTTCAGCTCTAGCATGTTGTCTTATCACCAGTCTGTTCTTTGAACCCGTTTCTGTGCTCACAGATAATGAAGGCTGGAGTTTTGGATCCTCTCAGGTTGTTTGATTCATAGCCTTACACAGCAACACAAAATGGAGGATCATTTAAAAAGGTAAAAATAGCTGACAATGTGGAATCTTTATTTCCCCCTTTACTTATTTATTATTTTATTTACCAGTCATATCAAGCCAGCATTGACAATTTATTAATTAGCTAATCTTTTTAGATTTGTGTTCCAGCTAAAGCCTCAAGAAGAGTTAGGACACTTAAAATGTATGGATTTCTTTGCATTGTATACAAAACGAATCCAATATCAAACCAAGTGCTTTCTGCTGATGTGACAGACCCTCAGAACTAACACTTTCCCAGGGAGAGACATAAATAACAGAGGGTAGATTTACAAAACTTTAGTTTCCTTCATTAGGGTAAATTCTGGCTGTTAAATTAACTAAAATGGAAAGATGTATATTAAAAGAATTCGAAAAATGTAATTCATTAGTACATTGTGGCCACAGTTTTCCTAAAACATAACCATGAATTAAAAAGTGATTTGTGACCTTGATATAATTCTTTACTTTCCTGAACCATTTTTTGAAAATGTAAACCAGTTGGTTAGGTACACAAACGCACCAATCATTGAGAAACCTTTAATGAAACCTGAGAAGTTTCTCTCCATCCATTGACATCCCAGAAGATTTTATATATAAATAAATAAACTGCATCTTAACCATGAATCATTTCTGCTAGCATATGACAGCAGTAAAGTGTCACAATCATTCTTGTCTTCATTTTTTTTTTTTTAAGCAATTTTATCAGTTGCTTTCAGTTGTCCAACCGCTTTTTAGGGCTACTTTATATCAATGCATCAAAGAACAACAATGAAAATCTGTACTAGTTTTGACTAGTTAAATGATCAGTTATCGGTTTTTATCTTTATTGTATCTTTACACAGAGCTCCATATAAAAACAAAACATGCCAGTCGTCGCCTGAAGACTGGTTCAAGAGAAGGCAGAGATCAGTAGACAATCAGCATGACATGGTACCGAGAACGCAGGTCAACAACAGCAGCTCTCACATTAACAAGAGCGCTGATCTCAAAACCCAGCATGGTCTAAACCATGGTTCAAGCAAGCAAACTGAAACGGTCTGATTCTGTTATGGGCATTGACATGATATAATTCTAAATGATGTTTCACATTCGAAAGCCTACTAAAGTTCTTTGACCTTTCAGATACTGAAGGACAACCGAGCTGAGCCTTCATTTCAGGACAAAAGAATCAGCAGGAGATCAAAAGACAGAGGTGCTTATTCTTTTTTTAAGTATAATTTAATTTAAAAAAGTATAATTTAAGATATTTTTAAGTATAATTTCTTGATTAAATCCTAAATGGATGATTTGTTTCTGCTTCCAGGTTACAGAAGGACCAAACCTTCCCCAAACCCTGCAGAAAGAGCCAAATCGGCCATTACATGTAGTAGCACATTTGAAATGAAACTTGCTGATTTCCCTGAATTAAGTGATATCACACCAAGTAACCCTACAGTAGCTTCCCTGCACCAGGAGCCATGGGTCTGCGCTGGTGCAGTCATGCCAGCAGAGCGTCAGAGTTCACCAGCACCCATCTGCAAGGTAACCTTCATGCATGGTGATTTGGGCCAAAGAGCACATCGTTCTGTTAAAGCACAAGCTGTGTGCTGGCTTTACGGCCTCAATTAAACTTTTTTTTTTTTCTTATTAGAATATACCAAAACGAAGAACCAAGTCGGCACAACAAGTCCCATCCAGTGGAAAGAGTGACATATCATTAGCTGTCACAGCAGGTGAATATCTGCAAACATTTTGCAGAAATCAATCCGTTTTCTTAATACACGTCTTTCTTTGTCTCATGGTACATTCAAGTCATCATATTAAGAGTTAGGAAGTTATTATGGTGTCTGGTGCTTCATTCACTTTGTTCAGACCAAGATGTTAATGTACCCAGAAATCAGTTGTGTTTTGCTTCATATTTTTATTCAATTTATAAAGGTGCTGTATATTGAATAGTTATATATTTTGTTGTAATTGTACAATATGCTTGTATTTTGTAAGTAAAAAATATGCTAGTTATATTGTAATTGGGGGGAAAACATTAAATTAATTTCAACAATTCAGGGCTTAAGACAGTTTCCCACAATTCATGTGTGTACAGCTCATGAATAAGATCTTTGACAAACAACACCATTATTTTGCACAATGTACATTCTTATTGAATATTCAGTTTCCCTTGGAAATGCTTTTTTTTCCCAGAAGTGGATTGTAAGAAGAAAATCAGTACTAAAAGAATTAAATGTATCAAATTGTTTAAACCCCCAATTTGATTTAGATCAGGACAGTGCGGTATCCAATCCCACTGGATCTTCTGCTCAGTCCTGGGCAAACATTGCTTCTCAGCCTCCCAGAGTCATACAGAAAAGCCTCAAAGCCAACACACTGTCTCAGGTAAGCTGCTGCTTTGTTTTTTGGGATGTTTCAATCTACAGCTGTACAAAATAGACAGTTTTCTCCTTATTATTTTGACTAGGAGGATTTAACTTCACAGCCAGTAGAACAGAAAACAGAGAAGAAGAAGAGGAAGAAAAAGAAGAAATCCAAAACAGCATCTGAAAACACAGAGGAGATCTTAGAGGAACATCTAATACAGCAGGAGCCTCCTAAATTTGAGGTAAAATGTCACATCTGTATGACGTGTGATTTGATATTTTCTGATAATACATTTTAGAAGTTTAATGTTTTAAGGTGTTACATGGAAATAAATTGCTGTGTAAAACCATTATTGTTAACTAAAGCTATTAAAACCATTTTTGTTCATTAAAAAAAATATAAATATTAGATGGAGATGCGTAAATTAAGTACTGAAATTACTACAAATAAAATGGAATATAGAAATATAAAACTAATAAAAATGACAACGGCACTAATAATATAATACTAAAAGAACCGGTATAAATACATTTCATTCACTATTATGCACTTTATTTTAGAATATATATTTTAAAATATTATTGTGTTGTGTATAAATACACACACACATATATATATATATATATATATATATATATCATATTTTATTATTATTGCTAATCTTTTTTTTTGTAGGACGAAGAGGAGTTTCCAGACCTGTCACTTGCATTTGTGAGTTCATTCGCTTGGTTTGAAGCACCTCTTTATGCCAGCAATCCAGCAGTTCATATAAAATGTTTGGTATATTTGCACATGTTAATTGTTTCATCTGTAATTTTATTGATGCAGGACCTGAAAGGACATTCAGTAGCACAAAAAGAGGGATTGTCCTTGCACAAAGGCACTACATCCACTTCTGCGTCCAGTGACCCTAAGAAAACACAGGTTTGTGTGTTTTTCCAGGTTGATGTTTAAACCCCATATAATCTGAAAGGATGTACAACTGAAACGTAAATCAGAGTTCAAAATTAATGATTTAGGCCCAAACCCAATTCTACCCCTTACTCATACACTGTCCCCTCCGTTCTCCGTTTGGCGTGTTCACGTGTAGGGGTAGGGGTGTCTCAATTCTCTTTTGGTTGGAGGGGTAGGGGGGAAGGGCTAGATACGTGATTTGCTGAGGACAAATGCAAAAAATCACTGCATCCTGGAATTTGTGATAAACATCAGCGCATGTCCTCTGATGTAACGTTAGGATCTAGTGGCAATGGATAACTGTGTAGAAGTGGTGTCCCATTTCTTAGGGGAAAATTTTTAACCCTTCCCCTTTCCACTTCATTTCAAGGGATGAGGGGTAGGCAAAGGGGTAGAAAATAGAATTGGGATTGGGCCTAAATGTTTTGTTGAAGAAATTAGATGGTCACTCACACATTGTAATTGTTTCATACCCCATCTTATCTCATCAGACTAGTCAGAAGAAGTCAAAAGTTCCTGTAAAGCTTGACCTTGGAAACATGCTGGCCGTTCTTGAGGAGAAGCAACAGTCCCAAAAATCCAAACAAGACCAGCGACCACTAACACTTTCAGGTATTTGGCGGAAATATATGATCAGATACTCTTTGTAACACAATATTAGAATTAATTTGACTGGTGTGTTAGTTGGAGGAGCACTACCTGTAGTCCACAAAGAACCTGCAGTTCAGAAAAAGCCATGGCAGCAAGAGAAGACACCGCACAACCCACTGGACTCCACCTGTCCATTAGTGAAGAAAGGAAAACAGCGAGAGGTTCCCAAGGCAAAGAAACCAACGCCACTCAAAAGAGTGAGTCCAGTGAAGTTTCAGTGTGTGATTTCAGTGCCACAACTGGAGTGTCACTTAATGTTTGGTGCAGAAATTACAAAAATAATCTCTTTTGAATTTTGAGTCTGTTTTTGATCAGCATTCCTGAAGATGTTTTGCTATTTGAACCCCTGAGGTCATTCTTCGGGAGAGAGAGGAAAGGAAACAGAACCGCCTGCTGGAGGAGAGAGACCCGGCCCGAGTGGCCACCGAGGCTGGAGAAAAGGAAACTAGTAATCGTGAGGATCCTTCTGAAACGAGCCATGATGACCAGGAGCAGCATCTGGACACAAGTATGAAACACAGCACTGTAAAATATTCACATGAGTTTTATCAGAGTAGGAAATGTTCATCAGTGTTTTTCTAATATGAAGAATGAACTTGTTATAACGTGTATCAGATATAGATGACAACCCTGAACTGGTTAGTACCGAGGAGTCAGAGAGTGGCCAGCCTGGTTCACCATCTCATCACAAGTTGGATGATAGCATGTCAGAAGATGCAACACTAAAATCCTGGAATCCTAATTCTAATCCCAATCTTCCTAAAATCCACAGCAGGAAGTTCAGAGAGTAAGAACATCAGTCTCGTTTGTTTTTTGCTTGGTTTTGTTTCTCAAACATATGCTATGCATATTGTTCCCAAAAAAGGTTTGAATAAATTAATGGATTATTTTCTGGTGATGAAAATAAATAAATAAATAATAATAATCATAATAAAAAATAATATATATATATATATATATATATATATATAATAAACAATGGTAAACACAATAATAAAATTAATAATAATTATTATAATTCAAGGTTCATTAAATGAATTTAATGTTAATGAATTAACATTAAAAAGTTGTCAATATATTTGTTACAAATGTTTATTAGTCTTTGTTATATTATTAATATATATATATATATATATATATATATATTAATATAATATTTATTAATAAACTTTGATTTTAATGATGCATTAGTAAATATAAAATAAATTAACTGGCATTATTAAATGCTTTAGTTTGTAAATGAATGTAATTAACTAATGTTAACAACTAGAACCCTATTGTAAAGTGTTCCCAATATTATTATTATTTCATTTACTGTCATTCATTAATTGATAACATTTGTTTTTCCTTCTTCTACAGCTACTGCAACCAAGTGCTTAGAAAAGATGTCGATGAATGTGTGAGCAGCTTGCTGAAGGAGCTAGTGAGGTTTCAGGATCGTCTTTATCAGAAGGACCCCATGAAGGCCAGGATGAAGCGCAGGCTGGTCATGGGCCTACGAGAGGTGCTGAAACACCTCAAACTCAGGAAGGTCAAGTGCGTTATCATTTCCCCCAACTGTGAACGTATTCAGTCCAAAGGTAAGGTGAATTTACAGCAGCAAACTCACATTTTAATTCGTTGTTGCTGATGGGGGCCTGTTTTGTTAATGTAGGCGGTCTAGATGAGGCTCTTCACACCATCATCGACACATGCCGGGAACAAGGAGTCCCGTTTGTGTTTGCCTTGTCAAGGAAGGCTCTGGGCCGCTGTGTTAATAAAGCTGTGCCCGTTAGCTTGGTGGGCATCTTTAATTATGATGGCGCACAGGTAAGTGTCAAAAATTTCTGTTTATAGTTGTGGTAAATATCAAAGTTGTGATATTGATACTGATTAATCTGGTGCACTTTGTGTTTGATGGCTACAGGACCACTATCACAAGATGATTGAGTTATCAGCTGAGGCCAGGAAGGCCTATGAGGTGATGATTGCAAATCTGGAGGCTGTATCACAGGAAGAACAGGAGGAGCAGCAGGAGGAGGAGCCATCAGGGGAACCTTCTGGAACTGAAGAGCCAGAGTACAGTACGTCCAAAATAAAAGACTTAAAAATAGCAAGAATTTATTGCTTTTGCACACAGTACTGCAGTTTCATTATCCTTTTAGTTAACTATTCTGTTAAACTGCTCCATTAACAGTTAAATATGTAAATGTGTAACTTAACCGCTGGGTCATTCTGTGTCAAATCAACCAAATTTCAGAAACTTCCACAGCTCGAATTTTTTTCATTTAGTCAATATTTTTGCTGAAAGATAAACATGTATAGTGATAAAAGCCAAAATATAAAATTTCATATAGGTGTATATGAATGTACGTATAGTATACGTACATTCGTATATGTACGTATAGACTCAGGAGTTTGTTTGTGTAATTATATCTCTATATGGTGGTTGGTTGATTTCTTATAACATGAAATAAAAAATACATTAAAAGTGACGGTAAAGAAATTTGCATGGTTATAAAACACGCCTAGTTCTTTTAAACATTTTGTTGTTAAGTCCTGAAAAAAAAATCTATGATGGTTTCAACAAAAATATCAAGCAGCACACCTGTTTTCAACATTGGTTTGAGCGGTATCAAATCATCACATTAGAACAGTGGTCTCAACTCAATTCACGGAGGGCTACAGCTCTGGAGAGTTCTGCTTGGATGTTTCTAGTAGTTTTGAAGTACCCTGATCAGCTGGATCAGATGTGTTTGATTAGGGTTGGGCCAAAACTGTGCAGAGCTGTGACCCTCCAGGAATTGAGTTTGAGACCAATGCATTAGACTAATTTCTGAAGGATCATGTGACACTTGGGGCATATACTTATTTTTGTTTTTGTAAAATAAGAGTAAATACAAAATAGACAATTATTGATTGAATAACCAGCCTGAAACTAGTATTTGAAAGCGTCATTAAAGTGGTTATCAATTGTTACATACGTGACTTGAAAACATATTTTATTCAACAAGAATTATTCGGTCACTCTTCACTCATTTAATCTGTTTCTGTTTTCTCAGTGAAAGTCTGGAAGAAAATGCTCGAGAAAAATTACAACCACCCTTTCCTTAATTTCGATGACCAGTTTTCATCGATTTCCATTAGTTCAGAGCAGCTGCTGGATGACCGTGAAGGAAGTTGATGGAAGTACATCGACGAATGAGACAAAATGTCTGTTTTTGTTTGTTTTGCAGAGCTGAGGTCACGCTTCTGTGACACGGAAACAGATCTCTACAGGGTTTCAAACCCCGCTTGAGCCTTTAGCACCCTGTGAAAAATGTCAGGAATAGCTTGAAGTACCAAATGTGCCTGTATAGAGGATTTTATGAAATGATGTACGCATATATTACTGTAACCTGGAAATCGTGTATTAAACCGAGAGGCAATACAGTTGAAAATAGCCCTTGACTAAAAATATTTTCCTATAGGTATCACATACTTTGATGTTTCCACAGTCTGAATGGTGAATATTTTTGCAAGTAGCTATTATCCCTCTATTTCTATTCAAATAAGTGTAACAGTTTGATAAAATGACAGAATCAATCTAAACCACTTAATTTATGTACATGTTTACATTTGTAAATCAAATGTATTTTTCTTCTCCAGATGAATGCACAATTGTTACTGATCATGACCACTGTGTTTGCAGCCCACGTGTCGTCATTAATTCTGAAGGCTCATAAAGCAAATGATTGTTATGACCATGAACTGTTTGTGGGAATACCTGTCCTTCCTAGAACTTCTTAAACATAGCTTACCTAAATCATAGACCTCTCTTTTAATTTATAACTGTCCTCTGGCTGTTCCTCAGCACTAGCTAAACCATTAATACTGAGTGCTCGAGGTGGTTCTCCTTCAAATTCTCAGTGTTCATTTAGCTGTATGCCTTCATGCTGTTGACTGCAGTTAATAGGAAATGTGTGTTATGCACTTGTGTAGTACTCCGTGGTCCATGGCATATACATGTAGCATAGAGCTAACAATTCAAACTTCACGTGGCAGTAACGAATCATTTTCACATGCAAACCTTTATACATGCTTCTATGTGTTTTCAGAATGTTGACTTTGGGACCAAAAACAACTTTGTGATTGTGAAGGTTTTAGAGTTTTCTCTAGTATTTGCAATAAATCCATTGCAATAAATAATCTTGTGTCGAAAATGTCCTTTCTTAAAATACCATAATAAATGAATAGAAATCAATAATGAACAGGGATGGTTTACCAAAGTGAACGTTCGGTCATTTACTCACCCTCCAGTTGTTTTTTCTAGAGTTTGTTACTCCTGCTAAACACAAAACAAGATATTTTGGATAATGTTCGTAAACAAATAGTTTATGGTCTTCGTTGATTTCCATTATAGATTTTTTTCCATACTATGGATTTCAATGTGGACCAGCAATTGTTTACCAACAAAAATAATAATAATTACTAAAATAATAATAATAATAACGTACTCAACAATTCTTCTTTGACTTACGTATTCCGACGTTTTAGAGACTATAACTGCGCCTAATGTATGCTTTCTTCTAGGCGCAAGCAGACGCAGATTTCGCACATGCGCGCTCTTTCACGCGGATGTAAAGCATGTATAAAACAAGCATGGCGGAAGACATATTTTTTTTAATTGTTATTTTTGGGGGTTTTTTGCGCAAAAAAGTACTCTCGTAGCATCGCAAAGGTAAGTTTGAGCCACGGATGTCACATGGACTGATGTTTTTACCATGTTTCTGGATCTGGGATCACTTCAGTTGTGTTGCTGTCTATGGAGGGTCAGATGGCTCTCTGATATCATCAGAAATACCTTCATTTGAGTTCAGAAGATGAACAGGGCTCTTATGGGTTTGGAACGAAATGAGGGTGAGTAACTAATGACAGAATTTTCATTTTTGGGTAAAAATTAACCCTTTAAAGGTATTCGCTTAAAAAAACTGCCCTCGTGTCATTCCAAGCCCATGAGGCTTTTGTTCATTTTGTTCCTCTGTTAAAGGCCTTTTCACCAGACGTCCCTGGACAGAAATGACATGAGGGTGAGTGAATAATGACAGAACTGTATAATTATTGCATACAACATACCATCACATCTAACCTCGCTCCAAAAACTTGAAAAATGTATGATCTTATTTATAGGCTACTACTAGAGAAATCGAAAAGAATGTTAAGTGATCTGGAATGAAACCGCCACTTTTTGGCCGAACCCTCTGAAAATGTTTATTTTATCCATCAATGTTTAACTTCTTTGTAATATAATTTTATTTAGGCTTAAGACTAAAAAAGTGTTTATTCAAATGTTATGGTCAAAAATAAAATCATTCCTACCCTGTGAGTGATTTTCTCTGGACATTATCCAGAAACAACTTAAAGGAAATTACACATGCCACTGGCAGTGAAAGAATGCAAGGAACTCAAACTAGAAACAGCAGTGCACCATTGTGCTAACAGTTTTTACATACCATCATATTACATTTCTTGCCAAATTAAGCATTGCGTTGTTACATCACAAACAAAATACATATTTTTACCACAACGATATAAAAACAAATAGATTGCATTCTAATTTCAACTACACAGAAAAGCTGCACAATAGTTCTCTCATGCTGAACCGAGTGTTTGTCCTTGTGTAGTGTTAAGTCAATGTTTGACTCAAAGTAACTCTTTACTGCTGCACTGCAGACCATAAATGTTCCATGATGAGACCAGCTGACCCGTCTGTGTCTGCCGCTGTAACTAGCCACTCTATATAAGGTGAAAAGAAAAAACCATTAAAGGCCTTCCAGACGGTTTTGGGCTCACAGCCCATGTGTTTGGTTAAGCTTTGACAACCCTTTAGTGCAGATCTAATATATTATTTGACATTAGTCTTAATTCTGGTTATTGTCTTGAAGAGTGCCCAAGTTCAGATAATTATAAATCAGACGGACACATCCGATGATAGTCTCTTTACCATAAAACAAGTGAATATCAATGACTATTTTACCATTAAATCAGTGTTATAAATCAAGATTCAATCAAACTGAATTAAGAGTGACATAGAAATACTAGATCCAGTTCAATAAATACACAAAGAAATCTCACAGTTTTTATATTCATAGTATCATTGTGAATAAACATACAAAATGAGCTTTTCTGTATTTCAAAATGAAAATTCATTATCACAATCTTAACAGCAATCAACTGTAAAAGATCAGGAGCAGCAAGCGTTGAGAAAAGTGCTAGTTCTCTAGAGAAAGTGGGTGAGTAGGATTTCACCATCAAGTCAACGTCTATATTGATCCTGGAACAGCATTTCAATCAGAATTGAGGGATAATTTTTCAGGAAATATCTGTTTTAGGCTTATAATCAGGGTTAGCAGCTATTAATCAGCTATTATTTCACACTGATTTCAGGAATGCATTGTGGGTAGTGTTAGGTTTAGGGGTAGGGATTGAGATAAGTCTCTATTTTTGGACAGTAATGTTGATCCAGGATCATGTCTTACTCGGCAAAATCACAATGGACAGAAAAAAAAAGGTAGAACTCTGGTGGGATGTTTTATGTGCATCTGCTATGAGGTAGTAGTTTGAAGAAACATTTAGAAAGGGGTATTATTTTAACAGCGGTTGGTCGATGTGTAATGGGTTGGAATTATGCATCTTTTTAGTCTAATTTTCAACCAATTACTGCAACATCCTGCTGTTTAGCCTGAATTATCCACAGAAACTGTTTTGTATTTATGCAAACTGTGTCTGTACAATACAACATAACGGGTGCGTTTCCCAAAAGCACTGTTAGCCAACTATGGTTGCAATTCTGCTGTTACTAGAATCTATAGCTCCAAAATGGTTTTACAACATTGTGTGATTGGAAGTACAGCTCTGTAGTTACATCCAGTTAACAGATCATGCACTTGAGTAAAATAAGCAAGCTGATATATAATACTTATTTGCACAATTTAATTCTATGTCTTCCTGTTTGTCAAGAAAATGAAAGCGCAGTTTTTGAAGAGTGTGAATGCGCTCTTGTCCTCAAAGGAAACTGCAAATGAAGCAATACAGTGGCAAACAAAAATATTATAGTCCTCAGATGTCATTTTTGTTATTTAAATCAATAATCTGACATTAAATTGACAAGTAATAACTCCAGCAACTGTGTGACCTCTAGATTGTTGAAACAATGTGGTTCAAATAATCAAGTCAGTAGTTGCAGGAATCGGTTATGAATAGCACTATGCTAGTTCAGCAGCAAGTTATGTCATTGTACAGGAAACGCGCCCCAGACCGCTGAAAGAACCCTTCTCACATCTCTACTTACAAAGTGCTTGACAGTTAGAGCAGGACACAACCAGACAAAATAATCCCAAACCCCTGAAATCAAAGTCACAAAATAGTCAAGATCCACTTGAAAATGTTGTCAGGGTTTCCAAGTATCCCAGAGGTTCAAAAACACCTCCCGTTTCCTCAGCTTTAGACGTTTTGTCACATTTGACCTCTTTGTGTTCCTGTACAGGGATGCTGTCTTGTAGTACAAGGATGTTATCACTGATAACGTCACTGACCATGCTGTAGTCCTCCCTGACCCGAGCTTTCTGGTATTCATCAACCTCAACGTACTCCGTGAGTCCAGCAGAGTCAATGCTGACATGCTCACAATTACTACCGGAGCTCATTTGAGTGTTTTGGTGCTGAGCTTTTACTGGTGAGAAATCGCATTTAAGGTGAAGTAGTTGTTGAGGCTCTCCAAGG
Organism: Enteromius unitaeniatus; assembly: GCA_032359435.1. NCBI lineage: Eukaryota > Metazoa > Chordata > Actinopteri > Cypriniformes > Cyprinidae > Enteromius > Enteromius unitaeniatus. The sequence goes on along the minus strand of JAUMHI010000040.1, from coordinate 15,278,253 downwards.
ACACTGCTGGTGGCACTTAGCTGATTGGAGACGGTCCCAGCGTGGACGTTTTCACTCGGTGGTGTTTTTAGATCCTGACTGCCGTTCAATGAGATCCTGACGCTGTTTTGAGAGATCTTTTGTGCATTATCTGTGGGACGATTATGTCTCTTTTGGTACTGAAAATGAGCTTTGCCATCAAAATCCATTTCCTCATAGTCAGAGACCATGAGACACTCAACTTGATGGTTCAAACTTTGGGCTATTTGAGGATATCCTGGAGTAATCAGTGCACTGAAGATCTCCTCAGACGTCCCACTCTGTGAAATGAGAAGTAAAACGATCTTTGTATATTGGCATTGCAGTTTTATGTGGTCAGTACACTGGCATCCCCTCCTATTTTTGTGGCCATGATGGAACATTTCAACACAGATTGTTCAGAGGAATTTTGTGAAGTTGTTATTGACAAATTGGTCAGTTAAAAATTATTTGGGATTTAACAGCAAACCCACAGCTAGTCAAAACAGCAAAGTAATGGCCCATTTAAAAGGACAGTTCACCCAAAAATAAGAATTTGGTCATCACACACTTCTGTTGAACACAAAACAATATGTGACCCTGGACCACAAAACCATTCTAAAGTGGCTGGGGTATATTTGTAGCAATAGTCAAAATACAATGATCCATTTTACTTCTATACCAAAACATCATTAGGATTGATCATATCCCATGAAGATGTTTTGTAAATTTCCTACTTTTAAATATATTAAAACTTAATATGCATTGCAATTTGAATAGTGATTTATTTTTTATTTTTTTTTACCCTCAGTCTTTCAAATGGTTGTATCTTCGCCAAATATTCTATTCTAACCAATTTTGAAAGATTGACACTTATAACTGGTTTTGTTGTCCAGTATCACATATTTTGAAGAATGTTCATAACCAGACAATCATTCCCTGTTCACTTTATTGTATTTTTGACCATACAATGAAAGTGAACAGAAACCAGAACTGTTTGGTTATCAACATTTTTCAAAATATCTTCTATGTTTTACAGAAAATACAAAGTCAAACAGGTTTATCATGTAAATAAAATAAAGCCCAAAAGTAAAACTAAACTTCATACAACAAAACTGCACCTTAGAAAAATAAATGAATCAAATAATATATAAATGAATGCATAAACATGTTAGTGTCTGCTGTACCTTAAGAAGCTGGGCGTTTAAGCCACTGATTTTAGGTCCTGGAACTGGTGGCAGTAAAAAATGCTTTACCCTAGAGAAGAATAAAAGATATAGGCCTACAGAATTAGCTTGCTATTTTATTTTATTAATTATAAACTTTTTGTAGTGCAAGTTGTTTTATCGGTAAGGTTTTGCACTTTGTTATTCTTCTACTCGCTTACAGCAGCTAACAAATCAGAAGAAAAATAAAGTACTGTATATACAATGTTATACTAACGTCCAATTTCTGTCACACATTAGAGAATACTGCATTCTGAAGGAAGTTTTGGGCAAACATTTTTTTTATAGTTATCTGTGTAAATCCCTTTGTTATCGTGATATGCTTACGGTTTCATCTTGATGGTCAGCACTGCTGCAGTCAACAGGAAAACGATGACTGTTAGCATGACGGAAAAAATCATAATCCAATTCTGTGTGTCAGACATATCTGCAATGTGAGAAACACAAATCCTTGTATAAGTTTTTTTGCTATATATATAATATAATAAAAAAAAACTTTATTCAATTCATTATTTTTAATATAGCCTGGACACCGTTATGCAAGGCTAAAATGCTGAGTAACGCAGCACAATGGCTGGAGGTGTGAAAGATTGGGTTGCTGGAGCTGGTATCATCTTACTGTCTGGAATCTGGATGAAGGAAGAGCAGCTCCATTCACTCCAGGGGCTATGGTCTAGTTTACAGCGCACTTGCACAACGTAATTTGCTCCTGGCTGTGGACTGTAGATGCTAAACTCCAACTGTTTTCCAGCACTATATGACTAAAAAAAACACAAGAACCAAAACTTTGTCTCAGTCGTAGTTAAATTTCATGCCATCAAAACTTTAAAATGCAAAAATTAGACTCTGAATCTCACATCCCAACTGCTGTCCTCCTCGTCTCTGCTGTTGTCAATTTTAAAGCGAACTTCATATTTGATTGTCACCCAGCCTGAACGTGTGTCTGCGTCTTGCGGAGGCTGCCAGAGCACCAGGATATAGGGGCTGTTCGTGGTCTGCATAAAAGTCACATTCACTTTCTCTGGAGGGTGAGGCTGCACTGTGTGGAAGAAGATGAATCTTATTAAATGACAATCAACTGCAGACACATGAAGATCCAGTAGAATCAAACAGTGCCAATAATATGTGTACTAAAAAAGAGAAAGAAACTGAATGTGTTCTACATAGATACTTGACAACTGATCATATGCTTCTTTTTTAGACTTGAAAGCTGAATAAGTATTGATGTTTGGTTTGTTAGGACAATATTTGGCAGAGACACAACTGTTTGGGAATCTGAGGGTGCAAAACAAAATCTAAATATTGAAAAAAATCACCATTCAAGTTGTCCAAATACATTTCTTAGCAATGCATATTACTATTTAAAAATTAGGTGTTTGATATATTTATGGTAGGACATTTACGAAATATCTTTCAAAGACCCTAGCCTTTGAACAGTAGTATATTTGCTCTTATTACATTAAATAATGTGCCATATGCCAGCACATTCAAGCATCTGCAGTGGGATATTCGATACATGGCTTGAGTTTTGCAATATGCAAGACACAAACCTGTTCATCCTCATTCTGTTCAGTTAGTCAGCCAGAGCTGCTTCTGTTTAGAGCCATTTAGTACTTTTCCATTCCACTCAGATGCTCTAAAAGTCATCATCGTTTAACTCACCGTTACAGATGGAAGAGCCCAGTGCACACACGTTTCTAGCTGAACTGTTGAACTGAAATTGTAACTAAACTATGTAAGTGCACATGCAGTGTTATCTGTCTTGTGTGCTGCATATTAAGATATCATCAAAGAAGTCAAAGTTAAAAAGTTCAAAGAAGAAATGTTTCACCATAAAGATTTTGCTGATTTTGCTCTATGTGCCCTTATAGCCACAGGAAATCTTTATATACGCTATATTTAGCAGGCAGCTCACTGCACTGTGGCTGTTGTCAAAACAACGCTGAAATTGGCCTCTGTAGTAAAACATCATTAAGCATTCATGCGTGGTCAGTATACACCAGGGGCATATTGCGAGCACATAAAAACAAAAGCATTTCTGGATGCATTTCAATATTTTGTAAACACATTACATGAACTCACCAATATCCATAACATCAACTTCTACAGATTCTGAATAGGCTTTTCCCAGTGCATTGGAGGCCACCACTGTGATGTTGTATGTGATCCAAATGGACGTGTGACGCTTATCAAAATAACAGGAATTGTTTCCCGCCTTATGATAATCCGGACATTCAAAGAGTTCCAAAGAACTGAAAAAATGTAGTTTAAAGATTTCAAATTAATGATCTGTTGACTAATCTTTTGACAACAAATGAATCACAACCTGACATTTCTTCTTATGCACTAGGTTCTCTGTGTGTATTATTAAAATATATTTTTTTAAATATGACAAAATGAAGACCTGAACTACCATTCCAGGCTTTACTTTGAAAGAAATGAATACGTTTATTCAGCAAAGATGTTTTAAACTCATCAAAGTGACATATCTGTTAAAATGTTCTTTTGACGACTATTTGTCAAAAAAAACCTGAAACAAAATGTATCGCGGTTTCCACAAAAACCTAAAGAGCACAAATGTTTTCAGCATTCACAATATATCCACAATCAGTACTGATAAGTCATATTTATAGAGCACCAAATCAGCATTAGAATGATTTCTGAAGGATCATGTGACTCTGAAGTAATATCAGTTCTGCCATGACAGGAAATTATTATTATTTTTTTTTATATGGTAAATGTCTAAAACATATTAGTAAAGTTCTTAAAATGCAACATTAGACTTTTTTCAATAACCAAAACAAAATGCTACAAGCTCTATTATCTATCTTTTATCAGTTCATGTTACAGATGTCTATGTCTAAACTATGTCATAACAGGCACACAATGAGCTACCCATACTTTGATATAGTGGGGAAAAATAATGGCAATGCACTGAAGAAAGCTGAATAGTGATACATGCTGCACTCACCTCTCTTTTCTGTAATACAGGTGGTAGCTGGTGGGCAGTCCACCTGTTGATCCAGGCTCCCACCAGCAAGTGAAAGTCTCTTTCTCAGGCGAGCGACATCTTGTTAGTCTGGGCCTCCCAGGGACAGAATGACCTGGAAAGATTATGTGATAACATATCTGTAAAGATATTAGGACTACTATTAAAAGTGGCATTTCAAACACTGATTATTAACACACTGTTTTTGAATGCTTCTTGAAATAGTCCATAGTTTTTAATAACATGTTTACATATTAGAATTCCTTGAATTATACTTCCTTAAATTCAATGTATGATTTAAAAATCTGTATCCTGTTTGCTACCTCCATTCCAATGCAGGAATTCAGTTCTGAATGGTATAATGCTGATGTATTGTGTATAAACAACAGGCCTCCGAATGATTCAATTATGGAAACTCACTCGCCAACACAGTTTACAGCAAGTGTCTGAATATATTCTTAAAATTTTAGAGCTGCGTTTCCTTCACTTACACATGCTGGTTGAGGTCCAAGAGAGAAGCCACATCAGAGTCAATGCCTGCTCTGCATCTCTCCTCATTTTTCCTGCAAAAGAAACAAACGTCCAAGTGAGGTGTCCACACCGAGCACGTTAAATAGCACCTGTAGAGCTTGTTTCTACTTAAAACATCATTCTAGACATGCAAAACAACCACTTAGCATGTGTAAACACCTTCACTCATCACAACAGCTGAATGGTCATCATTATATGTACAAAATTGTATGCAGTAAACTCTGTGCCAAGATGACTTTTATCTGATTTCACAAAGATCAGTGAAGTAAATGCACATTAAATGAATGCACATTAAATTAATTTTGGTACAGAATTTGTCAGTCAAGTAAAATGATGAAAATTAATTTTAATAGTCATATAATAGTTTTTATTCAAACAATTAAGTTCAAAACAGCACAAGCACATTATGATCCCAGAAGAAATGTCTAACACAGAGCTGATCAATGATTATTTCTAACAGCATAGTAATGTACAAGGTTATGAACATAAGGCATCAACAAAAGAGTCAAACAAGGCAAACGCAGGTGCAGAGAGGTGACTTAATGGAAAGTTACAGCCGTGGAAATGGATGGGTTCCAATGAGAGACACAGACTAATAGGGAAATCGATGTGCTATATGATTTTGGATCCTTGTAGAAACACAATGATCTGCTACAGTCTTTGAATTGCACCTGTATTCTACGTTTGATATTTACTTGTTTCTGTTTCCATGAATGTGCATGCCCTCAGCTTTATTTGCGAACATGTTAAGTAGCCAAAAACTAAATTGAACCAAATGCAACAATCTGTGGTCAGTACAGTCCTTTATTTTCCCATATCATATACACTTATTGAGAAGGAAAAAGTGGATTAAAGTCCACGTACGAATGACTTAAAAACATTTGACATTGACTCTCTATTTCAGTGGTAGAAAATTTTAATATTTATTTTCATCTTAGCAGCAAGTTTGACAAAACAGGTGGCAAATATTATATTGTAAATATTTTACATAGTACACATTCCTACTAGTGTTGTCAAATGATTAATTGCAATTAATCGCATCCAAAATAAAAGTTTTTGTTTACATTATATATTTAAGTGTGCTGTGTATACTTATTATGTATATTTTAATATTATAACACACACATTAAAGATATACACAGACAACAACGTATGTTATACATATATTATACAGAGAGAAACATTTCTTTTGGATGTGATTAATCATTTGACTGCGCTGACTCATTTGATGCCTCATTGATCTGAGCTCATTCACCTCTGTATGTAAGTGGGGGGAAAAAAGCATTATGTGGATGTTTGCTCAAAGACTGAGTTGTATAAGCTCAAATCAATAAGGTATGATCACTCACTTTCGAAAAAGAAACATAAAATCTGTGCTTATGGAACATTATAAAAAGTTTAATCCATTATTTGGTAATAATGACAAATGTTTAAGAGGGTTTTTTTTTTTGGCCAGGCATTTGTGATTAAGAACTCCACAAGAGCCAATTCTCCGACAGCATTCTCACTGATAACAATACATATTGCTTCAGTAAGCCAAGACCAGGTCAGACAGTTAAGTCATGATCCCAGATCAACTCATCTGAAAAAAAAGCACAAAAAAAAAGTAGGCTGCTACTTTAAAGAAAGAAGAGGTTATGATCACAACCTATGCTTCATAACATAAGCTTCTTTAAACCTAATAATAGAAAACGACATAAAATAATATTGATTATGTTACATGCATTTACATATGCATAGAGCCGGAGATGCAATATTAAAGTGTAAAACTAGCTGTTTATGGCTATTTAATAATTCGTGCATACATGCATCATAGTGTTAACTGCGGCATAGCGCACTAATAAATAAATAAACATTACGATATGTGTGTAGAATTCCATAAAATAAATCTGTTTCAAATTTTCACCACATTATAAAACAACATAATATCGAGGTGTACCTTTTAACGGAGACTCACCTGGATCCGGCGCCCGTTACGTGACCGAAATGAAACACAGCTTCACCTGGGATTTTCCCATGTTCCACATCCGCGCTGCATTTTCAGCTGAACAGTCTTTTCTAAGTGACGTGCAAAAAAAAACGCGCACTATGAAGGGGAGAAAAGCTAAATATAAAATCTCTCTGTTGACACCGCAGTCCTTCTGTCTCCAGTTGCACACAAACAGCACTAAAGCTGCGGGGAGAGTCTCGAGGAGTGGCGTGCGGGCGATGACGTCACAGCGCGCGCACATTACCTGCCCAACAACTATAAAGCACTGTCACGGCAATATAAAATATTGATGTTCATCTAATAAAGTCTTGTTTGGACGTTTAAAAATGGTGCAGCTGTCTGAAGAACGACGGACAAAGGAGGTTCAGTGTTTCTGAACTTTAGGTTATAAAACGTTTACAAATATACAGGTCTAGCCATGCCTATAGAAAAAAGACCAAAAGACAGGTAGGCCTAAGTGGTTGCTGTTTTTATTTGTATATTTAAGGTTTTCTGGATTGCTTCCAGATTCAAGACCTTTTTGATAGGACTGTTTTTCAACCAGGGTGCTGGGGCCCACAGGACCTTGGTAAACCCCCAAAGGGATGTCAAGGCCTTATTCACCCCCCTAGCAACTGTTAAAGCAACTTTGTTTCTTTAAAGAATTAGCATTGCCACTTTCTTGAAAAACCTGAAAGTATGATGAATATTTAGATTCATATTTTGTGTATTTATGGATCTATAGTGGTCTAGAAAATGCATATAAATAAACGAAATCTTATAACTTCATAAGCATTTTAGAATTAATTAAATCAAATATTTTGGTAAGAAATATGTTTGTAAATATAAATGTATTCAGAAAAACTGAAACGTTTATTTTATATACAGCCTATATCTGAAGTAAAATGATGATAATAATAATAAGTTAAAAACAGCTGGACTACGGTGTTCAGGACTGTTGCATGGTGCCAAAGTAGAAACACAATTTTCGTGTAAAATAATCATTGAAAAGCATGACTTGTCATTCATCACACAGTAGGCTAAGTATTTGATTTGACTTGAAGAACATACTTCCGTTGAAGAGCTCGCTGAGCTGCTCAGGAGAAATGAACACCTTCCTCTTTGTTAGACATCAGGAAGTGACTGACACACACACACACACACGTATGTTTTGAAAGTTGGATTTCCCCACATCAGTCAGTGTCGCGAATAATTAATGTATTGCTTAATAATGGGATACATGTCAACATCTGATCCGTCTGCGGTATGTGTGCTCCTAATAATATTATCTGTTTGTTCGCGGTGAATTCTGATCTGTTTTTAACTAACGTTACTTGTTTGTATCTTTACGTTTAGAAATGCGAACAGATGAATATCTTCATTAGAAAATAAAAACGCGGGAATGAATTTATTTAGTTTACAGACATTCATAACATAGCATAACTCATATTCGGCGTAAAAAGCGAAACCAGCGAGTGTCTTAAAGGTGGATCACCAAAACCGACAGTGCTTCCTTCATGTACTTATCTTCCTATCGTTTCAAACTCAAACTTTCTTTGAGTTTGAAACTTTCAAACTGACTTTCTTTCTTCTGTGGAACATAAAATAACTTATTAGGAAGAATGACACTTTCAGTCCTCCATTGCAAGTTTTCCACACAGTGAAAGTCAATATTCATGATTTGTGCTGTCATGCTTCTCCACATAAAACATACCTTAAAGGTCATTAAGGTTGACCGAATTTAGTTTTTGAGTGTGTGTGTGTGTGTGTGTGTGTGTTTTATGGAGCTATTTTTACTAACCTGAGCCTTTAAAAACATTAGCTGAAATGGCTTTTTTATGCTCTTGTTGTTCAGAGGGACTGTCATACAATTTTACCCTGTGTTTATGTGAATATTTTAAATATCAGTATTTTAGGTTAAATATTAGTTAAGATTACTTAAATTAAAATAATTATATTAATTTTTAAAACATAAAATGACATGTTTTTTATTTATTTTTACTTCTGGTATAATGTGATACCTCAGGACTGACTGGATTGCCTCATTTTTCAGGTGCTTTGCTGAATACTTAAATCTCAGCAGCTGAACCGATCACAGTTCAGTTCAAACATGTCGGATTTGAACGAAAACTCTTTGAACATTAATTTCTTGAAGGAATCTGTGTTGAAGAGGCTCTGTGAGTCTCTTGACAAGGCCAACAATAAGGGATGGCGAAAACTGGGAGAGATAGTAAAAAGCGACAAACGATTCAAAGTGAGGTAACAACTTTTTCTCACTTCACTTTTCCTTTTAATGTAATATATAGTAATAAACTTACATGCTTTCTCTCACTTCCCCTCACATGCACAGTCTCGATGATATGGACATGTGTTCTCTGAAGGCTTTGGAGGCGGATGGAAGTCCTTCCCGCAGTCTGCTTAAAATCATTGGAGATCAAGGATGTATGCTGGGTGAACTGATGGAGTTTCTACAGATCATGGGTCATGCTGAAGCCCTGCAGTGTCTGAAACCTCCAGGTAGAACAGCCTCGGTATAAACATGCTGCAAAGAGTATGTTGTAACAGTGCATCACATTGACTAATGTTGATTGTTTTGTATAATCCTCTGTACTAAATATTTATTCTCAAATGTAAAAGTGAAAATGAAATATGACTGTGACACAGGCTTGAAGAAGTAAGCAGGTGTATATTTTTCCCTGTACCAATTGTCAAAGAAGAAATGAATTATATGTAATGGATTTATAAATGTGTTAATATGAAAATATGTGTGTTAATAATATTACAGTATTAAAGTGCACAGCTCACACAAAAGTCACTTTAAAACCAACCAGCTTTCTGCAAGTTAGTGTGGTGAGTTAGTGTCACCAAACACCTCAATCAAAATTCATGATTGCAAATTAGTAGAACAATAATACATGATACTTGCGCACTTTTTTTGGCGTGCAACTTTCAAATGAGGTCCATTCAAATTCTGTTGACATTTCCAGCATAGGTTCTGTGCAGATATAGTCTAAAGTGATTTATTTGCATGCATAGGTCAGATTCAGTTGCTGTTTTCTGAATTGATCTCACAGGAATTCAGATCCTCGTCCAGCCGCAGTCGGTGGCTGTCATTGCTGGACACAACCTTCGTCTCAGTTGTTACGCCGTTGGTGCTTCACACGTGCAATTCCAGTGGTTTAAGAAAACGGAAGAGGTGTGTAGATGTATATTATTACAAATCGGCAAGATAATTAACTGTCAGTAACATGAATTACATAACTAAGGCAACCCCTTAGGTACATAACAGCTCCTCCCCAGACTTGGTGTTCAGTCCAGTCCGGCTCAAAGATGCAGGGTTTTACATCTGTCGGGTGAACTGTGGAAATACATATGAGTTTAGTCACTGGGCCCAAGTAGATGTCCTCGATGTTCCACCAAGATATGGTAAGTCATTTCTGATCAGCAGAGACAAGGAAGAACTTTGGTTGAATTGTCATGCTTGACATATGTGATTGATATAAAAATATTTGTTTGCTTTTTGTTCAGGATTAGTGTCTCTGGCTTCAGAGGGCAGGCCAAGGGTACTGATCCAGCCTCAACCTCAAAGGCTGCTGGTGGGAGATTTACTCTATCTAGAGTGTGGAGCAATTGGAAGACCCCTTCCGCAATATCAATGGTACAGAAATGGAGTCCCAATTAAAAAAGCCACAAAGAGGAAGTACACTGTAAGATGACCCAACAGATAACACTCCGCATGCATTTATGGATAAATTCACTATTGTTTACTCTGAACCATATTAGATACATTTAATTTCTGAGACAGTTTGGATAATAAAAAAACTCCTACACTGAAAAAGAAGCAATTCAGAAAATGCTTGCAATCATTTATCTATTTTCAATTTAATGAGTGTGATTGAATTATGTTTTGGTTTAAATTAGGTCAAGAATTTGTTGCCAGAGCACCAGGGAAGATATCGCTGTGAGATTTTCTGCAGTAATGAAAGAACATGGAGCAACGAAGTGGAAGTTGTTGTTATAGGTAAGCATCATGTCTTTTGTTTTAGATTTATTCTTTGGTTAGATGTTTTCTGATCAAATCTGTTTTGTGAACAGTACTGACTTAAAGGGATAGTTGAAAGAAGTGAAGTGAAAATTCTGTCATCATTTACTCACCTTCTCAAGTTAGTTGCCGGTCCCCGTTGACCCCATTCCCCACAATATGGAAGTCAGTGGGAACCAGCAACTGTTTGGTAAATATCCTATTTTGCACAGAGCGAAAGAAACTGATACAGGTTTGAGGGAGAGTAAATTATGTACATTTTTGGGTGAACTATTCCTTTAATTTTGGAATGTGCTGTGCATTTACAACTGGTTTCAAAGGAAAAACTGGTCATCACTTGAGCTTTGCATCACACACTACCAGACATTCAATTTGTTCGGAACACAATTTTTTTTAGAAATGTGACATTTCAAAAAGATGCATGACAAATAAAAACAAATTGGCTGAATACATCAAACATGTTTGAAATTGTCTGATTATATAATATATATGGGGGAGTCGTGGCCTAATGGATAGGGACTCGGACTGGGAACCCAAAGGGCTGAAGAAACCCAAAGGTGCCCCGGGTTCGAG
>JAUMHI010000040.1:15252958-15266858 GCA_032359435.1 Enteromius unitaeniatus | reverse complement strand
TCCCCCAACTGCTCACCTGTAAGTCGCTTTGGATAAAAGCGTCTGCTAAATGAATAAATGTAAATGTAAATATAAAATATAATTATATAGAAGCCAACATCTCCAGACTAGCTGTGACTTTTGGAAACTAGCGTTGACTCCATTCAGACTGCGTATCTGTGCAAACATTGTTTAGTTTATTCTAGGTTTTACATTATTATTCATTTTGTGGTACAACCCTTTATTTTTCCTCAAGAAAATCCTTGCCATTCTGAAATGAAAGAGCCAAGAATATCTTGTGAAATTTCAGGAGCAATGGAGTGCTCTGAAGGTATTAAGATGTAGTGGCACCCTTCTTAACATCTACATACTTTTGGCATCAACCCCTTTGTGGATTCTGAATCCACTTCATGTCATTTTAAATCATGGTGCTGTCATAGCGATTAATGCATGCTATAAAAACTAATGAACGTTCCAAGTTCAAAACAAGTTAAGCTCCATCCTCAAATTTGAGATGCATTTGATTGAGTAACACAAATAATATGAATACATTACTGTCAACGTGAATACAAAAATAATAATTGACAGTATGCAACAGTTAAACTTGTTTTGAACCCGGGGGACTCCTTTAAACATTTTTCACCTATTCTCTTGACTGCTTTACTGATTGAGGTGGTGGAAAACACTTTGATAGATCTGATCTGCATGACTGATGGAAAAAAACGAGAAAATTCCCATTCAAGTTGTAAATGATGCTGTGTAAGCACAAAATGTTTTTGGTAAATGGGTTCGTTGTGGCAGGATGTTGTAGTTAGTTATCATACCTCAAAATAGGTTTTTAGGTCTTGAAAAAGGTTTCCTCTGATGATCTAATAGCTTTCTTTTCCTCTCATTACTTTCAAAAGCATGTTACCTAATATGTTACCTAAATACCTAATATGTTTCTCTTTATAGATGATTTTTTGACTATCGATAGAGGTAAGTTGTTTTGCCATCACATTTAGTCTTGAACACTTCTGTTTTTTTATTGAGACAGTGAATGACTATGACTTTTTCCCATCAGATTACAGTCTTGAGAAACCTTATGGTGAGTAGACCAAATAATTACTATGAATTAACATAACTTGAGGACAAGCAAGTAATTAAAATCGACCCATTTTTCACACTGAATGTTTTTTTTTTCCTTTAGCTACAGACAAAGTGGCTCTTCTGATTGGTAACCTCACATATCGAAACCACCCACAGCTAAAAGCACCCATGGTTGACGTATATGACCTCACCAATCTACTGCGGCAACTGAACTTTAAAGTGGTGTCTCTGCTGGATCTAACAGAGTCAGAGATGAGGAATGCAGTGGAGGAGTTCTTGTCCCTGCTTCATAAGGGAGTGTATGGTACTGTGGCTTCTAAATAGTTTATGCTACTGACTGTAGTGTCCTCTAAACATTGTAATCGCTTTAAAAGAGCTAGCAAACATGATTTTTGGAAAGCATATAAATGTAAAAAAAAAAAACCAACATCTTACAATATGTTAAATATTTAGTTCCCCAAAGAATCTTAAAGAGTGTAACTGGTAAAACATTGACTACAGATGTGATTAGGAAAGTACCAGTTCTTTTCTCACCATTTACTCACACTTGTGTCATTCCAAAACCGTTTAAGTTGGTGTCTGAAGCACAAAAGGAGATCACACTTCTCTTTTCCATAAAACAGAAGTGTGCAGTCACAAGGGGCTGCCTGCCTCTGAAAAAGCCAAAAGGACATTAAATTGACATATAATTTGAGCTTTCACATATTAAAACAGTAAGTGTGTTGTTATCAGTTGTTGTTATGTGTTGAGACACATGGCACATGTTTTGGACATCTTTAATGCAAAACCTGGCACAACACATATTCGAGTGTCATGTTAAGATATATACTAGATTTGCTAATATTGCAGTAATGAGCATGCACAGTATTACTGTAGACAAAATAATGCTAGACAAATTATTATCTCTTATTGTGTATGGTTTAAAAATGCAGATCAGCTTCTTTTCCAACACTGTTGAATGAAACATAAACATTTGTTCAGCTTTTCGCATTGGTTGGAGCAAAGATAGTAGACAAGCTACATGAAAATGCTTCATATTTAGTTAAATGTATTTTTAAATGTTCAAGTTGTTTTAAATAGAATAACACTAAGTTTGTTCTGTTTTTGTAATGCGATGCAATACCGTATGCTGTGATAAATGTTTCAGCACTCATTGTGATACGTACATTTGATACTGTCACATGCCTGATTTGTACACAAGACATCTTCACTAAAGGAAGCTTTTGGTTTTGGTAAATGTTTGGTTAATGCTTCATGCAAAGCAATCAAATGCGGCAACCTGAGCCCCTTTTATGGTGCTTTTTTGTTCACTACCCACTACCCACTTTAATTGTATGAAATATAACGGACCAGACATTTTGTAAAATATATATATTATATTGTCCAGTGTTCATAAGAAGAAAGTCATAAAGGTTTAAAATGGCATGTGTGAGTAAATGGCTACAGAATTTTCTTATCTGATTGAAATGACTCTGACGATTGCTCCTCTCTTTAGGTTTGTTGTATTATGCTGGACATGGTTATGAGAACTTTGGGAACAGCTTCATGGTGCCTGTTGATGCCCCAAATCCATACCGGTCTGGCAACTGTCTCTGTGTTCAGAGCATTCTCAAACTGATGCAGGAGAAGGAGACTGGACTCAATGTCTTCCTCCTGGACATGTGCAGGAAAAGGTGTGCGTTTAAATCATATTCACATTGGTAATTCATACGTTGTTTGCCATCATTCTAACACTTATATATTGCTTCAGAAATGTACATGATGATGCCACGCCAAACGTTGTGCTCAAAGTTACAGCCAATATAGTGTTTGGATATGCCACGTGAGTTAGAGAGTGTCTTTCTTTTTCAACCATAAATAACATGCTGAAGTACATTTTGTTCTCAGTGACATGTTATGTTGAAATATATCATGTTTGTGAAGCTGCCAAGATGCTGAGGCTTTTGAACTGAGTTCAAGTGGATTCACCAATGGAGTCTTTATTAAATTCCTGAAGGAGCGCCTCCTTGAGGATGAGAAGATAACTGTTTTGCTAGACAGAGTGGCTGAAGGTGAGGGCATTTTTAAAGTTAAATGAAGCATTACAGCTTTGAAAAGTGTACTAGTACTTTTAGTACTTACATATTTCAAATTCATCTTTGTAGTAGTATTCAAAGTGCAAAATAACTAAATAATCAAATATACATGTACTGTATGACTGTTTCAATTACATTTCTTCTACTCATGTTTGGTTGCATGTCTTGACAATCAAACTACTGTTCTGATTGTTTGTAGATATGGGTCAGTTTGACCCCACAAAGGGTAAGCAGGCTTTAGAGATCCGCAGCAGTCTGTCAGAGAGACGGTCCCTCACTGATCCCATCCGTCCCTGGGACTATTCAGATGCGGCCGAGGTGCACAACCTGCTCTGGTCTAAAGCACATGGTAATCTCAGCTACTTCAAAATTTTGTGCAGCTCATTTGAATATCTATATAACAGTGATACACATTTTTTGTCAAAATGAAGTGGATACAAAACGTTTTAGTGATGAAAATAACAGAAATACAGTAGTACTGTAAATGTAGTTTTTCTCAGCATTTATTAAAGGTTTGCATACGTGTTTCAACGCAGAACTGCCGGAGAGTAAAATTCTGGACTTTGAATGTGGAGTCCAGATAAAAATGGACTTCGCTGCTGAGTTTTCCAACGTGCTGGTCATCTACACCAGCATTGTGAAAAAGCCAGAGGAGATGCTGTCGTGTCAGGCACACATAACCAACCTCCCTTTGGTAAGTGGTCTGACGTTTTTATTTTGTAGAAAATGTAAACTGACGTTATTCTTAATTATTACCATTAAAAGATGCAGGGGCAAATATAATAAAACCTCTTCATTATGCAAGGACACATTCAGTTGATCAAAAGCAATAATAAAGAAATTTGTTACATAGAATTTCTATTTAAAAGTTCTCTTTATTCATCCAAGAATGGACCACTTTTTCCACAAAAATATAAAGCAGCACAACAGTTAAAAATATATAAACTTTGATAATAAGAAGAAATGTTTAGCGAACAGCAAATATGCATATTTGAATGATTTCTGAAGACTAGAGTTTTAATATATTACAGTTCTTACTGTATATTGTGAGCAAAAACACAGACTTGGTGACCATAAGAGGCTTCAGTTTCAAATCTGAGACTAATTTGAACTGTTGTGTATATCTGAAGATGTCACTGAATAATATTAATCAGTCTAATTATTTATCTGCACAGTATTAATCTGTTTTGTAAAAGAATTGGACTACTAGCATTCTTGTCAAAGCCTAAATTCCCTCCTGTATAAAATGGGAAACATGTTTCTTAATATATGTTTGCAATAAATAATGTTTTTCTTATTACCTGAATTTAAAGGATCTGGATGTGGACCCTAAGCTGATGAATAAAGAAACCCTGGAGGAAACAGGAAGCTTCTTACTTTCAGGCAGTCTTCCCCAGCACTGCCTCTACACCAGACTCAGCTCACTGCAGAAACTCAAGGTACAGCTCAAGAATGACCATCAATAATTCTCTAGCTCTAGATCTGATTCTCAATACATACATAATTCAAAACTATCTTGATACCTATTTTTCCTTCTCATTACTTTATTCCTGATTTACAGGAGGAACTAGCTTTTACTGTCTGCCTACAAGTCCAGTTTAACTCTCTAGATGACCTGGTCCAGTGGAACATGGACGTTAACGTCGGCAAGCCCCTCACTGCCAAACTGGATCTCAACCGCCCCACCAGGAAGAATAGCTGTCAGTTGACGTGTCACATGCCACACAGCCCCTCGACCAGCCCCAGCCACAGTCCCGCGTCTGACCGCCGCTTCCATGGCCAGGGCCCCTGCTTCTCTCAGCAGCACACCAACCCCTACCTCAACGTCTGCGAGCCCCTCCACGGAGCTGTGGGGGGTTATGGGGACTTTCGATTGTACGTTGACCGTACATATCAATATGAGAATGCGCCGTGCTCGCCCTTTTTGAACCCGCCAAGTATTCCCATTGAGACCACTGATGACATTGACGACATGCAGAATGAATTCATGAATAGTTTGCAACTCTTTAACCATCCCTGAGTGAGTACACAGTGTTAAACAGATGATTAATAAGACACTCCACACAAAAATAGAAATGCTCTCATTATTTACCCCAGATGTATATGACGGACTTTCATTACATTTTTTTGTAAAGTCCATCTCTGTGAGTATATATATAATAGAAATGTATGGGACCACAAAGTTGGCACTTCAAAAAAAATAAAACAAGCTTACACATACAAGGGGAACTTGATGGTAATCCATGCAACCCCAGTTATGACGACAATGGTTTATAGTTTAAAAAGTTAGTTAATATTTATATTTTTCTCATATACTTGTTGTTTTGCTTTAGAGAACATTGATTCATCTGCTGGGGCCGTATGGATTACTGTTGTGTTGTGCTGTCAAAAAGTCATATACATCCAGGACAGCATTAAAATGAATAAATAATGAGAAAATGTATTATTTTAGGTGGAGTATACTCTGGAGTTTATAAGTATATTAAAGGTCAAGGGTGTCATTTTTCCTTCTTTTTTTATTTTATTTTTGGTATTTCCCATTTTTTTATTTTATGATAGGACAGATCAGAGCTGACAGGAAGTGAAGGGGGGCAGAATTGGGAAAGGTCCTAGAGTTTGGGATTTTAACTCTGTACACCATAGCAATATATGACGACGGTACACTGCCCACAAGGCATATCTGCACTAGCATCATATTTTCATGTTAAAATGCTGTCTATCAATTGATTGTTAATCTGTAAATGAACTAATATACATTTTTTTGCAGTTGCATTTGGTGATGGCTGTATTGCAGAAATGTATCTCAAGTGACTGTCTAATCTCTTAATGGTATACTTTCATGTGACGTATTATGGCACCTTTTTAAAATATTTTAGCGTAATAGAGAAAATAATAGAGCTCTGTTAATGTAAGTATTTAGACATTTTAAAATGCTCATTTATGGTAAAAAAAAACCTGTATTGCATCTCAAAACATTTTTTCATATAGAATTTAATCATATTTAGAAAAATAATCTTTATTTTTAAATAAAAAGTGCATGAATCAAATGTCATGATTATCTTTTAGCATGGAGATATTGGTCATAACTCTGACTTGAAAAGGTCGGTCATAATTTGATTTAAAAAAAAAAATCAATAAAAACAAAGAATTGATTAAAAAGAAAAACAAGATACCGAACAAAATAATAAAATTCATAAATTACTTTCTGAACAATTAAATTAATTTTCTTGTGAGATTAATATTTCTCAGGAAATGGAAACTTAATAGTTTTACTGCATAAGCAAATGCGTGTCATCAAGACGTTAGACAACTGGATGACTCTTTGACTTCATCTGCACATTACATAAGAGTGCACTTCTCCTCAGCCTTGGATTTCATCTCCACCAATGTGGCCTGAGCCTTTTCTTTCAGTTGCCCCATATCCATGTTCTGAAGGTTCTGCATCTGATCCATGATGGACTCCTTTTCCTCCTCCTGTGGTGCCTCTCCATCCACCATCTTGACCAGTTCTTCTGGCACATCAATGTCATCTCCAGCCTGCTGGATCATTATCTCATCCTGTTCACTCTGAGAAAAACAAACAGCTGTCTAAATTGGAAAAGGCTTGCACTGAAATATCTTAAAATACATCATTGTCATTGTTTGGTCTTAAAATGCTCAGAGATTATGCATTTTTGTAAGACATGTTTCTAAAAATTCTTAAATGTCCTAAATTAGCAAAGGTCTAGTCCTGGCTTAATCTAATCCCTATCCGGGAAACCGGCCCTTAAAGTCTAGCAAGCCAGTTTATTTAGGAACAATGAACAACAAAAATAAGCATTCACATGAAAAAATATTATTTATGATTATTAAAAAAAATGTAATTCACTTCAGAAAAAATGTAACACTTATATATTGTAAAATGCTAATGTTTCTATACTAACCTTAACTACATTAATTTTAACTGCATCACTGTGAGTATAAATTTTATACCGGTGGTTCACAAGCAGGGGTCCCGAGCCAGGGTCATTAGGGGGGTTTAGCAAATTTCTAAGGGGGGCATAAAAATTACTTGCATTTAATTTAAAATTAGACAAAAGTTGTGAAAGAAGTTAAACCAACTAAAAATTCAAGATATTTCCTACAGGCACGGCCTGATCAATGCACAGGCTTTACATGGCTTCAGCCGAGGCGGGGGCCCCGGATTGGTCAAAAGAAAGAAAAAACTTAATATCCATTGGATTAAAATAAACATTTAAATAAGCGGACGCTGATTGGTTGAGGCAAATCCGCCTTCAGTATATAAACATCAGAAGCACGGCACTCACGCCACAGTTGAACAACTGTGAGGGGGGCCTACAATAACCTGTAGCCTAGGGTCCCCTGGCCAAGTTAATTCGGCCCTGTCTGCAGGTATCCTAGCCTAGAATTAACCTAATTATAAATGTATGACTTCCAGACCTGGAAAGGTCATGTAAAACAATAACTCTTTTTTCATTTTCCCAATGGAGTTAAACATCTCTCTTCGGTGCAGTTAAAGCTCACTTTAGAGATTAAGCACTGCAGGTGGTTAAGCCCTGAACATCCAGACTCACTATTTTAGTTTACTATATTATGCCTTAATCTCCTGCCACAATCTGCACTGCAACCTCCACACACTTTGATAGCTTACCCATCTCTGCAAACCGATGCTATTCATGTGCTGCTTAAGCACAGTCAGTCAGGGACAGGAATAACTAAACTACTGAAAGAGATTTGTTTACCAGCTCCTAGGACTCTCACCTTTGGAATTCGATATTTTTCTCTTAAACAAGTCCTCAAACAAGCCCTTTCTGCCTTTCTTGTAGCATATTCTGCATCTCTCTCCATCCTTTATTCCCAAAGAAGTGGGCAATGTACAGGAGATGAGAAAAGCACAAAAACAGAATCAGAACATGACCAGGAGAGTAATACTGTTACAAGTCTTCTCAGAAAACAGCGCGACATCAGGGTACTTCATTTAATATATTTAACATGTATAGGGGAAATATGGGGGGGATTCGATTTCTCGCTCAGTCAGTGTTAACTCTTACATGAGTTTTTGGCTGATATATATAAGCTTGTTCGATGTGAATTTAATATTTACATGAATTTACTACATTATGAAAAATCCAATGTTTTTTAAAAGAGTTTTAGACTTACTTTTCCTCCACCATCTGCTTCTGATACTCCTCATATTCTTCTCTGGACATTCCATCATGAGACATTCTGCTAGTTGCTCTTGTATCTTCAACTGGATGATTGCAGTGAATGAGAACTGATGTTCCTTCCAAAAAACAAAAGATACAGTACTCCTTTCCTTTTTTTTTTTTTGGCGAATCAAGCTTTAGCTTCAGGATTGGTCAGTCAGAGTAAATCCCATGAGAGGCTTTTCTGTGCGACAGCCCTGCAGTTGCATCACCAAGAACATCCTGCGTGACCCTGGCCAAAAAAAGAGTAACCATATTCTGCCAAATACCATGAGCTGGTCTGAGCCCTTTGTTTCCATTGTCAGAAAATAGATTAATTAATCTTTTACTCTTCATTTGCAATTTAGCCTTTTTTTTCAATAAAATTTTTGACTGTTTAGAATACAATGAGATGAAAAAAGAAAAGAAATAAAAAAAGAAAATATCCTTTTACAAGATTACCCATAAAGCTTATGTGGCAAAAAAGAAAGAATGTGATCTTTTATTTGAGGGCATTCTCATCAAAATTGACGGAAAGGTTAGGGAATAATATCTCTTTAATATGTACCAACCCCCTTTTTCAAGGGACCATAAGTAATTGGACAGTTGACACGAAAGTGATTTCATTGACTTTCATTCATTGGGAGCTTTTCGTTTATAATTTCTACATCAGTAAAGCAGGTAAAAGGTCTAAATTTGCCAGTTGCATTTGGAAGCTGTTGCTGTGAACCCACATCACGCTGTCAAAGGATCTCTCCACGCAGGTGTAATAGACAATTAGGCTTCGAAAACAAAACGAATCCATCTGAGAAATGGCAGAAACATTAGGAGTGGCCAGATCAACAGTTTGGTGAACTTGGCAACATAAAAAGGCCACGGTTGACAACAGCGGTGGATGATCGGAGGATCCTCTCCATGGTTGATGAAGAACAACATCCAGTCAAGAGAAGAACATTCTCCAGTATGTGTCACTGACAAAGTCTACAACCAAGAGAAGTCTACAGAAGAAAAAATACAAAGGGTTCACCATAAGGTACAAACAATACCAGATTAGACAAAAAACATCTGAAAACACATTCTTTTGATGAAATGAAAATCACCCTGTCCCAGAATGACAGGAAGAATAGAGTATTGGGAAGGCTCATGATGTTCATTTTCATCATCTGTGAAACATGTTGGAGCAGTGTGATGGCACGAGCATGCATGACTTCCAGGGGCACTGGGTGACTGCTGTTTATTAATAAGAGGACAGAGGACAGAATTTGATTGGACGGCACTTCATAGTACAAATGGACGATGACCCAAAACATAAATTAAAGGCCCAGGAGTTTTTGAATGTATAAAAGTGGAAATTTCTACAAGGCCAAGCCAAGTCTCCTGATCTCCAATTACATTTGAGCCCCTGAAAATAGAGGGCTGTGTATAACAATGGTTGTAATTCCTAAGCATTTTATGTCAGATTTTTATTGAACTCCTTGGATTAAATCTAAATATTTTTCATAATATCAAGAAATTTCAAAAGAGGTACAAGTCACAGCATAAGTGTTAAACAGAAAGTGCAGGAACTCTTCCAAATGTCAGTTTGCAATTAAATATTAAAGCAGATATAATACAATATATAATACTATAATACCATTTTCCAGTACAGACTGCTTTTCTCAGCACCTGACCAGCACATGAAACAAATAAAGTGCTACACGTAAAGACTACATTCATATACGGAGCGTCTCATGCAGTTGAGGTGTGACTCTGAAGTTGAGCCAGCACTGGTCACAGTACCTGCTCCATCTCAATAGAGGGTGATGTTACAGGATTTCCAATCATTTGATCAGGCAGGGCTGTAGCCCCCTCCTGACACTCATGATTAATTTAAAACAGGAAGCTGCAAGCATACACCAGTCCTGCTAAGTCACCATGGCTGCAGTCGTGAAGGGAGGGGGGGTTGGTGTCTCTGGGGACCTGCTTCTGAAAAAGACGCACCAGAAGAGATGCCTCGCCTCGGCAAAACACACCACAGCTGCAGCCAAAGAGCGTTCTTCTCCATGGCTAGCATCAGACATCTCATCTTACTTCTTCTCTACTGTGATGGGATGAACACCGGTATGTGCATGTCTGCTTTTTAGTGCAGTGTAACATTTATGGGGCCTTGATGTTTTTTACAAGCTTTGACCTTGTTATCAGTTTTTCTCCTGATCTGTTGGTTTTTCCAGTGTTTCTAGGGAATGTTAATGTGATTGTACAATAATTTTAAATAATTGTATAATCATTCCTTGGGTGTTTTTTAAGCTGGGTTGAGGCTTCTAAGTAATGCAACTTTCATTTAACCTTGACTAGGCCCGTCTCTGTTGCAGAACGGTGAGTTGTAGTGTTGTTTATTCAGTGCAGCATAAAATGGCATGTCTTTTTTTCAATTTCCCTTTTTTCCCTTTTTTCTTTAGACACAACCCCTTCCCCACAGTCTGATCCCTTAATTACAACACGAAAAGCTGTATCCAAAGGTATGATTACCATATCATACAGTATATTATTAACCAGAATAAATCTGCATTTGACATAACTAAATTAAATTAATAGATAACAAAATAAGCTTAAGCATACAAATGATAAAAATTATTACAGGAACAGTTAACAAAAAAAAAAATTATTCACCCTCAGGCCATCCAAGATGCCGATGACCTGGAGAAATGATCATTATATCCCTTGTTCACCAATATATCCTCTGCAGTGAATGGGTGCCGTCAGAATGAAAGTCCAAACAGTATTGCTATGTGTGCATTAAATGCGTTAAAATAATTTGAATAATGCACAAATAATTCACACAACTCCAGTCCATCAATTATGGACATCTTGTGAAGAGAAAAGTTGCATGTTTATAATAAACAAATCCATCGAGTTGTTTTGAAACCATTTTACTTTCTCCATTGAAAAAAAGACTTTTCAAGCAAAAACTGTATAAAACAGATTTAAACAAATGTGTCAGGGGAGTTTGATGTGACAGGACAACAGAAGATGGACCTTACCATTGGAAGAAGTAATATGATGAATAGAGGAGTCGTATTTTTGCCAGAAGCAATGTCTTGATGGATTTGTTTCTTCCAAACATACAATGTTTTGCTTCACAACACATTAATTGATGGGCTGGAGTTGTATGGATTACTGGTAGATTATTGAGATGTTTTTATCAGCTGTTTAGACTCTCATTCTGACGGCACCCATTCACTGCAGAGAATCCACTGATGAGCATGTGAGGTAATGCTATGTTTCTCCAAATCTATTATGATGAATCAATAAACTCACGTAAATATAGGATGGCCTGAGGGTGAGTAAAAGTTTGGCAAATTA
This sequence comes from Enteromius unitaeniatus, assembly GCA_032359435.1. Classification (NCBI taxonomy): domain Eukaryota; kingdom Metazoa; phylum Chordata; class Actinopteri; order Cypriniformes; family Cyprinidae; genus Enteromius; species Enteromius unitaeniatus. The sequence continues at coordinate 15,255,187 of JAUMHI010000040.1, read as the reverse complement.
AAATGTGAATAATAAGATAAACAAAAATAGCTTAATTTACTACAGACAACACGTAGATGTTGGAGATGTTTGGTTTGCTGATTGGGCTACAATTTCTTGGCATACAGGTCAAAATCAAGTCATTATTGAAGAGCTTGTAGTCCTGACACCCCACAAGATAGAGCTTTTATGTAACCTAACCGATATACCAAATAACCCTCCGTACATCACTGGCTATTGGACTAAAGACGGACAAGAAATTGAGAACTCTGAAGAAACTGTAAATAGAAACAATGAACAGTATATCCTTAAAAAGACGTAAGTGGATGTCTATTTCAGAAAATAATCATGTGTCATTCTAATAATGCAAATAAGACATGTTAAAAAAAGTAAATAACCAGTTCAGTAATACTAAACAATGATTTAGCACTCATCTAAGCTGTTTAACCTGCTTCATAGTTTCAATATAGAGGCCAGCGACCTGGGAAATTATTCCTGCATCTTCAGAGAAATTCAGGCACAAGTGACATTTGTTTTAGATGGTATGTTTTCATTTTTACGCACATATTGTGTGGCTTGTTTATACAGTCATATTTATGATTGTGATTTTTGAGTTAACCTGATATATTTTGCTTTCAAGTGCCTGTAATAAAAGACAAACGAGACAAGCCAGTAGTGAGTTACACTGGAGACTCAGTTGTACTGGTGTGTAAACTCAAACACACACCAAACACCTGGAACTGGTACAAGGCAAACTACACTGAAAAGGTGAATGAAAAATATAAGATAAAATCTAAATTGATTTATTTATTTCATTTTTATTATTCTTATTCTTATTCTTTTTTGTATAATTGATATTTTGTCATTTTATCTCATTTCCTTGTCCTTGTTAAATGTTATACTTACTATTATAATAACAATAAATGATTCATAGTTACATAATTTACCAAACCCTAAGTACATGTGGTTAATTAATATTACTCAGTACTTAAATGTATAATTACTAAGTGTGTAACCAAAATTAATCAATATTTTATTTCTTCTCTTCACAGAGGCTCATCAATGTTACTGCAAACCCTCTGAACTACAACGTCTTTATTAACGGAAATGAAACAAAACTGATCGTACTGAATCTGACTGAAGAAGATTCTGGGAAGTACATATGCAGTGCTGAGTTTGATATCAAGCCCAGCGAGTCTTACATAGAGCTGAAGGTCTTGTCGTATACTGAGCCTCTCAAACCCTTCATTGCTATAGTGGTCGAAGTCATTGTCCTTGTCACACTGATTTTGCTTTGGGAAAAATGCAACAAGCCGCAGCACGACAACTCTTCCGCAGGAGGTACAGTAAAATGTAATCAAAAGGAAGAATAAGCTGTGACCAGTGAAAATTAACAAAGGATTTATCTATTTGCAGAGAATGACCTGTGCTCTGAACAAACCAGCAAACTGTAAGTTTATATGATTTGGTGAAAATTTGAATAGTTACACAGTTAAACCTGCTTGGAGGTTTTTTAGAAATTAGCAGTGATAGTGCTTTTTGTCCCCCTAGCACTCGTGATGAAAGCAATGGAGCGGAGAACACAACACGACACAGAAAACTGGAGCACTGAGGTTTTCATTAAACAGATGCAAAACCTTTTTATTCTGCTTTATGATCTTGTGGCATTAATCGGAAAGCAACAAGCAATAAGGCTTTTTTTTTTTTTGCTAAACTAACTCACAGCAATATATATATATATATAAACATATATTATAGATATATACTGTATATTACATTCCCTATATTAAATAAACATATATGGCATGTTTTCATAATCTATATAGTGTTATTGTCAAGGTTTAGGTGTTCATATGGCCTTTCTGGATGTCCATTTACTAATAAAGGTCAACTAATAAAAGACTTTTCTGAAGGCTTTTTTAAAAAAATGGCTTTATTTATCAGTTTTATTTTTTAAATAGCTTGATTCATACAAGGCTTGGTTGTTTAGACTTTCAATTAAGGAACAGAAAGAGCAAACCTACAAAAATGTCTTAATCTGTGTTTTCAACATGAAGCAAAGTCTTACGGGTTTGGGCTGACCTGAGGGTGAGTTAAAGACAGAATTGTTTCTTTTGGGTGAACTATTCCTTTAAATACAAGTATGATTTTGAATTGTTGATTCGTCATTAAAACTAGGGTTGGGTATCGTTTAGGTTTTTTTCGATACCGGTGCCAAATCGATACTTTTAAAACGGTTCCGGTGCCTAA
>JAUMHI010000040.1:15232659-15252858 GCA_032359435.1 Enteromius unitaeniatus | reverse complement strand
TTATTAAAGCCATAGATTTATTGGGTTTGTCGTTTAGGCACGGAACCGAAATCCGCGTTTTGATTCGGTTCGGTACAAACCGGTTACTTACGTACCGGTGCTATAATGGTACCGGGTTTCAATACCCAACCCTAATTAAAACAATGTGTAATCTTTTCATTTTCAGTTCTGTTTCGGGCACTTCAATCCAAAACTAAAATTTAGTAAAATTCTTTAGCTTAAATGAAGACCGTAATAAAATGCAGCTTCATATATTATGTTTATTGACATGTCGAACAATCATATTTTCAGAATTTTCAAAACTGTGGTTTGTTCAATAAAAACTGCAGCAGCAGTTTAAGAACAGCATCGTTCAAGCCCACTATATCTCCGTCTGTGATTCTCTCATACAGCTGCATGCTTTCTGTGCCCCAGCACAAGTTCTTCCTGCTATTGTTGCCATCAGCCCTTGGGCTCAAAGCCAGAGTATTGAGCTGATAGCAGAAAAATGAGAAGAACTGCCCGTCTGTGATGACAGCCTGAGACACAAATGGCCTGCTCACATCCTCTTCACTCCAAAAGCCTGTGCAGATCGAAACGGTTTTAGTTAAGAAAGCATGCATAAGCTGATTCACGCCAAAGCCCTACAATTGTATAAATATGGATCAATTCAACTGAAAAGTGATTTTAACCCGAGCTCAGTACAACTCTGGCACTAAAAAAAAAAAGAAAAAGAGATTACAGAAACCCCAACCTTGGTACATAGCCTGAGCCCCGGTCCATGCAAACAGACTGGCGATAGCGTTAGCCCTCAGTGACACCTCCACCTGACCAGAGAGGCCTCTCTTGCTCCTTTTGTCCCTGTGGAACTTGTCATGGACCACGTGAAACTGTGTGTGACCATAGCAGATTGGATCTTCCAGTTTGGCACCTGTGGAGTAAAACAAAATGTGCAAACGTCACACTACATAATTATATATGACTACAGCAAGTTGCTTTATTATATCTAATGTCATTGAAGTACATAAAATTTCTTTGTGTTTGCATTTTAATATACATTTTAATATTCAATGAAACTAAATTGCAAGATTTATTGGGGACCCCCTGAAAATTTGGTTGACAAGCACTGCAAATGTTCTTATATAAGAAACTCAAGAAATAGTTTACTTTACTAATAAATCAAATGGCGTTACATTTCTAACAGCAAACTAAGACTAATTTAAGTCCTTCAGTTACAGAGCAACTTTCTCCAGAAATACAGAATTTGCAGCAACTTTTGTGGCTCATCCAATCAGCGCTAGAGTTGCAAATCTGTTGCTTCCTGGGATGTTTGAAGACACGAAAAAAAAAATCTGGGACTTTTAACAAACTATTATTCAAGTGGTTATTAAAAAACACTTCTGGTATATCAAAATAAAGCTGAAATAAAGTAAAATAAATTGAACATCAGATGACATTAAAACAAAACAAATAAAAACAAACAAATATAAAACTGAGATAAAAATCTAAAACTAAAATATTCATGATATAAATAAAAAAACATAATATATACTAAAACCACTGGAACACACAAACCTATAAAGATGTTGTTGTCGTACTGTCTTCTAAACAAGGGGAACCTCTCGGGAGCCCAAGTGATAACAGGAACATCAGCAGAGATTTCTGCCTCAAGAGGAACAAACTGCAAGATATTACATCACTATTTAATACATTTCACACATGAATGCTATTTCTCGTAAGCACTGCATGACAACATTAACATCAGCACAGACATTTCCATTAGAAAAGAACCGCATTTTACACAATGTCTTCAGTCTTCATGATTCAAATAATTGTGCGGGTCCTCACCTCAGGAAGCTGCTGCGGGATCCTGATCTGACTGTGAGGTTTGTCATCAATCTGGAATCTCATGGGCTCGATCCGACCTTTCCTGTGGCCCGCAGGAATAGTCCTTTCTCCTCGTAACCAGTAATAGTTGACTTGCGGGTCAAAATCTTCAAACAATAATCAAAACAAATCACACAGAGCACTAGAAGAATGAGAAAGCTGCGCTGCAGTTAAGTGCAAACATGGAGGTCAAAACCCACCTAAACTTGACAGACCCAGCACGGGATTTTCTTTGGCCAGAAGGTTCTTCAGTCCACTCACCGCGTTCCTTAAAAACGGACTGACGAGGTGCTCTTGCTGTCTGTAGAGGAAGCTCCTCGCTTTCTTCGTGTGCCAGTGCTCCTGCAGGATGGAGTCGCAGACTACCGAGCGCACGGCGGACAGCACGGACTCATCCGCCACCGGCGCAGCCTCGTACTTCTCGGGCAAACCGCTGAGATATGCCGTTTTGGTGTAGTGCTGGTACCATCCGTCCGCGCTGAGAGCAAATGTTTGTGGGTAGATGACGTACTTCTTGCGCTGAACGCGAGTGAGGGCTCGGATCTTGTCCTGCGCCGAACACGACCGCAGCTGCTCGAAGAACTCCGTGACCACGCGCTGCTTCGACAGCTTGCTTTTTGCGGTGCGGGAGGGCAAAACGGGTGGATACAAACTCTTAGCTGCGGAAGCTTCAATCTGGACATTTCTGTTACAAACGAGGCGTTCTGACGCTCTGGAGAGGAGAGGATGCAAGGACAACCTGCTGCAGGACGCCATGCTTTTCTTCTTCTTCTGGTGTTTTATGGCGGTTCGCAAACCAGCTTAATGGTGCATTACCGCCCCCGACTGGACTGGCATGCTTTCATTAATATGATGGGTAGAGAAGGGAAAGCCATAAAAAAAAAATATATATATATATATATACCAATATACTATTAATAGACCCTCTAAACAATAATTAAATTACCAGACGCATTATCTATATTATTTTACTTAATTCACATTCTGAATAAACTTAATAATATGATGATTTGCCTTCTTCATTGACTGGAAAAGAGGATATCTCTCATTGCTGTATTTGGTACATTGAAGTAGAACATGTTCAACTGTTTCTTGTTGATTAAAGTGTCTATATTCCCCAGTTGGGTGCTTGCCAATTCTATATAAAGTCCAGTGTGTCCAATTCTAAGGCGTGTAATAATATTTTCTTCCCTTCGATACCTACTCCCTATTCTCCCGGTATCTACTAATTTTTGTATATTGTATAAGTGTCTTCCTGCTTTATGGTCATCCCAATACATCTGCCAAGCGGATTGTGTATATTTCCTGATGTATACTTTCGCTTCGGCTTTACTTAACAGAACACATACATCTATTTCTTTTATTCTTAGAGATTGTTTAGCCAGAATATCCACCATTTATTTCCCTCCACTCCAGTATGAGCAGGAACCCAAACGAATTGTGTAGATTTGCCCTTAACTTTCAGATCATACATTTTGCAAAATGTATTATAAACAATATCCATCCTAGCTGACGACCTGCCAGATTTGATACTTTCTAGTGCTGAAAAACTGTCAGATGCAATGACACTGTTATGTATTTCCATTTCTTCTACCCAATTTAGGGCCAATAATATTGCCTGTAACCCCACTTATTGGTACATACACTGCTGCACCTGCACATCCTGTTTCAGGATCCATCTGTGAATACAGCCTGTGACTGTGGGAAATGTTCCTCAAAATACCTCTGCACTATATACCACATTGGAGTGTTTTTAGAAATGTCTTTTACGCCATGTTTTCCCACATGATCGTCAAAGTTGTTCTTTGGTTATTTTTGTGTTTGTCAGCTGCCCTCTGCTGGAGCGGATAAATTTGTGTCCCTTTGTCTATTAAATCATTCTTTATATCAAGATAAGCTAAAATAGAGTAAACTTATATATTTTTAGCTTTGAAAATATCTTTTTTAATTTCCACTGTGCTGTACAGAAATGTATTAATAAAAATCTTCAGTTCAACACTCAAGACCTCTCTATCTTTCACGGGAAAATAAAGTCAAATTTTCCAAGTATAGCGAATATTAAAAAAAATATATAATATGAATTTATATAAAAGAATATAAAAGAAAAAAGAAAAAAAATACAATTAAATTAAAATAATTAATTATACCACTTTGTACCCTTATTCTGATTTTAATATAATTAATTGATATTTTCATTTCTTTTTGTGCTTTTCTTCTTGTCCCTTTTTTGTATGCATAATTGTATAATGTTTATTGTTCTGTATGCATTTGAACAATAGAATGTTATGTTAATTCAATAAACAGATTTTTAAACTCACTATACAAAATAATAAAAAATGGTAAAACTAAAATATGCGTAATGAAGCTTTTTTTCAGTTATTCTGTAGGAAATGAGTGATCTGGAAGTTACTTTGAGACTTTTATTTTGAAAACCGGATGTAAACAAATCCTCAGCAGGGGCACGTTAAAGGTCGATTTCCATTCAATATGGACGCTGTTTGTCCTTAAACAGCGCGATGACAGCCCGCAGTGTTTTACTGAGCAGGCGGGTTTTGCCTCTTGGACATCATTTACGGCGTGTCTTACCTGTGAAGGTGTTTAATTCTCTCTTATGCACACGCGGTCTGTGAATTTGAAGTGCGCAGAAGACGACTTCATCTGCTGTAGAGCTGTGTACATGTGTTAGACATTCAGAGCTGATGCTGTTTCTCAGGTTTTGTTTGTTTGCTTGTTTGTATCAGACCTTTTGCTCTTCCACGCGCGATGAGGTCCACTTGGCACAGGAGGCCAGCAAGAAATACGGAAAACCCCAACCCACTATATTTTCTAAAATAATTGACAAAACTATTCCTGCAGCAATCATTCATGAGGATGACAAAGTAAGTTTCAAACCACAAGCCTTTTCCTAATATACTGTTAATAAACAAATTGTGATTTGTTTTATGGACTATTTATAACTATTTAAGTAATATAAATAATGAGAATTTAATATACAGTAGTCAACATTTGAAGTGGATGAAAAAAGTTAATCAAAGTTGTCCTAAAGCAAGAACACATTTAGGTTTGGTGACAATTTTGAAAGGTGTTGATGCACTTCAAATGCTGACCTTGTTGCAGTGTCTGGCTTTCAGAGACGTTAATCCACAGGCTCCTGTGCATTTCTTGGTTATTCCAAGGATTCCCATTCCCAGGATCAGTGACGCACATGATGATGATGCAACGGTTTGTCCGTCCTTATACTTCTTATTCATTTCTAGTTTTAATAATTACAGAGGATGACACACCTCTAAGATCTTGACATTTCCCCACAGCTCCTGGGTCATCTTTTGATAGTGGCCAAAAATGTAGCAAAGAAAGAAGGACTGGATGAAGGATACAGAGTTGGTGAGAAAAATATGCTATGTTTGGAAAGGGTTCATTTAAGAATCTATCCACCAGTTTCACAGACAAGGCTTAAGGTAGTCCCAGACTAAGCTGCATGTTTGAGCTGTCTCAGATGAAAATATCTTGCTCTGAGATATCTTAAATCATGTCAGTGTCATTGTTCTGTGTTAAGATGCACACCTGTAATATTTTCTTATATGGCATTTTTGTAAAAGTTGCTTAAATATCTTAATTTAACTAATGCCTAGTCCTGGCTTAAGCTAAACCCTGTTTGTGAAACCGGGCCTATATAATCTTAACCCTGTAAAGCTTTGCATATAAAATAATAGTGGTTCAAATAGTATGATGTAGAAGAAGTATATGGTATATCAAGGTGGAAAAAACACCTCACTATGCAAAAATATGCAATTTGGTGTAGTTGCTGATATTTATAAGGCCAAAAGGTAAGCTGATGTTCTGTTAGCTTGTAATGTAAATGAATGAGGTTTTTTGTAACAGTCAAGAAGACTAGATACATAAAATACATATAAATATTTATGCACATACATATATGATGTATAGATAATCTCATTTAACAGTCCAGTTAGTGTTTACTTTGAGAAATTACCTCCAAGTTATTCTTAAATTGACTTAGTCAAACAATGAATTGCATCCAAAATAAAAGTTTTTCTTTACATTATATTTAAAGTCAAAAAACGCATTATTTTCCACATACTTTTTTGATTGGCCAGCTATCCAGTGTGTTATGATTGGCTGAATACCGGAAGCGTTTGAAGGAAATGAGGCATTTGTTGCATCCAGCTAAGACATAATTACTGATTATTGTCTTTTTAGACGTCGTGTGGCATCGCATCTCGTAAACATAACACCATGTCTGCATTTGTGATCCGAGAAACAAGAAGCTCTAACATTACCCTTCACAGCTCAACACTTGTGCTTGACTAGCAAGTAGCAGGTTCTTTTAAGAAGAAAATGCAAAGGTTGTGAGTCAGAAGCACCAGACTGTCCTTGCAGAGGTAGGATGGCTCTCTGCACAGCCAGCATAGACTGCTCTGCAGGATTTAGGAGTCCATCCTCCATAAATGTGCTGTTTATGAGAGTTTATTAGAGTTTAATATCTGCTGCTTATTTAGTATAGTACACTATAATATTAACACGTCATTAACTATTATTTGCTTAATTATCTGTCTTTTTTTTTTACAGTCATTAATGATGGAAAAAATGGGGCACAGTCTGTGTATCACCTTCACGTTCATGTTCTCGGAGGACGGCAAATGAAATGGCCTCCAGGATAGATGGGTCTTCTGTCAGACAAAATGTAATGCTCTGCATTTTTGGAGGAGACAAGCATAACTGATATACAAAATGAAAAATTGTTGGAAATTACCACAAAAAATATATATATATTGTCAAATAATGAGAGAGTGGGAAGTTTTTTTCTACAATAAAATAAATGTTACTGTTGTTCTGTGTGCAGTGAATGTAACAAGCTGTTGGGTAACCTGCACTTAACTGGGTTGGGTTACCTTTACTGTTGTATGTCATCACTGGGTAATAAAAATGTTCCAGTGAGTTTTGCAAGGGTCACAGGTTGATATGCACTTTTTGCACAATGGGTATAAAATGAAGAAGGACAGGAAATGTATAAATAGACAGTAAAAGCACAATGCTGTTAATTTATTAAATGCAAGCTGAACAAATTTCTTGCAAAGAATGCTATTGCATAAATTGTTGCATTCCAAGTCCAAGGAACAATACACATACAATTAATTTGATTAAAAATACACAGCAGTTCCTTCCATGAATAAGGGCCTCTGAGTTTATACCATAAACACACTTTTCAGGTTGTGCTGAAATAAAGAGCTGTATTAGACCTGGTTTGGCCTCAGCTAAGGCCATCCTGTAGATCTATTAACTCATAAAGGTGGTGTGATCGAGTGACCTTGATGGCCAGTGGGTCGCTCATGAGTGTTTATATTAAGTGAACTTTCATCCTATTTGCTGAAACATCAGATGCATCCGTACAGGCAACACATCATGTCTGTGCTGACTAGAACACGTAATACAGACCAATAATAATCTTAATATTGTAAACAAACAACTTTGAGCCTTTCATAACTCAGTTTAATTCATATTAATTGGGTTTTTTGGAGTGTAGTAAAATAAAATGCTCATTCCGTCCAAGGAGTTTTAACCGTTGCAGGTTGCAAAATAGTAAATGTACACGATTGTGTTATCAATAATGAATTTGCTTTATCTTATCCACTCAACAATTAAGTGCAATCACAATCTTTCACACTATCGACTTTGTGACCTTGAAGCTTAACTAACAATCTTAACGAACTACGTGTTAAACAATAAACAACTATTACTTGTCTCGCAATCTCTATAATCTGAAATATCAAAAGAAATGGCTGCAACAATGAAAGAATAAACATTAGTAGCCGACAGACCTTTTTATTCGAGATGTATTGCAAACTTGAATAGGAAGTTATTTTAGAAGGCAAATTTTAATCAAATATCAATAGTAGAACATTTGCATGACAAGCCGGATACGTTCAAATGTCTTTAATTTCCGTGTTACGTCTGTAACAGACAGTAATATCATAAGTTGTATGTGTATCTGTTTAATAATGAAACGCGAGCGCAGACAGCAGCGATGGAAGTCACCTGCTCCTCGCGTCACGTGACACGGGGGTTCTGTGAGGCCACAGGTTCGAGCGGAGCACACTACGTTATTGCACCTGAGAAACACATGCAGCAGTGGATAAGGGAAATCTCATTTACACCTGCTCTGAAAACTATTCCTAACAGCACTGACTGGGGAGAAACATGTAAGTCAACCTTTTTTCGCTTTTTGTCAACAATTAGGTGTTTAATTGAACTTAAATAAGTTCAAAATAGCCTAGTTGTCACAAGGTAGATTTTATTTCACTGTTTAGTTATCTTCTTTCCCCCATAAAGTACAAGGTAGGTTAGCCTGTTTTCAATGTCTGATTGAGGCAAGTTGTCAACGCGCGTTTTACTAATTATAAATAGCCTATAATGACATGATTCGTTATCCAAAACTATATTTTGTATTTAATGTATGTTATTTAATCTTACCTTTGCATGTTTTGTTTGTTATCCCATTTATTGTTTTAGTTACGTGATTGATTTCCATAGTAATTTACCCCATACAGTGTGGGAATATGCCTACTGTTAATGGTATATCGTTTTCTCTTTTCTCCTACTTTATTGTGGTCATGTGTCACTTTAAATATAATCAATATTAGGCTTTGAATTGTAGAAATGTCATATTCACTATTCAATATTCATATTCATAGTATATTATATTAATATTCATAGTCATACATATAAATATTCATGTATGATTGTGTTATTAATATGATTTTCTTTTACAAGCAAGTGCGTTTCCTTTTCTTGTTTTTTTTAAGCTTCAATTCAGTAGAACAATACCATGGTGTTTTGTAAAAAGCTGCCCAAGTGAATAAATTAATGAATATTGAACGCGACACCTCAACTCCCACAGCTTCTACAGATTAGTATCCAGTTTCTTAAAACCAGCAATTTATTTCACAAGATTAGTGAGGCCTATATCACTGTCCTTGTCAGTAGTGAACTGGGTCGGTCTCAGAGTTTGGTCTCATCTGTGGACAAGTTCAGTTGGACACAGATCATGATGTGGCCACTTGTGTTGTAATTATCATGAACTTTGTCCTTTTGCAATCTTGAGTAGTCAAGTTATGAGCATCTGGAGCCATCATTCCCAGGATTAAATAAATGCAGCAAAATTCAAAGCCCATTCTACTAAAAGGGATGGTTGACAAAAAAGTGAAAATTCTGTCATCATCATTTACTCACCTTGAAGCTGTTATAAGTGTGTATAACTGTCTTTCGGGATATTTTGAAGAATGTTAGTAAACGAACAGTTGATGGTAGCCATTGACTTCCATTGTTCCATTGAGGGGGAAAATACAAACATTACAAACTATTGGTTACAAACATTCTTCAAAATAGTTTGTTTTGTGCTAAGCAGGGCTCATACAGGGTTTTTTTTAACAAGTGGAGTGGGATTTACATAATGACAGAACTTTTACTTTTGGGTGAACTGTCCCTTTAAATGTCAAACGCATTAATAATTCAACATACTCTAGATGGCATACTTACACAAACTTCCCAAATGCACAAATGTTACATGACTAAACCTTAGCAAACACTTGTATTTTTCATGCTTAACCTTAGATTTAAAGATATGCACATTAGACTATTTAACGTAATACTGTCTTAATCTGAATTTCCTAATATTGGTGAAAGGCTACTCATTGACAGTAACCTCTCGTCTGCTGGTTTCAACATCTGGCACTCTATCCACTGGCACATATTGCTTAGTATTTTGCAAGAGCTGGGGTACATATAAAAGATAACTTACATTTTGAAAGCACTAGTGTCACAGACGTGGACTGAATAGAAGATATTAGACATTTATATGCCATTTTTCTGTATTGTATTTGGTCACTACTTTGTGAACCCAGGATTTTGGAATAATATTTTATTTTATTTGTCATCTTAAGACTCACAATGTCTGCCGATGAGTCTATATCACAGAGTGATTCCAAGGAAAGCCCTGTCTCTGGAAATGATACTGAAGGGTATGTAGACTTGATCAATGAAAAATGTCATCTCTTTCCACCTTCAGTGTTGTAGCACTTAATAATGTGCTTCTTGTTTGCTTTTTTAAACTAATGTATAAATGATGATATCCTGTCTTGTTTCTGTCTATTTTGCTAGTTCTGTTAAAACCGAAGAATATCAGACCGTAGTGCTCCATGACTCCAAAAACGAACCAAATGGGGATTGTTCATTCCCTGTCATGAAGAATAACACAGGTACAGTCTTCACATGAATTTTCAGGATATGTTTGCATATTAAAAATACAACAGTTTTGCATAAATGGTCCTGTTCTCCTTGCTGACAAATATAACAAAGTAGAAACATTCTTGTGAAAATGTTATGATTCTGAAAACCATGATTTCTGAATTGTCTTTTGTTTTTCATTTTTGAATTACAACCATTAATATGAAAAAAAAAACATAGCCATTGACTTCCATTGTTCCATTGAGGGGGAAAATACAAACATTACAAACTATTGGTACAAACATTCTTCAAAATAGTTTGTTTTGTGCTAAGCAGGGCTCATACAGGTTTTTTTAAGTGCTATGATTTCTGAATTGTCTTTTGTTTTTCATTTTTGAATTACAACCATTAATATGAAAAAAAATATATATAATTGATAAATGTAATTTATAAAAATAGCTGCAGCATGATGGTTGTTGGAGTTTTATTTCAGTAAGAAAATTGTACATGACAAAATGTAATGTTTAATTTAATGTGATACTCGCCATTTCTTTGTAACATATTAAACCATACGAGTTAATTATAGAAGCAAAATTAGTTCTGTAAAAAAATTTTAACCCGTCATTCACGTGAAACCTGACTGGTGAGAAACACATACCGTATCCTACCAGTAACCTGACCTATTTCTACACTGGTAAAGCTGTTAGTTCCTCTTCGAGCGTGTGAGAGGAGACGAGGACAGGAGCTCTTCTTGCTTAGCCTCCAAAAGCTTCAGCTATACAATTGCAACACCTTTCAGAAGCACTTTTAAAAGATACTCATGTCTCCTGTGTGTCCTTGCTGTCCGGATCATAAAGGCGATGAACCGGGAGTACCTTTGCTTACTGGAGATGTGCGTCTTGCACAAGCCCAGGAGCTATGGAGCACAAAAAGAGACAAGCCTGTTAAACTGAGGATGGAGACATCGGGACTCGGCTCAGAACCTCCGATGACGATCCATCAGATGTTCCAGGCTACTGTGCAGAAATACGGAGACAATCCTGCCCTCCGTGTGAAGAAAGATGGGACGTGGGTCACTCTGACCTATAAGGAGTACTATCAACAAGCAAGAGCGGCAGCCAAAAGCTTTCTGAAGGTTCGAATTCACATTTTTTCATCTTTATGCTTTTCAGAAATATTAGTTCACAGTGTCTGAAATGTATTGTTACTTGTATGTATTGTTTACTTCATGCATGGGATGTGTAAAAATGGTGTTGTGGTGTAAATAGTATTTGCTGAAGTTCTTCGAATGACATTATTTTTTTAGAAATGATTTAAGAAATGATCAAACTATTGGCTCAAGGTTTTAAGGTCTCAGAGCTTTTACAGCTATTGTGTTATTGCTGTTTTAGCTGTAGGTGGTGAATTGCTTTTGCATATTCAGTCTTTTTGCTCTCTGTGTACTCTAGCTTGGCCTGGAGCGGTTCCATGGTGTTGGTATTCTGGGCTTCAATTCTCCTGAATGGTTTATAGCCGATGTCGGATGTATCCTAGCAGGGTATTGGCTATTGAGTATTTCTGTTAAAAGTTAATCCATTAGAGAATGAGGGAAAAAATGACGGAATGTGTGATAGGATATTCTAGTTTTCTGAATACATATTTTGTTTTGTCACAGAGGACTGGCCACTGGAATCTACACCACTAACTCTCCAGAGGCCTGCCATTATGTCGCTCAAAACTGTGAAGCTAATGTTCTAGTTGTGGAAAACAACAAACAACTGAGCAAAATCCTCCAGGTACAGTAGCTGAACAGCTTTCATTTAGTAGATGATTAATGCTAATGAATCACCCCAGAAAGACATTAACATGAGACGTGATGCAATAAATACTTCCCGAGTTGTGAGTACAGAGGTATTTTAATAGTTTTCTTTACTACGACCAATACAACTGCAGAATTTATTAAACCTCACTGATGTTATAAGCTTAATGTATTATTACAAACATTACTTAAAGAACACACATATACATATATATAATTACTGAATCTTATAAAATACTAATCAGTGTTCTTTCCTTGTCCTCACAGGTCAGAGATCAGCTACCACATTTGAAGGCTATTGTTCAGTACAAAGGTGAATTGGAGCAGAAGTTACCAAATGTATATACGGTAAGTTTTTGCCAAATAATATAAGAAAAATGGCTCAGAATGGTTGTAAAAAACAAAAACATGTTATTATATACAGATGCAGGTCCACTGATAATTACTGATCTGTAATCTTTGTTCCCAAACAAGGAAGTATCAGAATTTACAGTTTTTTTATTCCTCAAAAAAAACACCAGTCAAAGCAACATTTTTCCAGTATGTTTACTGACCAAATAATCAAGCAGTGCTTTTGATATATGCTTTAATTTGATGTTTTCTCAGTGGGCTGATTTTATGAAGTTGGGAGCGGACGTCCCTGATTCTGAGCTGGATGTGTTGATAGACAGTCAAAAGGCCAACGAGTGCTGCACATTAATCTACACATCAGGCACCACAGGGAATCCCAAAGGCGTCATGCTCAGCCATGATAATGTGAGTACCAGTTAAAATGTCACAATAGGTGAATAGGTCAGCACTTAAGAGAATGCTGAATGCAATTAATCCCATTTGACAAGTAGCGCTGTGCCTTATATTCATCCCTCCTCTGTCCAGATCACGTGGACAGCCAGTGCAGCAGGTCGCATGATCAATCTGAAGATGGCTGAGGAGGAACTCGTGAGCTACTTGCCCTTGAGTCACGTGGCAGCCCAGGTCCAAGACATGTGGATCTGCATGAGGTTTGCCGGCATAACCAATTTCGCCGATCCAGACGCTCTGAAGGTTTAAATGCTTCCACAGTTTATTTCTGGAAAATATTATTTCTCTACTAATTCATTTAGCAAATACATTTGTACAAATGAGAAAACACAACTTATTTACTATGATCTGTTAAACTCACTGCAGGGCTCTCTGGGCAACACTCTAAAAGAGGTGCGTCCCACGAGCTTCTTAGGAGTTCCTCGGGTGTGGGAAAAAATGCAGGAAGCAATGAAAGCCGTTGGTGCAAAGTCATCCATCACAAAGAGGAAGATTGGAGACTGGGCTAAGGGGATCGGACTTCAAGCTAGCTATAGTGCCATGGATGGGTGAGTTTTAAAAGTACCATGGATTCAGTTGTGAAACGAAGCATCTGAAAGAATCTCGCAGCTCATTTTTTTGTCTCTACAGTGATTCCTCTGTGCCGTGGGGCTTCACGTTGGCGAATGCCCTGGTTTTCAAGAATGTAAGGAAAGCTCTGGGTCTTGACCGCTGTAGGGCCTGTTTCACAGGAGCAGCTCCGATCACCAAAGACACACTGGAGTACTTCATGAGCCTGTACATCCCCGTCTTTGAGTTGTATGGCATGAGCGAGAGCACTGGACCCCACACCATCTCCTGGGCTGAGGGTTATCGCATTATGAGGTCAGAGGCAATCAACGTTCCTGCTGTATTTGAATTTACATCCTTTTTTTTCATCCTCCAGTTTTATTTGTTATGACATTGTTTAGATAAGGTATCTTTTTTCATATTATAGAAAGTGCTGTAAAACTAAAACAATTCCCTAATAGCATGAATATAGATAGCAGTTTTAAAATAACACTATAATACTTCACCTCATCCATCCTGCTACAAATCAGACTTAATGAAAAGCTAAAACAAATAGAAAGTCTTTAGGCCAAAAGGGTCAATAGATGGAGAGGTTTTTTAAAAGAAAGTGGCAATTTATTTCACAGTACAGGAGCAGGAACAGAAAAAGTTAAAATTGTTGTGATGAACTCTACTGGTGAACTCGACTTTAAACATCCGTTTATTGTTTGAAAGTCATTGGTCACATTAGCAGTATTTTCAGATGACAGATGTATGTGACTTTGTCTGTATTTATGTATTATGTATTACGTCTGTATTACGTGTTCTAGTCAGCACAGACATGACGTGTTGCCTGTTCAGATGCATCTTGATGTTTTATTCTCTTGCAGTTGTGGTAAGGTGTTGGTGGGCTGTAAAACTAAGTTAGACAAGCCAGATACTGATGGGACCGGTGAGATCTGTTTCTGGGGGAGGCATGTGTTTATGGGATACCTGAACATGCCAGAAAAGACTGAGGAGGCGCTGGATACAGACGGGTGGCTTCACTCAGGAGACCTGGGCAAACATGATAAAGATAACTTCCTATTCATCACCGGCAGAATAAAAGGTAGAAATACACATCAAAGCGGAGAACATTTGTAAAATAAGAGTAAAACAATGCCCACCAACTTTTTCAATTTTTTGTTGTTGTAGTTTTTCACCAGCCATTTCACTGTTAAACACGATAATAAAAAATTGAGCTAATGGCCTCAACAAAAGCATAACGCAACAGTTAACAACCTCATATCTCACAATAGGTCTGTTGACTTACAGAGAAAATGAATGGGATTGTTGCTTTCTCTGCCTTTGGATAATGCCCATATTACTGGGAGAAGAGAAGAACTGAATTAAGATAAACGCATAAACCGTAGTGCGACAACCTGTAAATATTTGTTTGTACGTGTGTGTTTATTTGCCCTATTCTTGCAGAATTAATCATTACTGCTGGCGGAGAAAATGTACCCCCTGTCCCTATTGAAGACGCCCTAAAAGAGGAGGTGTCCATCATCAGCAATGTCATGTTGGTTGGAGACAAAAAGAAGTTTCTGTCTATGCTACTTACACTCAAGGTGAGTCTACATTTATTAAAGGAATAGTTCATCAAAAAATGAACATTTGCTCACCCTCAGGGGCTTGTTGAACAGGTTTAGAGAAAATTAGCTTTAAACTTGAGGATCACAGAGGATCCATTGTTAAGAAAGTCACGTATCACGTATGTGATGAGAAATTTCTCCAAACCTGTTCCACTGAAGTAACAACCTCTTTGGATGGCCTGAGGGTGAGAATTTTTGAGGGTGAGAATCTTTTTAAATCAAATGTTTAATTTTTGTTTGAACTATTCTTTTAATGAGACCATTAAATGTGCACATTTTACCAAATGATATGTTTACACCATGAAAAAACTTTGCTAAATCTAAATTTTTTGTGATGTATGTTCGTTCGTCATTTATTTTTAGTGTAACGTTGATGACAATGGAGACCCCACAGATGAACTGACGCCGTTAGCGGTGGAGTTCTGCCGGCGGCATGGTGTTATTGCCAGCAAAGTCTCAGAAATCGTTAACAAAAAAGAACCAGCCATTTACAAATCCATCCAGGAGGGCATAGACTGCGTAAATGCCAAAGCCACTTCCAATGCCCAGAGAATCCAGAAGTGGACCCTCCTTCAACGAGACTTTTCCATAAACGGCGGAGAACTTGGTAAGTGTTAATTCTTCATAGACTATATGACAGATATAAAAAATATATAAGGATATAAAACAGAACAAGCGAGTTTATTGACAAAGTGTATCTCATACATGCATGCATATGATTATTATATTTTTTATAAA
Organism: Enteromius unitaeniatus; assembly: GCA_032359435.1. Classification (NCBI taxonomy): domain Eukaryota; kingdom Metazoa; phylum Chordata; class Actinopteri; order Cypriniformes; family Cyprinidae; genus Enteromius; species Enteromius unitaeniatus. The sequence goes on along the minus strand of JAUMHI010000040.1, from coordinate 15,237,252 downwards.
GTACTGCAGAGAAGCATTTGTGTCAGTAGGCCTCATGTGTTTCTTAATGGAACATGCCAAACATATATTTGACTAACTGCATTCCTAAAAGCATAATTACAGTCAACTATGTAAACAGGCTTATGGACCTATTAAATGTGAATGTGATGTTTTTCTGTTGTTGTTTTTCTCAGGTCCAACCATGAAGCTCAAAAGACCTGTCGTCAGTAAAATGTACGAAGAAGAAATAAACAAATTTTATGGTGAATAACAGAAGAACTAAAGAGAAACTGTGGGAATTAAATGGCTGACTACACTGGGAACATAGTCTTTGACCAGTAATCTGTATTTTGTTCACTCCATGGGTAATGAATCAACAGTGTAATTAGAAATGTAATATGCATGTAATTACGTAAATTCATTACAGATGTAATTACATGCAGGTACTGAATAGGAAAACATGTGTGTACACAATAAATGCATTGTACCAAATAATTAATACATAGTAAAGGCCACTTAATATAAAGTTGGACCTTACCTAGTAGTTCCAATTAATCTGTTTTATATCTATTTGCCATTATAACTGGTTCTGTATATTCTGTAAAATATATGAAATTGAACTTGATTGTATGTACGTGGTATTACTGTGCAATTACTGTTAATATAAGATCTGCAATATCTAAGACCTAAATATGAATAGGCTTAGATTGGGTTGCATACTATCTGTATAGACCAGTACTTTAGCTTGCACACTAAGTATTGTTGGTACTTCAAACAGTTACAGACGAACTGTAAAGAAGCATGTGACAATTGTTCGTTCTCTTGCTGTTGAAATTTCACCCAGCACATTGAATATTTATGAGTGGAGATTATATGCTGGAATATATAAATAAATAATATTAGAAATCTATGAGCAAAGTATGCGTTTGTTTGTTTCCTTCTATATGGAAAAAAATCATAATTTCAACTGTCCTGTAGAGATGTGTTTCCCCAGAATAATTCATAATTATTAAACTCGATTAAGTATTTATTAGAATCTATTTGCTTTTTTTCAGTAACGAATGTAGGGTTTTTTTTGTTTACATTTGTGACTATAGGAGTGGTGATAGTATGAGGAGATGCAGGGAAACCTCCTGATAATTTGTTCCGGCCGTCCGTGTGTCTGTTCTCAAACAAAACCAAATATCTGTCTGATAAGGTACAGGCACGCAGTGCTTATCTCTTCCCCACCCCCAGGTATTGTTTATATTGTGTTCCTGAACCAGTTTTGAGGTAAAGTAGAAACACAAGCAAGAAACATCATGCCTACATGAAAGCGTCTTCTTTTGTTTCATTGAGACTGACCGGTTTAGTGTTCTAAATGACCTATTGTTGGAATTTCTTTTATTGTAACCCAACATGTCTGGGGTTACACACAGGTGTAGAGGCCAATGAACTATAATTATTTAAAAGCATTTCTTCTAACACAGATAACATGTTTAGTATGTGAAGTAGCTGAGAGATTAGACTTTAGGATATACAATGACATCTAGGTTAAATTATATATAGGGCTCATTATTATATAGCGTTCTTACTTTTATATGTGACTTCCTAACTATCCAGCTTGAAAATTAATCAGCTTAAATCCCACTGTGGAATAAAATCAAATGCTTTCTTGTCAACTTTTTTGAAATACTTAAAAAATATAATAATTTGCTGTAAGATGAGGGAATGGCAAACATTCTGACCATCAATATTTTTAAATGTAAAAAATTCTAATGTCCCCCAGTTAATCAACTTACCGCTTCCACGTAACACATTACTGCTGCTCTGATGATCAAACATGATATCTCTCCATTAAAGAAAATATGCTCCGATCACAATTGTGTACAGTACATGCAATCAAATTAAGTCATCAGATGACCTTACATAACTTTGCCAGTAATAAAAGAAAAATGTTTTATTCACTATAACGCAGGCCGAATAACATCAGAAACTGGACTTTGATTTAAACAAAAATCAACTACTACTACTTACACCTTTTGTGCTGTAAAAGAATATAAAGCTAATGTAATACTGATTAGGTCAAAGGTTATGCATTTCATCCATCTGACCTGTTCCGGTTTAGTGACTGGTCAGACTGGCTCTGGATCAGTCCGGAATTTTCCCCTCATGGGGGTGCACTGATTGCCTTTGGCTCTTGCAAAATAGACTGACTGGCTTAAAAACTTTGTCCCCAAAAATGACTTGTGTTGGTTTTGGATTTAACTCATTTATTTAGAAAATGACAACATACCTATTTACTGAGTGAAATCTTACACAAGATTTAATCACTTAAAGTGATAGTTGATCCCAAATTGAAAATGCTGTCATCATTTACTCTCTTGTTGTTTGAAACCTGCATTTTTTTAAACTTTCAAGCAAATCTTTAGCATAATGTTCAAGCTATAAAGATTTTGCTTTTGACCTTTGGCCCCTAGTTCAACAATGAGAAAGCTTTTTCTTCTTACGACACCTACTGTACTAGCAGCTTACGACACTTAATATAGGACTTAACAACATATTCTCAAGGCATAGGCAGTACACAAGTGGTTTATTAAAAACAGAGCAACACTGCTCTCATGTGGTCACAAGACATTTGGTGCACACTAGTTGCATAAAGTTTGTAGCAGACTGCATCTCCAAGAAAAATGCAATTCATGAACCTGCTCAACATCAACAAACCAGCACTAATGGAAAAGAAGGTCACCAATAATATGGCTCCAAAAATCAGATTTCTGTTTGTTCATGCTAAAAGGTTTAACCAAATGAGAGACAGTACTTCCAGTGACTTGAAGCAATGTGAAGAGCCACCTCGTGTTTTGTGTAAGGAACTACAGGTTATTTGCTGTTGATGCATTTTTACATTTTCATACATAGCTTACAACTATGTTTAACAGTAGGCCACCATCAGTGTGCTGAGGCACTATTTAATTATTAAATATAATATATATGTAATGTAGCTGTAAAACTGCAAAACTGTGCTGCAAAAAACCCCACCAAAAACCAAATAATGAACATAAAATGTTCAACGAGTAAAAAAATACAAAGAAATCAATAGTTCATGTTTTGTCAGTAATATATTGAAAAACTCTTAATGAAAAAAGTTAGAAAGGACATCACAACACTGATGTGCTTTGTGTTATGCAGTACGTTAACAAACAAATAGGCTTGACATTAGTATGTTTTCTTGTAAAAATGTGTCTGTTGGCATTTAATTCATATACAGTATGTCTGGGAAGAAGAGCTCATGCATTGACTTCATTGAATGCAAAAGTCTTAGACCACTTTCACCAACAGAAAATGGTTTTAAGTCAGTTATTTCCATCTTTACACTTCCAAACATTATTTTTGTCATTAATGTTAATAATGCAGTGAGATTATTGTCTGAGAACTGCCAGAGCTCCACACAGAGATCTGATCAGTCTGTCTGGAATGAGATGAAGAAACAGAACTAACTTAGTCTAGACAGACTAAATCCAGAAGAACTGTGACAACGTCTACAAGATGAAGAAAAACACCTTCCTGGAAAGCTAAAACTTAAAACCATTTTTGTTGGTGAAAATACTAGTGGCCTAAGACTTTTGCACAGGACTGTATATGACAAACATGTTATTAGCATATTATTTGCTAGTCTGACAGTCTTTGCTAACAGTTATGTGTGACATAAAGCCAGATGAACTGAATAGTGATTGATTGAATGATTTCAAATAATAAAATAAAAAAATAAAACGAGTTATCAATTGAATTAAACTGTTAAAATCTCTTTGGCAAGTGATATAAAAGCAATACAAATAAAGTGAAGTGCAAACTCATTTGGTGATGATAGCAACAGCTTTCTTTATCCAAGCATTGTTGCTGAGTAGAGAAAGCATGAAACGAGCCACATCTCCTCTTGACACAGACTGACCGATCGGCAGACCATTTTCATCAGGGACATAATAACCTTCATGAGTGAGGAACTCGTTGGCTTTGAAAACAAGAAAAATAACACTAAACTTTGCGGTAATCTAACAGCTTTGCAGCAAAAGCAAACTTCAAACAATAATTCATTTGTCAATAAGCATTTTACATATTACTTTAAGTAATAGTTCACCCAAAAATTTTAATTACCCCATATTTTACTCACCCCCAAGCCATCATAGGTGTATATGACTTTCTTCTTTCAGACGAACACAGTCTCAGAGTTGTTTTTTTTAAACATCCTTGTTCTTCCAAGCTTGGTAATGCTGGTATTTTGAAGCTCAATAAATGGGATATATCTGCTGTGAAACTAACATACCAGACATAAAACATGTCAAGCAGATTGATGGGTATTTGTGACAAAATTTTCCAGTACTGTGCGGAAGTCTTAGGCCACTAGTATTTTCAGCAACAAAAAATTGGTTTTAAGTGGGTTATTTCTTTTTTTTTGGTAGCGTGGCAGTTTGAAATATCAGTTTACATTTCCTAACATTATTTTTGTCATTAATGTTAATAATGCAGTGAGATTATTGTCTGAGAACAGCCAGTGCTCCAAACAGAGATCTGATCTGATCATCATCAGTCTGTCTGGAATGACATGAAGTAACAGAACAAACTGAGACAGACTCAATC
>JAUMHI010000040.1:15189269-15229910 GCA_032359435.1 Enteromius unitaeniatus | reverse complement strand
CAGTTTGTTCTGTTACTTCATGTCATTCCAGACAGACTGATGATGATCAGATCAGATCTCTGTTTGGAGCACTGGCTTTTTTTTAAATGATCACTTAAATCACTGACTTCTGGCAACATCTGTATGTGTGTTCGTGAGAGAACTGCATTCGTTCTTATAGTCAAATCCTCTGCCGTTTTTGACTTTTAATTTGTAACCGGCATTTAATATTGCTCTATCCTCATTCGTCTACTCTCTTCTGAGCTTATGTTATGAATGGGGAAGAGGTCAGCCAAGAAGCTGGAACTCGACTCTCTCACAAACATGCATATAGCCGGATTGCTGGAAGTCAGCGATTTAAGTTTTAATTTTAAAAACAACCAAAAAACCCATCAATCTGCTTCAGAGACATGTGTTAACTCCCCAGAGGTGTTTACGACAGGTATATACAACTTATGCAGCTTCAAAATAATGGCCACCATTATTACCAAGCTTGGAAAAGGTCTGACTGTGTTCGTCTGAAAGAAAAAAAGTCACATACACTTAGGATGGCTTGGGGATGAGTAAAATACGTAGTCATTTTCATTTTTGGGTGAACTATTCCTTTAATGTTAAACGCTTCCAAAAGTTAAAAAAAGGATATTGAAGCTTGTGTTATTGATAGATCCCACCTGTTGTTGGTATATTCTTGAGACCAGGAGGACGGACAACAGTCCAGTTGATGTCCTCGGTCTGCTTGAGAAAGTTTTCCATTTCATGCATGTTGTTCAGAACACTTCTAATCATGGGAAGCAACATGAAGCGGATGAGAAAGGAAGAATTGGAGCCTGAATTAGCTGTAAAGAATGTCATAGCAATCCAATTACTACACCAGTCAAATGATCAGACCAAAAATACTGTGAGGAAAAGACACTACAGTTATGCAAACAATAACAGCACTTACGGTCAGTGTACCATGAGGTCATGGTGATGATTCGATTGACTTTGACTTCACGCATAGCATCTAATGCTGCCTTCATAGACTGGGTGTAGCCAGTGACTCCGTATAAAAATGAGATCGGAAAGCCAAGACAGGACAACACAGCATCCTGACCTTTGAAATGCGGTTTCAGGCTGTCTTCTGAGAATATGTCTGCTTCAACCACCTGTCACATGAGGGCATGCGGTTAAACAGTATATGATTGAGGCTGCATGCTAGTTCTAGTAACTAATTACTGAAAAGAGATCTCATTATTTGGAATTGCTGTGCCTGGGTAGCAGTCCTTAAAAATATTTTCTTCCCTCCACAAAAATGTGGGGCAAACAAATCATGTGATGATACCAACCCATAAGTAAAAAGCAAAGAAATTGCATGCCCCCATTTTTCAGAGATACTGCGCACAAACTAAAAAAAATAAAAAGATAAAACACTTGCATACAGTAACGTTATTCAGTAAGTTAGGCATATTAAAGAGTTAACACATCCACATTGGTGAATGAATGCTAAAACTCTTCCAGTACTAAACCAAAAAGTCATTGTGCAGACGTTAGTCAACTAAAAAAGAAAAAAAAATGAACTAATGAATAGCTCAGACTCATAATTCATTTTAACTATTAATTTTGGCATTGCAAAACAATGTTATTGTGAATCTACAGTCCAATTACACCTACACACAGGAGCAATGAACAATGTAGCACTGGAAATGAAGTGTTAAGAAATGTCCCTATGCTTTAAAAAAAGAAGAAAAAAACAATAACAGTATAATCTTTCCTCCTTTCATTTACCTTGAGGTTCTCGTGCGTCAGAGTGAGTTTTCCCGGGTTTCTGACGACGGCCGTGACGCAGTGTCCTTGCTGAAGAGCCTGGCTGAGCAGCTCCTGTCCGGTTTGTCCAGTCGCGCCAAGAACAGCGATCTTCATGATTTATCTGGTCAGAACTGTCCTGCTAAAACACGACAGTGCGTGAATTACAGCTGGCAAAGTCACACTGGTCTGCACCCCAGAGAACGGGATACAATTACGGACAGGGAGGGATTCCTACAGGAATAAGGTAAATGTTAGTTTGTTTGAGACATCTTCTGTTGTGATATAACCTGCTTAGCTAATGTCCGGAAATGACATTTATCATATCAAGACTCCTCCTCAAGGACAAAAAAAAAGTCTTTGCGGACACATTAAAACTGAAAACGTGTTTTTAAGGAAAAACACATTTCCGAGGAAAAATATTGCTAAATGATCTTAAGAATGTGTGCATCACCAACTAACGTTAATGATTCATACCTGTCTTTAATGCACAAACGCCTAAAAACACAAACTTCAGTGACATAACACTTCAAGTAAGCGCACTGCGTAAATGCGCTGATGAGAAGAGGCCAGTGTCCATCCTACATCTATTGCAAAAAACACATCTACACATATCAGTAAAAACGTATCTAATAACAAGCAAACTCACTGTAAAATCGCTCCTGGCACCGCAACAGTAAACGCTTGCGTGCGCTCTCTCTGCTGTCAAACAGCTGCTGATATAACTTTCACTCTTGCGGACTCGAGTGCGCATGCGCGGTACTACAAGTCCTATCAGGTCCGAGCGCATGTTTCTCGAAAGAAAGAAAAAAAAGCCAATGATATTTAATACCCCGCAATAAATCGCGCACACACCAACCACAATGTACAGTTCTGCTTGTGTTTGTTCTCAAATACCGAGACCACAGAAATATGTTTGGGGAACCAATTCACAACGCGAACTAAACTGTATTGTACTGAAAGGATTTCAGATTTAAAAAAACATTAATCAGACGGACCATGCTCCGTGATTCACAAAACCTTCATTCACAGCAAAGTTTAGGCTTGAAGCATGGATTTCACACTGCAATTAACCCAAAAAAGGGTCTCCCCTTGTGGTTAATGTTGGTTACAACAATCACTTCAGTTCCGTTTTCAAATACAGAAGTTGGGTACACTGCGAAGGACATTTTGGTTTCGCATAATCAAATGTCACCTTCACAAAGACAGTTAGTGTTAAGTGTTCACCATGAAGCTCCAGATCTGTCTGTTCCTCGGCCTGACGGTTTTCAGAGCAACGACGGCTGATTTCTCTCCTCCAGTGGTGAACATCAGTCTGGACGTGCCTGCCTATCAGCGATGGGCTCCCCTGAAGACCCTTTATGACATCGATTTCTTGAGGAAAGCCGCATCTGAAGTGATCGAGTAAGTAACGTATCAGACAATCTTATAACCACACGCATTTCGTTAACGATTTTGACCAGAACCAGGTTAGCCATTAGATGTTTTCACCTAGCTGACAAGTTTAAAAAGTTTAAGCGCAGACTATGCAATCAAAGACGCAGAATGTCACCAAATATTTAAGTATGCAATGCATTAAAAGACAAGTGATGAAAGATAAAACAGTCCCCTCTATTTTATTATGAAATATATTCGGTCACACGCTATTTTAAAGTCCATTTCTCGCTGGAATAAACTGCTGGTTTGATATTAACAGTAAGGTAGTTATAACGTTTAGGTATTGGGTAGGATTAGGGATGTAGAATTTGGTCATGAAGTGTATGTGGTTTATAAGCAGGATAATAAAACAGCCTATATGTTAATAGCAGGCATGCTAATAAGCAACTAGTTAAATATATAGTGAGAATTTGTCCCCTTTAACTTTGTAAATCTTGTTTGTCATCATCCATCAAAACCCTCTTTTGCAGCTCAACTGTTCCCAAATGGGTTCATGAGGCAGTAAAACCAATAGTGCAAGCTCTGGAGAAATACATCCCACCGCCTTACGCTGGAGAAATACAGGGCATGGCATCCTTCTATGGCACTGACATTGCAGATATTGTGCTGTTGAACTTTGCCTATGAAGTATCTGCGTAAGTACTACATTTTTTGGTACAGTTGCGCTCTTGAAGTGTTACATTGTTTTTTCAACATTCGTTGTGGTCGCTTTGCGTTCTTTCTTTTTTTTTCAAGCTTTTGCACCAGTATTGTAACTCAAGATACAAAGGGCAATATATACCATGGCAGAAACCTGGATTATCCCCATGATGTGCTCAGAAATCTTACTCTAGATGTACTTTTTATTAAAAATGGAAAGGTATTATTAAATTATATATTATATTGTATTATATTATGTTATATTATGTGCTTGAATCTGCAAGTCATTTTCCCTTCAGGTGGCATACAGAGGAACCACTTTTGCTGGTTATGTTGGGCTGTGGACAGGACAGAGCCCCAATAAGTTTACAGTATCTGGCAATGAACGCAGTAGGTTGATTTTTGATTTTGAAGAGATGGTCTAGTGAATATTGTGTGGTTTAATTTCTATCTATATTTCTACAGATAAGGGATATTGGTGGGAGAATATAATTTCAGCACTTTTATTAAAAGGTTCTCCAGTTAGCTGGCTAGTGAGAGAGGTGAGAGAACATATGCATATTAAATGCAAAATATAATTCAGCATTTCATTTACATTTACTTACTGGTGCAAAAATAAGTTTTAAATTTGTATTTTTTTTACATTATTTTAGACCCTTGAAACAGCTGTGGATTTCCAGGATGCAGTATTAAGACTGGCCAAGGTGCCGATCATTACAGATGTTTATTACATTTTGGGTGGTGTTCATGCTAATGAGGGTGTGGTCATAACCAGAGACCGGAGCGGATCAGCTGACATCTGGCCTCTGGATCCACTTCTTGGAAAGTAAGCACCAACCATCATTTTCTTTCAATTACATAAATTAAAATGAAAAATATAAAGCGATGCCAGTGCAACACTAGGCTCTCATTCATATAATACTAGTGTTTTCCTTAATGTTTAAACATTACTAAGCCATTTTTTTACTGTTGCTTATTATAGCTGGTATAGAGTTGAAACAAATTATGACCACTGGCTACCCGCCCCTAAACGAGACGACCGAAGGCAAGCCGACAATACATTTTATTAATAACATGAAAGCTCAAATGTGTGATCATTTAATTGAACAATTTCCTGTTTTTTTCAGAGATGTGGCAATGAAAGCACTGAACGTCACTGGTCAAAACCATATTTGTATGGATTCTCTATATAAGGTACATGAATAAAACCATTTTGCCTACCTGTTATCGTGATAGGTTGTGGCACATATTTCTGTCCTACATTGTTAATGTACTACAAACAAAGTGTTATTTTTTGCTATTATCAAAGTAATTTCTGGGTTTAGATGTTAAAAAGATTAAACTTTAACGAGAGAGAACATGCAATCCTATTGCATATTTTATGTGCTGATTAAGTGATCATTTCTTTTTCATTGGTACAGGTTTTATCTGTGAATCCAGTGTGTAATTGGTAAGGTGGACAGTAATGCACCATTTCACCTAGCACATGATATTTTATGCTTGTGTAATGGCCTGATGTAGAGTGCTCATTTCTCTTTACATGGTAACCAGTAGTACAAACATAAGCACACTTCCTCCTCATGGAGGTTATAATATTAGAATCTAACCATGCAATGAGAAATTTCCTGGAGTCTGTAGAAACCAGTCATGTGAAGCCTTTGCTTATTCACACATACAACTTCACAGACACTCATTGTTAAAGCCACTCGGCTGTAAATCAGAACAGTCCAAGCATTGATCTCTGTTGAACTCTCACCTCTTTTTAACAACTTCACAATGATTCTCAACTCATCTGCTAACTGATCTGCTCATTGATTGGATGAACAGTTCTCAACATAACAAAAATGTGAACAGACAGACAGACACACACACACAGAGATTCCTGCCTTTATTAGAGAGAAGAATATCTTCAGCCCCCTTTCCTCCAAAGCTTCAAATATGGGTGTTGACTACTACCGAAGCTTCGAAGCTCAAAAAATGGTATTCGGATCAGGTCTACTTGAAACCCTCCCAAACAAGGCTTTCTGACCCCAAGACTCAACTAATCTCTGCAAGTCTGTGATCCTTAGAGAGTCTTTGGCCACTCAAGCTCTTCTCCTTACCTTGTGTTAGGATGATATAGACACACGTCCTCTTTCAGGCAGATTTGTAATATATCTTAAGTAGACTGGAAAGTGGAAACTCTTAATTATTGCCCTAATGGTGTAAATGTGGATTTTCAATGCTTTAGCTCTTTTTTTTTACAGCCACTTTCCATTTTGTTAAGCTCAAAATTTTAGTTCTGCACATTACAACTATATTCTTTGGTTTTACTCCTTGATGGATGACAAACCCATGATGGATGATTAAGGGAATTTTGGCCTTTGTGTTATTCATATTTAGAATCCTGTGGAACAGGAAGTCATGCCTAGGCCATGTCATGCTCCTGATCACCCTGGAGTGCTAAAACATTTATTGCTTCAATTATAGGTTAGAATTTTGTGATTTTTTTGAATGATCATATTATCTTACTTCCAGGATCACTGTTTATACAACCGTCATGAGTGCTGCCACTCCTGAGAAGTACACAACAGTTGTCCGAGATGTAAGAACAAACCATAACGCTACATGATTTTTTAAACATATTTTAAAACATAAAAAAATACATATTTCATTAAACATATCCTGCTTTGACTTTACATATATTACCACCATCATGTTACGAGTTATGCTGTCAAGTCCAGTTGGCTGGTTTGGTAATAAGTGATTTTGTTGGATGAATGTCATCATGTAAGAGATTGCTATGGTGTCTTTGATATTATTTTGACATTAAGGGAATTTTGCAACACTCAGCTAACATCAGTCTCTCAGCTTTTGCAAGAAGCATCACATGAATTGGTGTGAATATCTTTTCTATGCTCTGGAAGCTTCTGTTTCTTGCTATCATTAGGAACGTTGAGTGTCTCTTTTCCTTTATAAATACAATTAATGGCCTTTTCCTTTTCTGCTTACAGATCTGCATGTGATGGAATGACTCATTCACTTGAACAGCTCAGCCATAATTTTCAACCAGCTTAGTTCTGAACTACCCAACAACCTCCGCTTCTCTTTTGTTTTTTACAATGAAAATGAGTCGTATTTTGATATCTACCAACTAGGGCTGCAAGATATTGTGATAAAGCATATAGCCTGTTTCAATAGGAAAAATACTAGATTTTTTAACTGATGACTTGAATAGCTATGTTTGGAAAAAATTATTTTAGCAACTGTTTAATACATAAGAAATGAATATTAATTGACTTAATATTACAAAAAAAAAAGGGCTGTTTTTGCTCAGTTTTTTCAACACACAAATGTATACTAATGTAATATATTAAACCAATAAGCCCCAAGAAGCTGTGGTTCACAGTGAATTTTTAACAGCTAAGGAGCATAAACATGGTGCGGAACGCTTTTATAATACTATATGCATTACTGAAAGTTTATATTTATACATTAAATACATACGTGAGGGATTCCTCCTCTTATACATGTAAAACACAACTGAACTGTCTGTACTGAATTGAACTGAATACAATATATTAAAATAACTGGAATCATTGAGGGTTCATAACAAGAAATGCTCTTGCCTTATTTGTGTGTCTTGCATTATTTTGGATTTCTTACATCTGTGCTGTACTTTACACAGCAACAGTCTGCTTCCTTTAGGGAAGTGCTAATTCTTATACAAAAGTCCAGTCAAGTCGTATCAAGCTATTACCCTTAATCCCTTTAGGGCTTGTTCACTTAATTCAGTTACACAGAAGACCGTTAAGACGCAGACAAACAAACATACCTACCGAAGGCCTCGCGAGTTTGACACTAGGTCTTCTCTTATTTTTGAATGAAAACGGTGGATTTTTTCTCAGGACGTTGAAGGTTTCTTGGGGGACATGGGGAAGCGTGTTACTATACGTTTCTCCTATCTGTACAAGCTGATTGTTTTGCATGTGTACTCTGCGCATTGACTAACTCAAGCACCAATGGGGTACAGAAGGCGGATACATTCCTTTGGGTGACATGTTGTGGAAATAAAGCTTCTGGGATTTCCTTGATTAAAAGAGAAAACCACCAGGTGAGTTTTACCCAACATGATTTATCATCTCTTGATGTAAGCTTTTATTGTTTTGGATTTTTAAGGGCACTTTTAATAGGCAGGACTTATATGTATGGCTTAAATTATGTTATAAATATCATATCTTATTATTTGTGAATTCATACAATATTTTTCATAGTAACAGCCTTCCTTCATTTTATTGTGAAGTGTACGTCGCATGAGCTTTAATCAATAGCTCTCTTAAGAGGTTTAACCTCAAAACAAGCATGTCTGTTACACTATGCTAAATTATTACGATGTCTGGTGAGCTAATGAATCTTGAACCTTCCTTACAAACAAGTCTATAAATCCATAGTTGCCAGATATTCAGTATTTAAGAAATAAAATATAATGGAGAAAAAAAACATGAAGTACCCCCATTCCTCTCTGACTTTTGACGCGGTACAAATTGTGAGATAGATACTCTTATGATTTCAAATTTTGATGTATAAGAGAAGCTGGTTTATAGTTTGAAGCTTGTGGGCTTTTACAGAGGCACAGGTGTGTGTTGACGTCGTCTGACCTATAAGTGGATTGAGGCCAGTGCAAGAGAGCAGGGAACCCAGATTAACTCACTCTCTGGATCCCATTAACGTACGCAACAACATGACATTTAGTGTAGCCTGTTGTCAAAAGCTCATAAATATTGTACAGTACAGCAATATGATTTACTAAATCTGTTGGTCTAAATTTTAGTATTTAATAAAAATGTGTTTTGTGGGGTTGTTTTTATTTTTATTTATTTAATGATTATTATTTATATATTAAAGTGTTACAGTGGTTTATTAACCATTTAACAAATCCAATTCATTTTGTAATGTGATTTGTATCAAATAGGCCTAAATATATAAAAATATCAAGTCACTGTTCAAGTTTCATACAAGTGATTAACAAAAGTTCTTGTTATACTGACTTTCCTATTTTCTACCTTCAGGAGAAGCCATGGGGTGTGGCGTCACAAAAAACAGCGAATTCAATAAAAAGTTTGATAAAGGTAAAATGTTTTCAATTATGATAATAGGAATGTCATTCAAAGAATGATATAGGCTATACTGCGTGAGTTCTGTTTGTTCAGAGACGGTTTAGCTTGAATATAACTTAACCTAAATGAATTCTCTTCTTAAAACAGATGGAAATGTCATCCCAGGTGAGTTTTTAGCGGTCCAGCAAAGCTTGTGTAAAACCTTATCTCTCGCAGCTATTGAATTAGAACACGGTTGTCTATTTCTGTGCAGTGTCAAAAGCTTATATAACTCATTTACATGTCTTCTTTTCATGCTTTTCTGCAGCAGCCATAAGTAAGCACAATTCATCTTTTATGACCACTATAATTTGACTATTGCTGGGCATTACATACAGAGTTAAAAGACTATCAGATTCAGTAAATAAAAAGAAACACTAAGTTGTAGATTATAAAAGAAACATTGGAGTAATGTTATGTTTTATAAGAAAGTAGCCTACTATTTTTACTAGTCTTTTTATTTCATTTACTTAAATTCCACGTTTCATTCAATGGGTTAACAGCTGCTTATTTGTAATTATTTGCTGTAATTTACTAGCAAAAAATGTTACTGAGCTACATCAATTTTTTTTCAATGTAAACAATAATCACTGAAATGATGCTAAACTAGGTGTAATTGTTGAAGTCCCACACAAAAAAAAATATTGCATTTATAGAAAATCGATAAATGCAATAGTTATATCAAAATGATACTTATTTAAACAAAAGGGGAACCCTTTTCTGACCTCTGTCGTGCTTTTTTGAAAGCAATGAAGGCTGCGGTGCTGATCCAGCGCTGGTACCGACAGTACGCGGCTCGCATGGAAATGAGACGCAGATACACCTGGAACATCTTCCAGTCCATGGAGTACGCAGACCTTCAAGACCAGATCAAAGTGAGAAATCCTTTCTCCACACTGCTTTTAACATCAGAGCGTGTGCGGCTTCCGGTTTCATAATTGCATAATTACATTGTAATTAAACAGTTACTTTTAATTGCATTTTGATAATCTTACGTAGCTGCTGATTAATCGGAAGTAACGCACCGCGTAGCAAAATAAGATGCAAAGTAGGAAGTTTAAGAGTGGTAAAAAATGAACGAAGACTACTTCATTTTACTCTAAAAACTTCAAACAACTATGTGGCATTTCTTTTCTCTCTTTCTCACACAGTTATACAATTTTCTTGGTTACCTGATGGATAACTTCACTCCATCGAGCAGTGAACGTAAAAGAAGCTGTTGTTTATTAACACATAACATGTTTACAGTTTTTCCCCTGGAGTTAATACATGGTAAACATATCAAATATGTTCTACCCTGTAGGAAATCTGATCTCACATATCTTCAGAGAAAACGAGGTTTGCAGAGATGCAGAGTGGGAGAGATACTTCAGCTACACCAATATCGATGTGCCAGACATCTACTCCGGTCCACGGCTAACCTTTCCGTTAGATATGGATCAAGCTGCTGATCTTGTGGAGGCCTTTAAAAACAAACAAGTAGGTGCTCCATAAGGATGCACTAAATATATGTTTCATGATGGTCAGATCGTGCTCCATGTCTTTAACCATGTACACTTCTGGTTCCTTCAAGCAGCAGCTTCACTCTCGTTACGTTCTTCAACTTCTTCTGGAAACATGGAAGTTGCTCAGAGTGTTGCCAAATATCAACCGAGTCTCTACATGCCATAGCAAAGAAATAACCATTTGTGGTGAGAGTGGCCGACACATTTCAGGGTTTTTTTTAATTTTTTATTATGACACTAATCAATGCCACTTCTAAATACGTTTCTGAACTTTGATACAGGTGATTTGCATGGACAATTAGAAGACTTGCTACTAATATTTTACAAGGTATGTATCAGATTAATTCACGAAATCGTCTTAGCATGTCATTAAGTATATTTATTCCTATGTATTTATCTTTCCAGAATGGAATGCCATCATTGGAGAAACCCTATGTATTTAATGGAGACTATGTGGACAGAGGCAAAGACTCCATAGAGATTCTGCTCATATTGTTTGCTTTTCTGCTTGTGTTTCCTGGAGATGTTTATCTTAATCGAGGAAACCATGAAGATCACATCATTAATTTGAGGTAATGGAAATGTGCTAATTACATGTGTTTACTAACACTTTATAAGACACTCTTAAAACAAGTAGACTTTACTAAAACCTTTTATAATGCATTCTAAAGGTATTCATAATGTATATTGTATCTATTATATCTTTCCATAAATAAATGTAATTAAAACTCTTAAGATTTTGATCGCCACATGCATTTTGCAGTAACCCAGCTTAGTAAGTAAGTTACCAACAAGTAGATACCGATGCTTTAAGCTTTTATAATTAGGGTCCAACTCAAGCCAAGTTAATTCACCTTTATTTATATTGCGCTTTTGACAATACGGATTGTGTCAAAGCAGCTTTACAGTATTACATAGGAAAATAGTGTGTCAGTAATGCAAAAGGACAATAGTACACTCTAAGCTTTCAGTTAAAGGCAGTTCATCATTGAATTCAGTGATGGATCGCTGGAAATCCAAGTATCACGTGTCTTTTAACTATTTCAATCTTGTTTCACATGTGCATGTTTTATAGACACTCTTGAAAAAATGTTGATTCTGAATTCCTAAATAGTCTCAAATGAGCACTTAAATAAGGGTGTAAAAATCTGTAGATTTCTAACCACAAGGGGGCTTAAAAGACCTTTGTTTCTCTTTACAACACAATTTAGGATATTTTTTATGAATACCGAGAGCTTCCTGACCCTGCAATGTTCCCAGACACTGAAACATAGTAAGGACTTTGGTAAAATAGTCCATGTGACATCAGTAGATCAACTGCAATTTTATGAAGCTACAAAAATTATTTTTGTGTGCAAAGAAAACAAAGATTTCAACTTTATTCAACAGTTCTTATTCTCCACATCAACCTAGGGCGCCATTATGGAGAGTAACCATGATGCATTTGTATGAATGTAAGCAATGCGTGTTCTAGGTCAGCAGCACATATTGTTTACATGCAGAGGTACTCTTGATAAAGACATTATTTGGAAAGGAATTCTTGAATGATGTCATTATTTTAGTTTTTTAGCTTTGTAAAATTAAGTTTGAATCACTGATGCTGGACTGTATTAACCAATCACCACGTTTCTGGACCTGTGAACATTTCAGTTACACTGCTGTCTGTGCAGGGTCAGAAAGCTCCCAGATTTGATAAACATTTAATTAATGAATAAATTACTAAATGAAATTAATTAGTGTTCCAAAGATGCACAAATGTCTTACGGGTTTTCATTTTTTATCTTTTTTTTTCATGCCTTTAAGATTTACAGAGGATCTAAACAAAGTTTTATTAGCCTATTTTTTATAATGTGCCACATTAAACTGACATTTTTTGTGAAATGTTTAAAGTTTATTTTTATTACAATTAATAAATAAACTAATTCCACTTAGAAATTGCTAGTAATGTAACAAGTAATTACAAAGAAACTTCAAACATCACACTGTAACAGTATTTTCAGTAACTTTTCAGTATTAACACTGTAACAGTAACTTTTTTATTTTTCTTCTACAACTGCAAAACATATTTTTGTACAGGGTACCAGAGGTAGAGAAAGGTCTTTGGAGTCAGAAAGGTTGATAATGTCTGGTCTAGATGAGGCAGTGAACACTTTTACTAATAACTTCAGAACTATACAGGCAAGAATAAAGATTACGTTTTCATATGAATCTCTGAGTGGCATCAAATTAATTTGTCAAATCAAACGGTCTTTTTCCTTGTTCCACAAGAAAGGTCTTTGCCACTTTGTATTTTTGTGAATACGTCATTTTCTCTTCAAAAGGTATGGCTTCACCAAAGAAGTACTGAACAAATACAAGGTAGGCCTACATCTAATGTCTGTGCGATATAATTCCTCAGCTTCCTGTTCTTAAGAATTTGTTTACCATAGGGTGTTAGCTGTTTATCCCCATTATGAAAGAGATCTCCTCGCACTGTCTTTCCAAGAACAGCACATATTAACAACTAGTGGCCTGCTCAGACTAAAGTAGCAGTTTAAAAGGGGAAACTCTGGTCAGTTCTCCTGCAGTTATTTTCACAGAATTTGGGCCAGTCCTTGGTAAGAGGATTACAACAAGCAGGCTTCTGTACTCAGTCACTGATGGCTGTTAACTAACTTGAAGGTAAACGAACAATCCTTTAAATGCATGACACCTCAGTAGGAAAGCGAATATATGGATGAGTTTGTTCTTAACATTAGAAAGATAATACATTTATATAAATTGTGGTTGTAATTGAATAAACTTTTTTTGACGTTTGATTAGTAGGGAATTTTATATATTGCTATGAATCATTTGTGGAAAGATTCTATATTTATACTAGTATTCTAAAAGAAAATTGGGAAACACTTTACTTCTATTGTATCTTTTCATAAAATAATGCAATTAAAAAAATACTTTATGATATTTAAAGGTTTGTTTAGTATAATGTTTTAATGCATTATAAAGGTGTAACATTGAATACAGTAAGTATTATAATGTTTTATCACTGTATTATTTATGAGATCAGTCATGAATTACAAGGTGCATTATGAAGCATAAAACTACTTTAATATTGCACTTTATATAAAGGATTCAAGCAAAGTGTTACTGAAAATGGACAATGGTATACTCTTTAACGGGATTGGTTGAGGTAGATTTAGGGTCAGTGGCATGTTAATATTTTAAATGAATTTTATTTTATTATTTTCTTTTTATTTAAGTACAGCGTTATGGAATTTGTTGTGAATTTGTCTCATTTATATGTCTATGTAGTTTTTTGTTGGGATTTTAGTACTTCAACTGATACTGAACAAAATGCTGGAAAGTAGTAAAATAATAATTTTTTTTATTCAATGTTTATTTAAGTAATTTTTAAAATGGTTTTAGTTTTAATTTGCTGATAATAGTTGCTGATAATAACTGTGCTGCTATATGATGATATGATTAACATCATCAGTAATGTTTTATGCTCTTTTATTTGGCTGTGTTTCAGCTCAAAGCTTCACATAATAGGGACAATTATTTGATGTCAATTGTTGCCGTAAATCTCTCTCATCTGTTCAATTGCTTTAAGCTGCATGGGAAGCGTATCCTGAAGTTGCTCCAGAAAATCTTCAGCTGGTTGCCTTTAGTGACAGTAATCGACCAGCGGGTGCTGATAGTCCATGGAGGAATCTCAGACACCACCAATCTTTCTCTGATAGCTCGAGTGGACAGACACAGAGTGAGTCAAACAAAAGGTTAAAATGTCGTTAAAGCATGAACATCATTTCTTTTCTATTTTTTACCAGATGAATGTTGTCTTTCTATAGTACGTGTCTGCTCTGAGGCCTCCGAAGAAGAAGACTCCATCACGTACTAATGTATATGCTGATTCAGTGCGTTACGATGAGATGATCATCTGTAAGAACAGAAGAGGCTCGCTGACCTTTCCCAAACCGTTTGCCGCTCGGGAAAGTTTTCAAAGGCGCTCCCTTCAAGACTTCTCAAGCACCGTGGCTCGGACGCTTGAGGAGGAGTTCGAGGTTCGCCGCAGACAAGCAGAGTTTAACCTGTCCGGCTTCAGCAAGTCTCACCGTATTCTGAGCTCTGCTCTCTCCTCTGACTCTGAACCAGAATCATCAGAGTTCACCTACACCAGCGATGACGAGTGGAAACAGGTGGGCTTCATTTGTGCTATTGAAGTTTTAAATGGTAAAAGAATGCTGAAGAATGTTTTGACAACTCAACAACTTTGACTTGTGTCCCATCAGATTTTGGACCTGCTGTGGAGTGACCCCATGTCTCATGATGGTTGCATTCCCAACGAGGTCCGTGGTGGAGGCTGTTATTGGGGTCCTGATGTCACAGAGGACTTTCTGAACAGGCACAGCCTCCAGCTCATCATCCGCTCACACGAGTGCAAACAGGACGGATACGAGTTTTGCCACAATCGTAAGGTCAGGAATGAGGTCTCTGGGGTCTCAGGAGGACATTTGAAAACAAATTAATGATAACTGTCAGTTTGGCTAAACTTTAAGCAGAGTTCTTCTTTAGATATATGCGTTTTTGAATTACACACATTTTTGAATTTTGTCTTACATTTACGTACATGTATTTATGACTGCTCATGTTAATTTAGAGCGGTTTTTAGGACACTGTGTCCTGTGAGTAATGTAATAAATCTCTAGAAAAACTATTCTTCAGATGTTTCCCTTTCATAACTAAAGGAATGCAAGTTCTCATTTACTGTATGCAGTGTAGCTTAGATGTCCAAACGTTTTTTTGTATGTTTGTAGAAATGTTCTTTAATAAGGCTGATTATGGTTGTACCTCCATGTATTTTTTCAGGTCCTGACCCTTTTCTCTGCCTCTAACTACTATGAGGTTGGCAGTAACAGAGGAGCCTTCATCAGGCTGGGTCCAGATCTTGTGCCTTACTTTGTTCAGTATCAGGCCACCAGTATGACCCGAGGACTGAGCTTTCCACAAAAGTAATCAACACACATGCTAACTAAATCTGTGCTTCTCAGCCTTTTTGACTCCAAGACCCTCAGTGTCCACAACAATACTTAAAGTCCCAATAACTTTTCCAGTTTTCATGATTACCGGAAAAAGGTTTTTACTTCAAGATATTAAATGTTACTCTTTCTTAAATTCTATAAATTAGGCTTTATTATGTATAGCTTTAAAACAAGCATTTATTTCAATTCCCATGATCTTACAAAATCAAGTCATCTCAAGGGCCCATCTTCAAGTCATCTTTGAAGTTCACTGAGGCCCCTAGTGGGCTCTGGACCCCTGGTTTTGAACCACCAAACTAGAGGAAGGATTTTCATTCACAATATTAAAAGCATTGTTTGGTATTGACTTATGATTCGTTGGAAGAACTACAGCAGATGTTGTGTTGTAGTCATTTTGGATACAAATGTTACTATTGCTGTTACAGTGTTAGAGTTTCATTGTCATCTTTCTGCCTCATTTCTTCTTTCAGTGTAAAACGCACAGAGCACACAGCCCTCAAAGTCCTACGAGAGCAACTCTTTGTACACAAGTCAGATCTCCTCAGTGCCTTTCAAGAGATTGATAAGGAGAACACAGGTACACACTATATGTCTTGAAATGTATACTTTATTAATACAGTACTGCAGTATTCTGCCACCTAGTGATTTGATAATATCACTGAATATCTAAAGAATGTAAATGGTATTCAGACTCTTGTAGTATCTGAAAACAGCCCTCTTGTTAAGTCTGACATCACATTTTAATGTTTCCAGATCCAAACACTTTATTCAGATGCCAAAAGCAAGCAACAGGCGGTGCCAATATACTCTCACTGTGTGCTGTTATAAACCTGAGAATTCATGAGCCTAACCTTTTTCATTATACTGATATCTCAGATGGCCAGACAGTGATTCATCTTTTATGAATCATTAAAATACTGGTGCCTGAGATGCTGAGCTCTAAGACTATAGAGCGCACTGTGAGTCTTTATAAAGTTGGTTTAAATGTGTTATATGAATAAAAAATAGTCATAAACAAGGTATGAGATGAGATGGTATTCTAAATTAAGTAGAAGCTTCCGTAAATCATGACTTAACAAGCAGGTGGGGTTTGTAGTTACTTGGTGGCTGGTTTTGCAGTTGTTAAAATACCAAAGTAAAGTCAATGCCTCTTATGAGCAGAAGTATTTCATAATTTGTCTGTCTGATCTTTGACCTGACAGGACTGATCTGTTTGAATGACTGGGCAAGTGCGATCGAGCGAGTCCTTCACCTGGATCTGCCCTGGCAAGTGCTTCGTCCTCAGCTCGTCTCCAGCACCACTGATGGGAAGCTGGACTACCACGGCTGGTTCCGTGACCTTGCCCTAAAAAAGCCCAGTTCTGAGGTAAAGCAGGTCACTTAATCACTGTCTGTTGTGTAAGCATTGTAAAATGTCATTGCATTGCAGAAACTGCCAACCTCTGTTGTCATTACAGTACATTGAGCAGACTATGCTGGAGACGCTGTATAGACATCGCTCCACGCTGGAGACCATTTTCAGAATAGTGGACACAGATAACTCAGGTATGAAAAAATATGTGCATCTTGTAACAATAATAACTCATTCAAGTTGGCGTGAAATGAAAATTCACTCGATCTGTTGTAGTTCAGCTCAAATGATCGTCAAACTCACTTCCCTGTAATTTTCTAGGAATCCTGAAGACCTCGAGTTTGCTTGAGAAACTCTGGTGTAAATACATTTCTAGATTTTATTATGAATGTCAGTGTATTAGGTTTAATTTAATGCTTTTAATCCACTTAAGTTCCATCCCTCTAAAATCGACTGTGAGCTTGCTTTTATCTCAAAATCCAATTAAAAACTGATGCACTGAACCAAGTCCCCAGCAATTTTTCAGTAATCTGCTAAAGTCGAGATGTATGTCACAGTATAAAAGGGTAGCTAGTTCAATGTTGTTGTGACTTTACAAAGAGGTTACTTAAAAACTATTGAAAAACTATTTTTAAATATATGTTCAAAAGGACAAACTCGGATAAGATAAAGACTCAAATCAGGTAAAAGTTTTGCTGAGGAGGCCTTCAAAGTCAGCATTAAACAAACTGACGATTCTTTTCTTTGGTATTGAAACTTGTATATTTGAGGGAAACGTCTTCTTGAATTAGAAAAAAATGTAGAATGGGACTTGCTTTGGTCCTTAGGAAATTTAGTGGTTTGTTGTTGTTTACTAATTCTCATTGGTTACAGGGAGGGATGGATTTTTGTCCCATCCTTTTGAAAGATTGTAAGGATACTTGCACAAATAAATTGTGTTTCAAATTCAATTTTCATTGAAATATAACCAGTCCATTTTGATTACACAATGACATTAACAATTCCAACCAAGAACGGAAAATATAGTTGGGTGGCCTTGAACAGCACACTCCCATGGCCTGTGTTTCCGATTCTCTCAGGTCTCATCACTTTTGAGGATTTCCGGCAGACGTTGAAACTGCTCAGTGCCTATCTGAAAATGGAGATATCTGACGAGGTCATCAACGAGCTGGTTATCAGCACGGACACAAATAATGATGGTAGCATTGACATTGATGAGTTCATGGAGGCTTTCCGGCTGGTGGACAAAAGCAGACTCGAGAGAGGTAAAAGCCTATTAAAGATCTTGCAGGACAATCAGAGCCTTCCTCAGGAGACAGAAACCCCACAGACTGTGGCCTCTACAGCTCCACAGACTGCACAATGTCCAGCTTCACAGCCTGCAGACCCACCAGCTTCAAATACTGCAGGCTCGGCGTGCTCACAGACTGCAAATCCTCTGATTTCACAGACTGCAGACTCTCCTGGTACGCTCACTGAAGACTGCCCGGCTTCACAGAAAGAAGATCTCTGCCACATTTCTCTTGTTGTTCCACCACAATAACAGCTGACTGTTGTAAAATTACACTGTTTTAAACCATAGCCTTCTCTTGGTATTTAATGCTCCAGATGAACCTTTTATAGACTTTAATATTCCTCTTACCCAAATATACTTCAGGTTTCGCACACACCTAGATGTTCAGTGATCAATAACACATGGTCTCGTTGCTCCATTACTGTACTACATTGTATAAGCTGCTGCTATTTCAACGCATTTATTTTTGTCTCACTAACAATTGGTCTGAGATATAGAGGCTGGAATTTGCCTTCATTGACAAATATATTCAAAACGAGCCATCAGTATCTTGATAACATGACATAATTATATTGTAACACAGAGTTTGTTGTTCATAATGTATGTGATTTGTGTAAATGTGCTATGTGAGTAAATGGGTAGAGAGATATTGAAAACTTTTTGCCTGCAACAGGATATTTTTTTAATAAGAGCCGAGGAATATTGACTCTGTGCTTCATTGCTGTAAAAGGCACTGTCCTAGAAAAAAGACCAGCCAAAAAAGCAGACTGACGCTTCCTTTCTACCCACACGCCGACTGAGCCGGGGGAAGGTTGTTATTAAAAATAACACAGGTTAGAGAGAGTATATTCGCAGTTTTATGTAACTTAGTCGTAATGTTTTGAGGAAATAATAAGTATTTTATAACCAGAAACCACTGAATATGCCCATTTCTCCCCTCAACTCTCGCATGTATGACTGACAAAGTATGATTAATAACCGCGGTTCGCCGCTGGGAGTCGGTGCTGTGTGTATCGCTGTCTGCTCGCTCGGTTCTTTTGTTAACATGAAGAGGGCCTGTGTGGGTGGAAGAAGGCCTGGACAAGTACAGCTATCAAACAGCGCCAGTCTTCACATGTCTGCTGTGAGTCACTGCATATCACGAAAAGCTTTTTGTCGTCAGGTTTCGTCAGAACAGCCACTCTATAATACCTCACTGTAAACATCAGAGGTTAGCGCCACACTGGTGGTTTCAACACTTCCCTGTAGTTGTGGCAAAAAGGGCTGGTTGTTTTAACATCAACATCTAGGTTATTCAAATGACTGACGCAGGGCAAGTGTTGCTTTATTTATTTCCTCTGATTTGAAGAGCTTGAATAGACCATCCGGGATTGTGAGCAACAAAACCATCAAGTCCTACCAACTAGGGTTCAGTGAAATGTCACAAATCCAGACATTGACAGCAATGCAAATCTTTGGGCAAATATGCTGATCGAACAATTTAGCAATGCTGTTCATCATCAAAGAGGAAGTTAATAAATGAATATTAATAATTATTGTCATTTTTTACTCGCTACACTTTTGTTTTTCATCATTAGTCATGAAGTCCCTTTTTCTCTCTTTTTTTTGGTTTGTAATTTCATGAGCTTGATAAAGATGGGCAGAATAGTTTTTACAATCTGTGTAAATATTCTTTGTTAATGGTTGTCCCAAAACAAAAGCATTTAACACTACAGTTTGTGTGTGTGTTTTTGGAATTAATTTTATTTATAAAAGCCCTAAATAGTTACTTAATTATACAACATTATTTAAAAATAAGATTTCTTCTTAGCACCAAGAGATATTTTTAGAAACGTCAACTCTGTTACCACAATATCAAACGGAAAACAGTTTCTACATCTGTTTGACGGTAACAGACGAGGACAACAAATGTACCCGCAAAAATAAAAATGTATAAATATATAACACACACAGAGAGAGAGTAACACTTTATTTTAGGGTATCCTAACTATTTGCATTTTAGCATACATATTACTAGTTTATCAGCCAATTATTAGCAGTAATTAAGAACATATTAATGCCTTATTCTACATCCCTAATACCTGAACTTAACTACTTCCTTACTAACTATTCATTTAAATTAGGAATTTATTGAGGGAAAAGTTGTAGTTAATAATGAATAAGTGTTCCCTATACTAAAGTGTTCTATATATATATGCCCTGTATGAAAACGTTAGTTTTAGGGGAAACATTAATAAAGAATATTTTCTATTATAATAATAGAAAATTCTAATTATACAGTTCAGTTATTTACACAGAATATTAACAGATTTTTTATGTGTAACGTTTCACAATGATGTTACAGAAGATTTCTATTTTCAAATGTTCTATTGAACTTTATATTCATAAAATAATTAGTTTCCCTAAATGTATTGATTACTTGCAGTATTTTACAGTGTTATGATTTTTAATGCATTTCGATCAAATAAATGCAGCCGTTATTAAGTAACTTCCACAGAAAAGTAAACGTGGCAGACAAGAAAGGAGAAACACGACAAAAGAATTAGCAAGAATTTAAACATTTTTTATTTTTTTGCAAATAACACTAAAAATGTTTACAAAAGCATTGTAGAAAGATTTGTGCAGTGTAAATTATCAAAACTAAAAATTAATATTACTTGAAATGATTTTGCACCTAACATGACATAAGGATTGTCATTCTCAGCAGCAAAAAATGCAATGCATCTCAGGAGGACACGAAGTGTTCAGTGTTTTTAAAACCACCCTCGACGATGTCGTGAGGAATTTACCAGCCCTGAAATGAAGGCAGAGGGGGAAACAAAACAACAGCTACACTGCTTAAACATGTTGCTACTAAAGCAAGTGAAATAAACAAGGATGATATGGCACTAAAAGCTCATCCCTGAAGGAGGGCATCATTCATCTAAGAAAATAAAGGTTAGATTGCAAGTGGAAATTTCCCTTGTACCCAACATGGCACTATGGCAATCTTCCTAAGTGGAACTCAAAGACTCTCAGCCTTCCCTTTGTTATTCCAGTTGGACAAACAGTGTGTTGACAGCTTGAGAGTTGTATAACAGGAGATCATTACACACATAGGCTCACACCCCACAGATACAACACAAGCCTTTCTCCATCAAACTTTACAGTTTTTTTACATCCACATACACCGTTCCATCTCCAATTTAGGACAATATTCACTTGGTACTACTTCATAAATCTTAAGGAAAACAAACAAAATTAAGAAGAAAACAGAAATGTTTTTGATGACCCCACTTGTAATATTACAAAATAATTAAAAAATATATAGAAATGAACAAGACCAAAGAAAAGACCTTACAAATTCAGATAATGTACATACCACTGAACATATGAATACATAAATATTCGTCTGTCTGATTACAAAACCTTTTTACTTCATTATAAAATTTGCTTTTTACATATCTTCGTATTGCTGTGTCAATACATAATACTGAGTTTCTTTGCACTCTGTGGTAACAATTTACATCTTAAGTTCTTTGCTGTATTAAACACATTATAAACTCACATAGTATTTTCTGGAAAATATTTTGTGACTCTTTTTTTTTTCCAGTTTTTTTTTTCCTTTTAGACAATGAGGTTCTAATGCTCCTGTAAATGGGAAACCGATGACACTACAGCTATCTGTGTGGAAAGCAAACAAACCAGTTATCTACCAAACCGATGTAATCTTTGGTCAAGCATATAGGGGCAAAAGTCACCGTAAGGAATCTGGGAGCTGTATAGAAATGGCTCAGGTTTTTAGATCTTTCATACTGAAGTTACATCTCACCACAATAGTCCAGCGCGGTCCTTTACAGACGGAGCTGAGCAAAGACCAGTTTTTACAGAAATGTGTATACTAACTGCGGTGACGTCAAAACTCCAATGTAGGGCTGGACGATATATATGACGCGCATCTCATCAGTAAAGCCG
Organism: Enteromius unitaeniatus; assembly: GCA_032359435.1. Lineage (NCBI taxonomy): Eukaryota > Metazoa > Chordata > Actinopteri > Cypriniformes > Cyprinidae > Enteromius > Enteromius unitaeniatus. Next base: position 15,207,813 of record JAUMHI010000040.1, on the reverse strand, counting down.
GTTCTTTGATTAGCGCTAAATCTTCGTCAGGTGTCTTCAAAAGGAACGCCAGCTTATACACAGAGCCGTAGATCACTGAGAAGCTGCGCCACTGAATCACTCGCGAAACTAACGCGGAGCTTGTCAGTGATCTACGGCTCTGTTCATACTGGCGCTGCTTTTAAAAACAGCTGATGAAGATTTAGCGCTAATCAAAGACCCGGCTTCACTGAGGAGATGCGCATCATATATATCGCCCAGCCCTACTCCAATGGATTGGTAGTTAATAATTACTTTCCCTCAGTTTACCGTTTGCATACAGCTGCATAAGACACTGCGCATACACAGTGTTTCCAGTTTAAACCTTGCGCTAAATCTTGAAGATAAGCTGAATCCATGGCACGGGCGAATACGCAGCAGTGTGCTCTGCAATCCACAAAAACCGCGGCCGCAATAAGTAACAGATGATTCACGTCAAGTAAAAGTAACAAACATCGATCATTCCGACAAGCCTCAAAAAAATGGGAATGATTTACCGATGCATACAACACTCATGGGTTATGGCAACTTCAGACAGACAAACAAAAAGATTCATTTGGACAAACAGAAACGAATGTGACGATTCATCTTTAGTGATATCTTGTAAAGTGTGCAGCTATCACATCCTGTTCAAGTTGATTTCAAATATGGCCTCAGTTAATGTTTAGCAATAGCGAAGGCTCGGGACATCAAGGACAGACAAAGCAAAACAAAAATAAAACTCAACAGACACAAGCAGTGATTCAAGTGCTTTTTCAGCCACAGAGGGTTAATAGAAACCAAACGTGCACAGAAAAAATGTGCAAACTTCCCCGATAACCCCTCAAAAACCTGCTGACCTTTAACCCCTTCGGCTCCAATTCGTCTGTGGGTTCAGTGGACTGTAGTTGTGCTCCCGATTTCACAGAACAGACGCTGTGAAAAGGGATGGATGTCGTTCTAAGTCCGCCACCCATTGGCCAATATCTGTCTGACATTTCGTCTAGTTCCAACTTAGACCTTCCTTTATCGTGCAGCAGAATCACATTGTGTTCACAGGTATTCGTAAGGCAGAAAAATTCAAGTCTCTCTTGTAAGTGTTCTACATCAGTTTTTTGTTCATTACGAAATGCTAAAAAGCTAGCACGATATCTGTAGTACAATGCCTTAAAGGAGACTGTCTGACCACTTTTAACAGCCATCATCACTGAAATGCTTCTGGCATAAGAACAAAGAAAACGAGACTTGGATACTATGAAACGAAGAGGACCGCTGAAGTCACTAGTTTCCACTTGTTTTCACTCTGCATCACGCGAAATGGTGGCAGAAATACACACACATATAATTACACACTCGCACGCACACACACAAGTTCTGGATAAGACCCAGTTTTTTGTTAGCATATTAGACCTTTTAGCTCTCTAATACTCTTAGAGGAGGTAAATCAATAGTTCATCTGCTCATTATCAAAGGGTTTGACGTATGAAGAGCTGTGTTAGTTCAAGGTCTGCCTGTGTAGACCTGGATACAGTAGTGTGGGACGAGATCTGAAACGCTTTATGAGCACAGGCTGTGAACCCTTCACGCTCTCTCATGCTGAAAGGGTTTATGACCCTTCAGGAACTATGGACTCTGTGAGCATGCAATGCATATATGCGTTTTCAAAAGGCAAGAGAGTGTGTTTTCAGGCCTCTCGGGACTAGGCAACAGAAGCCTCTGGAAACCCAGAGACGCTTTGTTCGAAACTGAAGTGGGTGCTCTGAGTTTACATATGTTTTGATTGGAGATATGGCAGTTTGAAAGGCCATGCTCAAGGAAACACAAAAAAAGTCACGAGTCAAATAAGTGACCCCTCGGCAAACGGTGGTGAGCGTGCGGGGACTGGCCCCGAAGACGAGTCGCACAGTGAAAACTAACATATAAAAAAAGTGAGGAGGATAGACGTAATGTCCTCAAGGTGAGACTCCACCAGTCATCTTCATCAACACTTTTGCGCCTCTACTGGCGACATGGCGATGTAAGAGCCGTTCCTCAAAGGCTGATTGGTGCGGTTTTCTGGCGAATCCTCCACTTGGTTGCTCACTTGGGTATAAGCCGTTTCGTCCTTCGCCGTCTGTGCAGAACATGCAGAACCATTAGTGTGTGCATTGTCAAAATCGCATAGATGTCAAAGTGGAATCACGTATCACATGGAGTATGTAGCTAAACATCTAATCTAAGTGCATTATAATCAGCATGCAGGAAAAGCAATGGACATGATTTGCATGAACAGGAGATTATTCATATTCGTAGGAAAACGTTTAACTTAAACGGTCACTCATAATGCTTAAATTGACCGAAAACAATAATAACAAACAAGCAGACTTGAACAAAATGAAAGCAAAATGTGTGTGTAAGGGAAAAAAGACTTACAGCAAAAGAATGAAAAGCTTCAGTAAAATCAATACGTTTTACTTCATTCTGAATTGGAACAAACAAAAAAGGGGAGGAAAATGTTACTAGAAATGAAAACATAACAGCATTATGCATCAGGTTTCAAGTAAAAATAAATTCTATAAAAATAACTTTTGAACGTTAGTATATAAATGTGCACAACTATTTTTCCCCACTCAACCATTCATTAAAAGGTCAGAATATTTGACCAACCCAACTGATAGTTACTGTTTACTGCAAAGGAAAACTCTTTCATGAAGTAATGCGTGCACTAGAGCACATGCAGGTGCCGGCGTTTGTATCAAAGCTAGGGTTAGTGTTGTCAAGGTGGGTCACGCACTTAATTGACCTTAAAGTTTGAGGGGATTTTAAAATATTAACAGTTACTCCATTAATACTCTTCCGTGGAAATGTATCATTGACCTTCAAATGACATTTCTACTTTTAACTAGGCAAAATAAAGCTCATACATTTTTTACCTTTCTCTGGCGGTTCCTGCAGACAAGGAAAATCAGGACTACAAGTAAAATTGCCCCCAGTCCCACAATGATGACTGGGAAGTTGGACACAATTGTAACAATCAACAGAAGCGTCCTCATCTGGGCTGCAGATTCATCATCGATAGTTGCCGTCTAAAAATTCAGCAAAAAAACTAAAATGTACTTTCTGGGGGGAAAAAAATCAATTATATTCTGAAGGAAGCAAGGATAGCTTGAAAACTCACCTCGTTGACATACATGATGGGGAAAATTGTCTCATTCAGGAATTTTGTTTTGCTGAAAAGGAAAAAAAAAGGTTAATGAGACTTCCATTTTTTACGCTCTGGGACATTCTTTAAGTTGTTCCTGTGATGACTTTACTCACGGGAAGCCAGAGACCCTCTTCAGTATGACATTGAGCTGAGCTCTCTTACAGGCACGAATGGGAACCCCTGTGGTCTGCAGAAAAAAGCAACGGGACAAATTACAATTGGAAGTAAAGCAATATTCACCACAATACAGTCTTTGCTCGTTTCCACCCGACACAACATGTGGAAGCATGATGAGTTCATCGAACTTCAAATGAATGAGTACATTTTCCATTACGACATGCTACAAAAACAACCACTGGGATTCTAGGTAGAGTTAGTCAAGTACAGTTTCACATTCACTTGTGGTTATCTGAGTGATTCATCTTACTTTTCCTGTCATGGTAAGGTTGGGTGTATACTACTTTTAGATTATAAACCACGAGAGCCCTAACACGTCAGTACAGTCGCTGTAAAACAGGAAAATCTCAAAGCATCTGCACTGCTTACCGGGTTGATATCGAGGTATGTTTCGTGTTCTTCCTTGTTTGGGTTCATTCCGTCAATGGCTTTGATGTACTGCTCATCAGCTTGGTAGAAATGAGGGAATGACACAACAATGGGTGCACCTGTAAGATGAAGGGGACCATTAGTTGTTGCTCTTTTATTCAGATCAGTGGATGAGAAGCTCCTATCAAGGAAAGCGCTATGATGAATACGCAATAATAACAACTGCTTTATCAGCTATTGCTTTATAATGACGGGTCATAAAGACCAATTAAACCATATAAAGATTATTAAAGTCATGTGAGGCCAACAGACCAAGCCAGTAGTTCGTTTTTCTTTTCTTTTTTACACACAAAAAAATTAAATGTGCCATTTAAAAGTTTACAATAACATAACACTATGACACTTCTAATGGCATACAAAGTAAAATGACAAAATATTCTGAAAACATTTTCTGAAAGAAAATCAAAGAGCTTAAATGAAGTTAATAAAAAGGAAGAGCAAAGAGCTGTGGTGCTTTATATTTTTGTGGAAATAGTGATTCATTTTGTTCCAGGCTTCTTTAATAAATGGAAAGTATAAATTAACTATATTCAATTAAAATCTAAATTATTTTGTATAAACTTCCATACAAAGAAATTTTGAACGATCACGTGTTGCTCCAAATGCAAATGCTTACGTTTGTAAGTCATAAAGACATGTAAATGACCAACAGATGCAAAGCAAGTAAGAGCACACCACAGGCCTCAGTGGAGCAGGTGACATCAGACTGACATTTTCCATTATCTAAAACAACATCCCTGTGATATTTTCTGGAACTTTTTTATGCATACTAAGAGAAAAGGAAACTTCCTCTTTTGTTGGCACATACTCAATGACAAGATGAAAAAAACATGAACAGCCACAAAAACACACAAAATACTACTAGTAGGTATTTAGACTTTGGTTATTTAGGAGTGAGATGTACTATATCGCTGATTTACATCCCAGATCACATTCCTTAATGAACTAAAATAAAGCAATAAAACTATTAATGAACAGTCATGAACCTTTCTAGGAATGATGACTAATCAAAGCATGTGCAAATTTCGATAGCTGTTTCCTATCATGAGCCCTCACATGATAAAAGTGAGTTTACATTAGTTCAATAATAATATTAGCCTACTAGTTTATGGCGGAAACAATAGAGGCTGAGATAGCGTAATCTGTCAGAGGACACTTACAATGAATCGCATGCTTGAGTCATAAAACTGCACTAAAAGTTATTCATTAAGCACTGAACCCTGATTTCCCTTTCGTAGTCCAAGAGTGTGCAAACAAAAGCAGACCAATTTAACTTGAACTCGGGTTACGAGGCCACCAATCAGTAACGGTAAACCCTGCAATTCAATACTGTTTACACATGCTTTGGTTGAACGTCATTTAGCACACTTGAAAATTTATTTAGCACGTTGAACTCTTTAGCACACTTAAACTGTTTTACCTTGTTAAACAAAGGACCATTTTTAAAAAGTTTCCCCATGCAATTCAAGGAAACTGCTTCTTTCCTTGACATCCCACACCCTTTTCACTGTAAAAACTACCAACCACCCCCACGGCCTTGAAGCTACGGTGCCGTGCGACTCAAAACAGGCTTACCTTGGCGACAGACGCTGACTTTGAGGACTCCTTTTCCTAGACAATCCCCAGCCGGCACGCAGAAGCCAGCATTACTGGGGTTCTCATCTGGAGGAGCGAGTACATCTGAAGGAGGGGCGAAGCGGAAGGCAGGGATGCCCTTCACCTCTGTGTCATCCACGTAACCCAAGTGAATGGATCTACATGTAAGAACAAGCGTGAGCAACCATGTACAAGTCACCAAGTACCTTGTAAGTGTTCAAACATGTTACTTACCGGCACAGATCTGCAGCAAAGATGTAGAGGAGCTCTTTCCTGGACAGGAAGGTGTGGAAGACGCTGCCATCGGTACCATTGATCATGTTGCTTTGGTTAGACGACCACCAGTTCATCTGACTGCGATTGACAAAATGAATAGATGTAAAGATTGTTTTTGTTACCAGTTTTAATAAAAAAGGATTATTACGCATTTAATTCTCCATAATACTAGTCCAAAAATAGACAATGCGTTTAAAAAGTTTGGAATACTGACATTTCAAAAGTGTCTTTTGCTTACGAAGGCAGCGTTTCTTTGAGCATGTATGTGTCTGCATATAATTATTCCATTAAGAAGAGATTTGAAGTTGTATTTATTGGTATATGGGTCAACCGAAATTAGGATATGGGGTAACTGAGAAGCACAGGAGCGCTTTACTTGGACTTTATACTTTGATATAGACTTATCTATATCAGTGTGTTTAACCCAATTTCCTAAGGTAGGAGAACAGACGCCAAGTGAGCATGCAAGAATTTTCACTATGTCAGCATGCAAATGCAGATTACGCAAACATTGAGGTACCTAATGCCATTCCACGTGTCAATCTTGCCGTAGTCCATGTAGTTCTTCTCTCCAGTGTGGAAGACAAATTCACCTTCATGGGTTCCATTTTTCTGTGGTCAGCACATAAATTGAATTTAACATAATGCTACAGCCGTTAGCAGAAAATAATCACATAAGTCACATATGGCTAAAGATGACTAGGAAGCCCTCAACGAGTACAAAAATAGGTTGTTTGGCAGCCATGATACGAATGCAGAGTGAAAGACTGATACTAATGTGGTATTAAGGTAAACTGCTCAAGGCACTAACATTATACCTACAATTGCACAAACTGCAGATATTTAATATCTGTCCTAAATCTAATACATATATAATCCCTGAAGAAGGTCTATAACCCATTAGAGTAAACCAGGCCACTGTGTCAATCCTGACACACTGGTCAACATCTGCAGTCTATGACGAACAGGGTCATGATAACGCCGTTTGCTTATCCTGGTCTGATCGTATATGTGCTTTAAAGCTTGCTTGTGCTACTTTGTGTTGGATGCACAAATATATGACCCATTTAGACTGCATTTTTCTCCATTTAGACTGACTAAGGCAATGAATATGATGAAACTGCAGATTCTTACATTGTACATAAGGCCGAAATACTCATCCACTTCCGGTCTCAAAGCGTGGAGTTTGGTCATCAGTGGATCTTTGAAACCCCACAGGACCTCATGAACTGTGCGATTCATAAACACTTCGATGCCCATGGATCCCATCCACATAGACACGGCAGTCCTCAGAAAGAAGGAGTAGGAGTTTAACTCGTTCATCACGGCCTGAAACAAGAGGGAAAGAATTCAGAGCAAATGCTTTGCATTTGGATCAAAGATAATCAGATTAACAAATGCTATGGCCAGACTAAATTTAAATGCAAAATGTATTGTTGACAATGCAAAACAAAACCCTTCTTACAATGAATGGAATGTTAACCGTTATCACACGGTCAACCTCAGGATCTCCTGATGACATGTTGCGCAGAAACACAAAGCTCTTGGGATTTGTGGCAAAGATTTTTGTCCCATTCTCAAGATAAGTGACATTTTCCCTGGGTCGATATTCCCTGATAATAAAAAGAATATTTACATTTACAATCAAGTCTGAATATATTTTAACAAAAATATTGTCAAATTCTACAACTTCAACAAAACTGTTCCTTCACAAATCATAGTAATACGCTGGTTTGTTTCTCAATAAACGCCCCTTAGTGTTATCAATGTTTTTTTTCAGGATTTTGTCATCATACAAAGAACTTTTCAATTCATCAAAAGTGTCACTTTTGATTGTATTCATCCTTAATGAATAAATGTATCAATTTCTTTAATAAACACATTATTTGCATGCAATAATAATTTTACAAGTGCATGATAAATGTTTGACATTTAGTTTAAAGTGTGTAGGTGAACGTTTCCTGTTTTCTATCTACTTAAAGTGAGTCATTTCTAGACTTGGGTGCTAAACTTGTAGTCAGTGACAACAGACAGTATCGTTTAGAAAACAAAACACATCAGACGAACAGAACATTGAATTCTAAGTACATTTCAAGACTGGTATATCATCACATATAAAGATGTGTAATCACCTGTAGGTGTATGGCCCTATTTGAGTGACTTTGGGCTTCTCCTTCCCCGCCAAAAACTCATCTGGGTTGGTAACATTGAAGAAGAAATACTGCATGTAAACAGGTGGTGGTGGATTTATCCAGCCCTCCAATACTCTACTGTTCTCAGCCAGTGTGATCTCCTGTGAATGAATGAGTCAGAGGTCAAGAGAGAGCACCAAAGGACCAGAAAATTCTGTGTCTGTTCAAAGAGGTTAAATGTAATGATTAAGCAAAAAAAACTCCCTAATCAAATTTAGGGAAGAACAAGTACAAAAGCAAAACTGACGTTTTGACTGATCTAGAGTTATAGAAGAGGAAGAAAAACATCAAAATCAGCGATCCCTGACACACGTTTCTCAGCCGTCAGAATGTAGGTTCAGCAGTCCCACTTCTCACTTCTTGAGTGTCGTGATTTGAAGTCAGACGGAGGAACAAGGTTTATTTTGACACAAGACACTCATTTCAGAACGATGTCATTTGTGACTACATGTGACAGCACAAAATTTTGTAGTAATAGACGAAACTAGGCTCCAAAGGGTGACTTGTGACAAACTTGTAACCACCAGAAGGTTTTACTCCAGAGCGCTGCCTTGAAGTGAAGATAATGCTATCTAGAGTCATCAAAGGCTTCAACAGTGGAGCAGGGCAGACGCTTCAAAACAAACATCACGACCATCAGTGTCTCAAAGGTCCTTACAGGAAAGTGATTTGCTAGAATCACTAGTTAAAGAATCACCTTACGTTGAAAAAAATAGCTTGTTTGTCAGTCATTCAAACATATAATCAGTGTCCTAATCTGAATACCACCTACTGGTTCATGACAAACCGTGCATTCATTTGACATCAGTATGATCCTGAGAAAAAAAATTAAGGTGTCTTTGTTCAAACAGGCCAAATAATTTAAGAGTACACCTGTCTTTTGAACAGAGTTTTTCTCACATGTAAGCTCTGAATGGGATCTCTGTCATTAGGAGTAACCCTGTGCTTTACCATAAAGTAAAGTACTAGAGCACTAAAGAAAATCTCTGGCTATTCAACTTGTTCAACCATGTGTGGCGAAACCAGACTAAACCTTTTCTTTAAAGTAAGATTATGTTGCGTCACACACATTGATTCTCTTTTCTAATCTTTCATAGTTTTGTCAGGGCATATTTTCTTTAACCCATACTGACAACAGTTGTTAATTATGCCTGCTTAAAAAAAGGATGATTTTGGTCTTGCATTTTAGCTTACAGACACCAATTAAAGTTTAATTGAATAAAACTACCAGACCACACCTAAAGTCATTAAGATTTTGTTTTATATAAGTTTTGACTCTCCAAGGCTCCATTTATTTTATTGAAAATGCTGTAAAGACAATAATATTGTGAAATAAAATATAATATACATATATATATATATTTTTTTTAATTGATTTATTATTGTTGTCAACAGTGGTAAAAAGTGTTACACTTTTTAATATGTTTGTTGAACCCCATTAAATTGTCGGGCTTCTTTGATGAATAGAAAGTCCTGCATATATTTTAAATATGTCTTGTGCAAAACTTTTTTTATAAAAATATTGCTGAAACCAAAGGTTTGAATGGTAATGTTCATGATTACATTCTTTTTAGCTAATTAGTTTTCCTTCAGCTATTCAATGGAATATATTCTGAACATTAATAATTCTTTTAAAATGACTTCAAATCAAAAAGGATAAAACACGATCAGAAAATCTACTGCATTAACCTCTACACACGCATGCTCAACAACCTTGAGAAGAGAGATCTTTGAAGGTCCTGATGGACATCAAACTATGTCAGAAAATGTTCAAAGCCTTGATCGAGCAAATACAGCCAAGGTAAGAAAAACACCAAATGTTTGTATTTAGTGAGATCATTTGTCCTTTACGTGGAAGTACTTAACGTTACAAAATGCCAGTAAAGCTGGTTTTCTGCTTATGAGGGTACCAGCAACTGGAAATGGTATTTTTATACCTAACTGACTGCGTTGTAGCAAAGTGCTTACACTGCCAAGTGGTGCAGATTTTGGTGAATTAAATGCAAGCGTTAATACACAGCAAGCAGTGAATACATGCATAAGCCTATGCCGAAGCCTGCATTTTAACTCGAGCTAAAAGCTGCACGCAGAGGAAGTATTAACTGTCAGAAAGAGATAAAACACTGAAGAAAAGCGGCCTCAGAACTACACACAGCCTCACATAGGCTATGCAAACTCCTTAAACACGCCATCCTTTCCACGCCCTACTCAAGACACACATCACCTGAGGGCTTGAAAAAGTTGTTGTTTTTTCTGAGGAACTTAAGCCTGGCGGCTCAATGTGACATGTTTGAGTGCCAGAGATGAATGAACGTAAAAAGTGTAAAAGCTCAGTTGCAAGGTTTTGGAGCAACTGTCAATAAACCGTACAACATCCAGCAAAGTTGACTTCACCCACAGACCACCGCAAACACCCACCCATGAACTCCGGGTTAAGGCAATCGCACTGTGCACTGAATACTACACTCGGTTAAAAATACTGAGGGTGGGGGTCAGAATTTCAAGTATTTTTCCAAGGAGAACCGGCTGAGACCCTCCCCCACAGCCACACACACAGCTCACCTCCCCCTGCCACATACATGCACTGTGAAGAACTGCCTTCCCGGTACATTCAAGAGAAATACACTCTTTTTTCGCTACGGAAAGCATTTAATTGGCGGACACAGACAGCACCGCTGCTGAGGGGCACCAGAGAGAGGGACGGGGGGAATACAAGGGTTTTCCGCAATATGATAGGCTTCGTGGTCACAGACAGCGACCAGCCCACTTTAATCAGGGTTACTAACAAACCCACATTTACATCACGGCAATTTAATACCATGTTTTGACCACCTACACTCTAAAGAGGGGGCATTAAAGGGCCACAAAACCGGCTTTTATTCCACGTAACGTGAAATTGTGTAGTCTGGGTCTCGCTGCGAGGAAGAACAGGAACTTGTGTCACCCAATAGAGAGATTATTACGATAGCATATAGACGTGTTTGTTGCATGATTTCGCAACGCTTACACTAGCGACTCCGCGTGATGCTCAGAAAGCCTCGTGGAGGACAACATTAGCCCCGAATCACTTTAAAAGCCGGTCTTACAGCAGAACGTAAGCTTTCCGTAGCATTACACACTTTGTAAACGACTTACCTTTTTTATCCGTTCTTGAATCATTGTTTGGAAGACTTGAGCCACCAGAAGGGCGATTCCCAAAATAAGCAAGTGAGCGCACACGATCCCGGTGGCGTAGATGGCACAAGATCTTCTAGTCATTTTTGGTGTTTTAAATGGGCTTATCTGCTGAGAAAATCCCAATAATGACACTATTCTTTCTATCTATCTCTTTTTCTCTCGGTGCGAACTTCTACTGGAGAAGCTCCCGCTGTGTTTCCGTTTCTCTCTGACAGGCTCGAAGGCAGAAAGGGTGTCCCTCTTCTCTCATTTGGGAAGTCGGCGTTCAGGATCCCAATGATGTGCGATTAGCGGGAGTGTTTCTCGGATGCTGAGATAAGAGACTATCAGCTCTAACGGAGAGGAACGCAGATCTGGTCCTCCTCCCTTACTAGATTTAAATGAGCCAGTCATGCATGAGAAACACACTTTTTGGTGCGAGGGGCGTGTTAAACCTCCCTCGGAGCTGAGGTCACGATTTAAAGGGGTTTTCATAGCGGATTTATGTGTGGAAAGTAAATGTGCAGCACACTTCAGATGTAACTATCCTCCATAGGCTGCGTTAAGGACAAAACAAATACGTATTTGTACTAATAGCAAACATACAGAACGGCAGATATGATTTATGTTTCGTTGTAAAGCTGTCAAACGTCATATCTAGCCTGATCCCAAATAATGCAGTGCAGTTAATGTGTTAATACTATAAATGAAGTGCTTGGTTTTGATATATGTGAGGTTGAAATACACAAACTTGTCATACAAACAATAACACTGCGCTTAGGAGCAGACGTTACAACTCAGCGGGATGGTTTTGTGTTTTTACAAGACATCAGCCCTGAGACCGTTAGCTCTTAATTTGAGCTCCGCTATCTGCTGTCGTGTCTCCTTAAATGACTGCTGAATGAACATGAATAATGGGCGGCTCGCGGGGTAAGTGATGATTGTCGCATCTCTTTTGTCCGAGGAACTGCTGATTCTATTGGATGACGTCTTCCCGGACCACCGGTCTAGGACTGCCCCCGGAGCACGAGGATTGGCCAAAGCCCCAGAAGTGCGATGCCGAATTTGATCGACTGATTTCGGGGCGGGGTTTATTTAAAGGGAGCCCTGAGCGCCGAAGCGCGCTGGAGATCTGCTGTTTCTCGCATCCTGCACCCAGAGCCGGTATCTCACTACCACTGAAAATAAAGCTCCGTGCAAGATTTTGAAGCTGTTTTATTGTTTTTCGATAAGTTTGGAAACGTTTTACCTAGGCTACCCCTATAAATCATATTTAATTTGCATAAAAAATGCTCTTGTTGATAATATGTTACAAAAATCAAATGCAACTTTTTTTGCATTGGCTATTTCTTGAAATACACCAGGCTTACTGTCACTTCATGAGTCAGCATTACCCCTAGGAAATGGGTGTACTTTTCTGATGGGGTTTTCTGATATGAATTCATGCATCACTGGAGTAGTTTATTTCTAGACAAACAAATGTGCAACTTAGGAAACTGAAATACCTGTTCTAACCCTTAAAATGGCTGGAAAATACCTCTGAGGCAATTACTTTATTGCTGTACTTCACTATAACATGTAACAGATATCAGCACACCTCCGGGTCATTGGTCTTCTCACGGCAGGCTGCCATGTTGCTGATAAAAATACGAGAGAGACACTTGACATAGCATATACAGGGACGCTCTTCCAGTATTTTTCTCAGAAATTAGGCCCACTTGCACTTTTAAAAAGGTTCCAAAAGGTTGTAGTTGTTTTGGGGTTTTTTTGCTGTAAAGAACTACTGTGGCTCACTAAAGCACCAGTTTTTTCCCATGAATGTTTAATATTCTTCATAAAATCATAAGTGCCAATTAAGAAGCTTTATTTTTAAGTGTGACCCTCCCCCATCCCCCATTCTCTCAAATGCCCGCATCCCCCGGGGGTTAAACAAAGCTTTATTTTACAAATGTGACGATGGCTCTGCAGAACACATTTAAGCTTTTAGTGCTTAATATTATCATGCTAAAATCTTCCTTAATGTAGTTAACCGGTTAATGTTAATGTACTCCCCAGAAAGATGAATTTATCGTATGCCCAATTTGACAGTAAAACCACATCACACATCATAAAGTAACTATGGGACTGTGATATAGTAAAGTCATAAAACTTTATGAATCCACTTTAACCGTACTTACCCGTGAACTGTTGTGAACTTGCTGATAAAAGACAAAGTTAACTATGAGTTAAACTGAAGGAAAAACAGTTGTGCCATGTACTACTCAAAGTGGGTTAATGTGACTTTTATCAAAGCTCTCTTGGGGGGTTAAGGATGCTCAGGCCAGAAAGCATCTGTGAAAATAAGAGAAGTGAAAACAAACCACTATAAGCACCAGGTGGTAGAGAAGAAACATTGCTCTAACAAGACTGTATGCCTTCACAGAGTTAGTTTCAGTAAACTTTTATGAATGGATTATGTCCAAACAAATAGAATTCATTTAGTTTCTTATTACTCTCAAATGACCATTCACATTTATATAATGTATGTATCAACAATTTTATGGAAACATATGAATAAAAAAGGCAATAAAATAATAAAGTTTCCAATAAAAAAATAAGGTAACTGCAACTTTTTTGTCTCACAAGACTTTATGTATTTTTAAGAAATGTATTATTTTATATTTCACGAATTATTAGAATTGCTGTTGAATTGTTAGAAACTACTACAATTTTTAAAAAAAATTTCCCAAATTGTAAGATAAAAGTTGCAATTTCCTTTTTCATTTTTTTTTATAATGTCCCTAACTACAGATGTCCCCAAAACAGACAAAAACATTACTTGACTAATGAATTGCATGACTTTGTGACCAGTATGTGCTAAATATTTTTTTCCGTGACCGTCTGAAGACTCCTGTGCTTGCCGTGTGTCTCGATGACGCAAAACAGCTTTTCAGTTGCATCCTGTTGAGTACAGGAAAAGGAAGGGTTTGAGAGGGTTATGTAAACATTTGCAAATTCAACATCTTAAACTTATTTTTATTTAAGTATTTATTTGTTTAGTGTTGTTTCGCTCTACACGTTTGAAAATTGCCACACAATAAACTGGAAGAAAAAGAACAACAAATACATCACAGAAAGAACAACTGCCTTGGAGTTGAATGAACATTTCCTTTTTCATTCAAAGAATGACAAGCTATTTGTAAGTAAGCAGGTTTAGGCACGTTGACTTTACAAAATCTTTATCTGTAACCACTTTAATAAAAGATATCAGCCTATTGAGCAGTAGCAAGCAAAGCCATTCCATATCTGAACTATTTAACTGGATTGGATAAATAAATCACTAATTACCTGCAATGCTGCACTGTGATGTAGTAAAATGTGAACAGGGCATCCACGTTTCATTACATCATAAATCTGGTTACAGAGTATTATATTTTTGTCCACCTTGTCACTTTTTTTTATACACTGCATGTTGCAGTATTCCTTGACATCTGTTTGTTGCAATGCAGTAAACTACATATATTTTTGATGGAATCATACATTTTTAAAGCTGCTCTTAAAGCCACTTGTGGGAAAAGTTTAAAACATTTTTAGTTTTAACCTGAACTGTACAGATGCAAACTGTAAATAATACAACCATTCAAAAACTACAAAGGTCTTTTATATGAAGGTGGTTTTGAATATGTTCTGCCACGGTTAATAGCAGAACATAATTTTCTTACGCATATCCCCTTTGATGAAGATACAGAGTTTGTGATTGTTGGTCTGTTGATATGTCCTTTGGCACAACAGTAGGAGAGTCACGTTCTCTGTCTGCCCCTCCTTTCACAAAGATGCATTTATATATTAAATGCTGCACTTCTGCATATGGAAAAAGGCAAATTTAAACAACAGGAAGAGAACAGCAGTTAAATATTTTTAATGCCTCAGGAAGTAGATTTTAAAGCAGGGTGCTTATAGTCTTGCTCTTGAACTTCCACTTTGCTTTTTTGTACACCTACCTGAAATGGCTTCACTTTATCGTCAAGCTTACTTTTCCTAAAAATCATATGGTTTTGTGCGATTCACATAAAAAAAAACATTTAGAGTTATAACCTCATGTGTGTGGAAGCTTGCCAAGGGATTTAAAAAAAAAAGGTTATATAGGTTAAATACTTAGTTTTTTTCATACTCCTCGTTTTTTTCAAAGTCAGAAATGTAAGAAATAAATGTACAACAAAACATGTAACCTCAAAATTCAGAGAAAAAAAGTCTAAATTTTGAGAATTGAGACTTAGAATAAAAACAGAATTACAGATGTAAATCCGGTATTAAAAACACTGACTTTATATCACATTCTCAGAATGGTGGTGGAAATGGGTGTTTGTGTTGTATAAAAAAGGACGCATCCGATAAATTAAAGGGTAGAAAGTTGTCTGTAAATGAAACAGCAGTCACCAGACAGCAGGACAGTCCTATAGAGCACAGAGAGTGTCGGAAAACGAAACAAATATAAAAACGGTGGTTCAACCAATCTCCAATCTCGTTTTTATACATTATCTTTCTCAGTGATTTCATGGCTCGGTTGTTTTACTACAGCCACATAAAACACTATCTGAAGTCTCATCAGTCACTCTGGATTTTTCTTTGGGATACAGTGTGGAAATGCAGCTCTGTACAGGATGGTACAATGTGTTTGTTTCAGCTCCTAACAGGCTCTTGGCACCGTCGAGGACGGGCCGGTGCAGACTGTGGTTAAGGAATGACTGCGGGAGTAGTGAGAAGAGCCAGACCTTTTCAGGAGATGTGATGGATGTTGCCTCAGACCATTAAGTACAATGGGATGAAAAGAATGCTGAATTTATATTTGTGAGATTCTTTTCTGAAGCTCACTGAGGCTACAAATGGGCCCCTTTAAAACCACGGACTGAGAGTCTTTTTTAGCTTGACACAAAAATGAAAACGGTATTTATTTATTGATTTTGTACAGAGGGAAATGCTGTGGTAAATTATTCCTCCTTATGTATAACATATCAATAAATTGGCAACGTGGACTTTAAAATATTTGCCAACAATTAGGTGATTTTTTTCGTAGGTCTGTATTGTTCTTTGTTTAAGGAATAGTCAATCTCTCACGGCTGGGAGAGAAGTTACACAACTACAACAAACCATTGTTTAAACATAAGGAATGATGGGATTTGTTGGGAGTGGATGTGGACTGAACACAGATGACTTAGTTGGAATAAAACAATCAGGTTTGGCTTACAGTATATTGAAAAAAAAAAGAAAAAAAGTAATGCTAAGTCCTGTTTACAGTATTTGATTGCTCCCCAGAGGAGAGGTGCATGTTTTGGGAGGCTGACAGTCATTACAGTAATTCCGCTTGTAATACCTTGAATCTCTGGAAAACTTACAAGTACATTTCTGGGAGGGCTTTTTAATTTGTTTGTTCCCAACCTTAATGTTTCCTTGCTTTGTCTATGTGTCGACTGCTATCCTGTTGCTTTGTCCTTGAAAGTAATTTGCCTCTATCTTCAGCTCAGCGTGTTAAGCCAAACTTTAGCCAAAAAAACATAAAAAAAAAACAAAAAACAAGATGAAATGTTTCTTAAGCACCAAATCAACACATTAGAATGAGTTGTGAAGGATCATGTGACACTGAAGACTGGCTTTGCCATTAAGAAATTATGTTCCAATATTTTTGCTCAAATAAATGCTGCCCTGGTGAACACAACGATTCTTTTTTTCAAAAGCAGTAAAAAAAAATGAAACCCTATATGTCCCAGTGTGGTATCTATTCTACATCGGCTGTCCATTTAACACACAGAGCATCAAAGGGACCGTTCCTCCTTTGTGTGCTTTGTTTTAAAACTTACATAAGACATTTGTCCTTTGTGGGAAACTGGAACCCCCCAGTTTCTGGCACATCACATGCTCTGGTAAATACTTTTCATAGGGTTTGGCTCTGAGGAAATTCCATTGCCCCTGCAGGGCGGCCCACTTCTACCTGTCTCAGCAGCAGAAGTGAACCCCGGGGAAAACGGCTCTATAAACAATTACCACCGTTCTTCTGTGTTTTCTGTTCGTCTAATTTCTCCTGAGTCTGTGCTAATGGAAGAAACCTCACACTCAGGGGAAAATTCTCATGTATAGTCAAATTCCCGCTCTTGCTGCTCCAGCATTTTATATTTAAAGACATTTTACATATTTGATTTTTGCAATACAAAACGGGGGCAATTTATTATTTAAATGTTTGCGTTCATTCAGACTCTTATTCTCATAAGACTGCATTTATTTGTCCATAAAATATGAAATATAATATAAATAACAGCAAAGATTGTGAAATATTATTATAATTTAAAAACACTGTTTGCTATTGTAATAGATTTCACAATATGTTTTTTCCTATGATGACTGAGCTGAATCAGGAGCCATTGCTGCAGCCTTCTGTGTCACATGATCCTTCCTTGATCATAAAAGTCATTTTATTCAAAGGCATTTATTTTAAATAAAGGTTTTTGTAACATATGAATGTCAAAAACATATAAATTGTCACCTTTGGCCCATTTATTTCATCCTCGCTGAATAAAAGTATCAGCTGGTTGAGGGAGTGTAAGTGTTCAAACAGATGAGTAAACTATGGAGAGAAAGGGATTTGATCTAATGCTGAACTCTTGCTGGTTGTATAGGCTGCACCGGGCTACACCCTCAACACACACAGATTCTTGGAATCAGTCACGCCACCACGTTAATTCTGAACAGTCTGTGAAGTTTGTTCTACTGTAAGTGTGTGCAGAACAAATACGCACATTTAAATTTACTTTTTGTTTACTCTAACAAATGTTTTAAAGAGCTTCTTTTGTAGGTGTCACGCACAAACGGGACATTACTGCGGATTGTTTGTCAAAACAAGCTCATATGAAATGAGTCAGCCTTATTTCTTTTGTTTGGGAAGGAAAAGGGAGTTTGATGAACCTTAAAACTGTTGTCAACATCCTTATCAGTTACTGGAAGCTTGTGTTTCACACAGATCTTGCATGATGTATCCTAAAGGAATTGTTCAGCCTTAAAAAAGGAACATTTGCTCAGAATTTACTCCGCCTCAGGCCATCCAGGATTGTTTCTTTATGAGGTTTGGAGAAATTAAGCATTACATCACTTGCTCACCAATGAATCCTCTGCAGTGAATGGGTGCCGTCAGAATAAGAATATAAAACAGCTGAACAGATGAAAACATCCCAGTAATACACATGCAATCCACACCACTCCAGTCCATTAATGAATTCATATTACTTATAAACACAGCAAAAGTTTTCTCCAGTGCCTTCTCCAGTGGAAAGGTTTGTGTGGTCTGAATCAGGAGATCCAGCACTGTTTACATGCAAAACAGTTCTACATAATGTCAGTGTATTTTGTTGTGAGAGGACAACAGTTCATGAACTTTGTCATTGGAGGAAGTGTTATTGTGGATTATGGACTTTTGGTAAAAGCGACAGTTAAAATGTGTTACTGATCGATTTGTTTATTACAAAAATGCAGCTTTTCACTTCACTAAATGATAGATTGCAGATTACATGTG
>JAUMHI010000040.1:15166461-15189169 GCA_032359435.1 Enteromius unitaeniatus | reverse complement strand
TGTGTTACTGATCGATTTGTTTATTACAAAAATGCAGCTTTTCACTTCACTAAATGATAGATTGCAGATTACATGTGAATTACTGTAATGTTTTTATCAGTTTGGACTCATTTTAACACCCATTCAATGTTGAGGATCCATTGGTGAGCAAGTAACGTCATCATAAATTTCTCCCCAAAAATCTCAGCAGCATTTTAAACATTTAGAATTTGGATAGTTTAGCAAAAATGAGCATTCTGTCATTATTTACTCACTGCATATTCAAATCTGTGTGACTTTGTTTTTTTCTGATGAACAAAAACACTAAAGAACAAACTATCTTTTGTTTTCCACAGAAGAAATAATTCTACATTTAGGAGAAAGTAAGTGAAGTTTAACCTCAAAACAGCCACATGTGAGAAGATCCCGTGATCCAGGCACGCAGAACACATTAAGAATAAAGACATTTCAAAATTCAGCTTAAGGGCTCTGGGCTCCTGCCAGCTCTGATTCATGTTATTCCTTCTTAGACACCCTGAACACTTAATGCACTCATTTCCATATTTCAAAACATAAGCTGAACCATTGCCAGAATTTAATGATGATTTCTAACAGCCGTGCTGTGCTGTACATTTCCCAAGGATCTAATGTTAAAAAGACTTCTAAAGCTGATTAGATGAGAAAGTTTTAATTACTCTAAAAGGGTGTTCTCCAGGGAATGTTTAGATCTCCTCATACTGAGGACATTACTGTAATGTCTGGAATAGCCTGACAGTATTTTTCCACAGCTGTTCCATAAACAACATCGAACTGCCTGAAGAAGAGGGCATCCTCTGTGCCTCCCACTGGTCATTAACAGTCCCCTCTTATAAAGTGTGAACCCAGACTGTTACCATTTGAAGGAGTTACTGTGGATCATTAACTTATTTTGTCCAGCTCCACTGAGCCGATGGATCATTGATTGGTTTGAAGTTATTTGTGAGATTTCAACAACAAAACTCTATTGTGCCAACAGAAGGTTCCTAAGCAGAATCTCACTGTTGTTGTTTCCACATCCTGCTAAGAGTAAATCATTAATGTAGGAAGCAAGCCAAGCAAACTAATACATGCAAAACCATCTCTTTACCCACAAGTTCCACTTCTTTAACACAAAAAATGGCCATTGTTTTGGGGATATTGCACAATAATAAACAAATCGATACATTTATGTCTTTTTAGGGCACTCGTAGGATGAGCATTCAAAATATACATGTGAAGTAAAAGTAAAGATTTCAGTGAAAACCACAGCAGTGTTTTTAGACGCATATTCAGCAAGTCAAAAGCTTATTCTATAACTAGCTCTCGGTCTATCAGCTGTAGTCTAATATTAGCACAAAGCTCCCTCTTGTGGTTTAAACGCTGTCTTCATCTTCAGAGGAGCCACTAAAAGAACTACAAGTACCAGAGGCGTGTGCTGCCATGGCAACAGAACCCACTCGCCTCACCAGGGCCCAGATTTTACCTTGACTTTCAAACATGGACAGAGTTTAATAGCGTCGTGTTGATGAACAGAGAAAACGAATCGTTTTAAATATTATACGGTATCATTACACGAGCGGAAATGTCTTTTAAAAATGGACAGGTAGAAAACATCAAGTTCCCCTGGTAAGTTTATTGAGTTTTTCCATTATTCCCAAAATCAGATAAGTTATAACTAATGTGTTACTGAAATCTAACCTTTTCAATTAAATTGAACCAGCTTTTGACATGAATAACTGGGGATTTTTTTTAACTTCAGGCTGTTCAAAACGTTTTCATAAAAACAATACATTACGTTGACTAAATATTAAACGTAATAGCTCTCAAGTTTCTCTTGCGATTCTCTTTTAATTATTATTATTTCCATTATGTTAGATTCAGTACAGTTTCTTCATTTTCTTGCCAGTGCAAGGTCCTCTGCCCTTTTAAGATTACATCACTTGCTCCACAATGGCTCCTCTGTAGTGAACGGGTGCCATCAGAATCGGAGGCTGATAAAACATCCCGAAGTAATCCAGTTACATATCCATAATACATTTCCAGTTTATCAGTTAACATCTTGTGAAGTATATAAAAAGCTGTGTGCCTGTAATAAACAAATTCATTCCCTAATCGCAATACCGCTTTCTAAAGTGAAAAAGTTGTCTGGTTTGAATCAGGAAGTAATGTGCAACTATTAAATACTATCTACAACCGAAAAATGTCCAAAAAAGTTCATTACAAATATGTTGGTGGATTTCCATGTGAAAGGACAATAGTGAATTAACTTTTTGACCGGAGGAAGCATTGTTATGAACTCGTTCTTTGGAAATGGATTATGAAGTTAAAAAGTGTTGATTGATTTGTTACAAACAAGCACTGGAGTGTGTATCATAAGTCTGTACTTATTCTGATGGCACCCATTCACTGCAGAAGATCCATTTGTGAGCAAGTGATGCAATTTCTCCAAATTTGTTACGAAGAAACTCCACTACATCCTGAACGGCCTGAGGGAGACTACATTTGCAGACAGTTTTAATTTTTGGGTGAACAATTTTCTTTTTGGATGAACAGAGTTCATCTGTTGCTGCATAAAAGGAATGACAACTCGTCTTTGTCTTCAGGTTTAAGGAACGACTAAAAACAAAATACCTCAGGGATCTAAGGCAAAAGCAACAGTTGTCTGGGTCATTAGATAGTCGCAAATGGCAATTTTTATCCCCGGGCCTGGATGATTTTAGAGATGGCTACCCAACAGTCCATAAAGAGCTCTTGACCCAGTGTAAGAGTGGACCCTCCCCTGCAGTCTTTGGGATGCCAAATCACGCTTGTTCAGTGAAGTTCCCACAGAAGAGACTGAGTAAAATTCAAGTGTGTTACTCAAAGCAGAATCCACAGAGTCAAGCTCAGCGTGAGTTCATTGACGCTGTTGAGCACAAACTCAAACAACACCCCCTGGCCCTCTACCCTCATCTGGAGAGCGGTATAACACCAGAGGTAACCATGTCTAATTGTAGTCATTACGGTTGAATTATTTTTGCGTGTAAATACACTTCAACTCACGTTAAAGTTGCTGTTAGTCATTTTTTTTTAAATACCACTTATAACACCCTATTAGCTGACTAATATCACTGAAGCAGGCCACATTTTGAGAACCAAATTTCTGACTGCTCAATAAGATGAATGAATCAGAACACAGGCTGCACGTATTTAGCCAATCAGAACTGTCAACATTTATCATTTGTTATTTTACCATCATATTAAATCTGAAAACGTAACTTCTAATCAAGTTACGTTGTAAATTTGATAACTTTATTATTTTTTTATTCTATTGGGTGCAGAAACTTTTAAATATGCAGCTTTAAACATAACAAGAGAGAAATAATAGTACGTAGTATAATATTAATTGGAAAATTCATCCAAATGTCTTTTTTTAATAGCTATTTAATCAGGTGTTGTCCGTCCTGGATCCTGATATGTGCATGAAGGCAGAATTCTCCAAAACCTCTCCAATGAAGCATCTAGAAGAAAGCAGTGCACATTGTGAAATCTCAGCTCCGGAGACTATAAAACCGTCCATCACCATCAAGTGATTTTCCTTTCTTCTTCTTTTGAGTGTGACACAGGTCACACTTTTAAGTTAAACAGTATTCAGTATTCACTTTTAAGTAGAGTATTCCAATGTTAATGTCAAATTTCTATTGGTGGGTGACCAGACATTAAACCAGTGCATGTTATTATATATATATATATATATATATATATACATATTGCAATACCATTCTTATATTCCTCTTACGTTTCCCAAGACCACAAAAGGAGAAATGTAAAGAGGCCAGACCAAGAAATCCTTATAAATGGCAGAAACTCAAAAAAACTTTGTGTGTTGAAGATCAGACGACGAGTGTTAAACACCTACACTCCGCAACACAAGAAGATGAAAAGCAGATGATTATCAAGCTCTTCCGTGAATGGATAACCTCACTGGTAACATTTCTTTATGTACACATTAAAGTACGCAGATCAGATATGAAGCATAAATGGTTATTTAACCTGTGATCTCAGGGTGGAGAGACCAGTGATCTGAAAGAGTCAATCATCTTGGATCTGTTTAAGAGTGACTATGAAAAGAAACCCTCCTTGACATTACCTATTAACAAGACTCATCATAATCAAACTCCAGAAAAACACTCCAGCTCTGTAGAGGGACATCATAAAGACGCTAAAGAGTTAAATCAGGTTGGGGACACCGTTTTGGTTTTTAATGTCTAAATTTTGTGTTTGTTCAAAATTGTGGATCAGTCTATATTTGTATGGCAGGTCTATAATCCCAAGAGACTTCAGGCTGCCAATGATTCGCTAAAAGCCCCGGCAGATATCACAGGAAGCCTGGATTTTGAGGAACAGCTGAGTGAGAAGGTGACTTTTATAGCATCCTTTAGTTACTGTATATAAGGAGCAGATAATGTGACAGCTGACGATGAAAGTTCCATTCATATTTTCCTGTCATCTAGGATGAAGAGCTGAAGCAGATTCATGGCATTCAGGCATTCAGAGAGTTCATCATCAACAAGGGAGTGAGAATGCCGAGGGTAATGCTGTTCACAACTGAATTAATAGCTGCGCATTTATGAGATTCAATTTGAATTATGTTTCTTGTAGTTAAACACATTATTGTTATATAATAAGAAATAATTATTTTATTTGCCATCTGTAGCTTCTTAGCACTATCTTCTCTGAGGATGAACAGAAGAACGGGATGAGCGGCTCAAACACTGCAGGCTCCAATTTATCATCATCTAAAGGGAGAGCTGTCCATTAAACGCTTTAATAACATTCCCTTATGTTGTTTTATTGAACATCACTTCACACATTCATGAATCAGCTACTGAGCGCAGTTCCCTAGATTACAGTTTTTGGAGTTTAAAGTAACATTTTACCCCCAAGCCAGATTTTTGGATTGTTATTTTACAATGAAAAGGAAAAAAAAAAAAGAAACAAGGCCGTATTTGGCATGCTTCTCTCTTCCTCTAGTTTTCTTCTTTCATTCATAAAATGTTCAGTGAAAAACAAACACTGTGTTCTCAGCATCCTGGTGGGAATTACAAGGGCTTTCTAAGGATTTTTAGGTAAACAGCCTGAAGTCTGTTCCCATGCATTCTGCCTAATAATGAGCGTCTTCTAGTGCTTTCAGGAAGACAAATTCTATTAAAAAAAAATCATTTTTCATTAAAAACTAAATATTTGGCTCTTTTATAATATACACCACTGTAACATCTAGACCTTCCAGTTGTAAGCTCCGTCTCTCTGTTAGCCACGGTACCAACTCAGACAAGCTTGTCGGTGAACAGCATCAGCAGAAAAATGTGCTTTTAAATTAGTCAAAAATTGACTGAATGTTATTCTAACATGAAATTAATCCATTTTTGTGTTTGATATGTCCCGCCCTGTCTACTCATTTCAGTGGAAATTACATCAACACAACAAATTGAATAATGCCGCATGTTTCAAGGCATTTTAGAGGAAGGCAGGGTCGATCACCGCCAAACAGACACATCAAAGGCGAAGACAGCAGAATCATCCAGAAACGTAGCGTAGGTCAGTAACAACAACAAACTCAGTCTGAGGGGCGAGACAAAGGCTTAAATCCAGGGAGAGCAGAGGTCCAAAACCGAACACTTGTAAATGTTTAAGTACACATAAAACTGGGTCAGTGGGTGGAGATATGCAATGAATAACTATGGTAGCAAACAAGATGGGCGGAGACGACAATGAAACACCATGACAACAAACGAGCAGGGCGGGGGCATGAGTTCATTGAGAAAAAGTCCAGGCATGAAACAGGCACAAAACACAGAGCACAAGTCTGACACTGGAGTGCCAACCAGTGACCTGGGCTGGCAACTCCGGCTTGATGGTTACACAGTGGTGTAATGTCTAGTAATAGCAAAGGTTCAATATTTAGCAGGTGAGTTAGACTTCAAGCAGTGCATGCTGCATAGACATGTCACTGTGTCATTAAATATAGCCTCACATTATTGGTATTTGAATATTATTGGCATGTTATAAGCTAATATGGTACATACAGTGGTACATTTTTCATTTCTACATTTAAAATTCAAGAATTTGTTTAGCTGACAATTATTACATCCAAACCACTTTATTTGCAATGAAGAAAGCAAACACTATAGTTTTGGTGAAATACTCAAACGTCACATTTCATCAATCATCAAGGCCAGCCTCAGTCTCGCCTACTGAGACTAAAATAAACAAAAACAGTGTCATTCTGACCACCATCCTTCAGTTGAAGATAGCTTCTACGGCCTGTCCAGCTTGATTTTCTGAGATGCCTGTACTGTGAGATCATCTTGATTGTTGGCAGCTGATAAAAGACCAATAAAACATCATCTTTATAACCAATTAATCACTCACTGTGATTTACAACATACAATAAACTAATTAAATCATTGGCTTATCGACACTGTTAAATAAATCATCCTGCAGGAACCATTTATCTGTTTGAATTTCATAAAGCGGCTCTAATTGTGTTTGATGTGAAGCGAAGCTCACATATCTGATTAGCGCTGACAGGGCTCTCCATCTTCAGCCAATAGTTTCTGTCAGCGGGAAGATCAGAAGTGAGGAGCAGATGCACAGGAGACCTGCGTCCTGTAACAAGGTTTACTGCATTATCTGCTAAACAAGATACATTTTTTTATATATATTTCGGCATTTTTCCAAATTAGAAGGATAAGTAAATCACTTTTTAATTGATCACCATAGCAACACAGAGACTCACTGTCATCTGATAAAGAGCTGTTGATATCGTGCTTATTAGGTTCAGCCTTTCTGAAGGATCCTGGCTCACTGCATCAAAGCAAACATGCAACACAAGCAGCACATGCATTAAATGCGTCTCAGAGCACTAACTCTTGACTCAAGAGAGTGGAGAACAAGCATAAATCACTGCAGAGAAGCACTTAAAATGTTACAAAATGGCTTCAGTGAGGCAAAGCAGCTTCTTGAACATCTAGTAGCCATGCATGGTTAGATGTCATGAAACTATTTGTAGTCCACTTGTAAGTGTTCCTCTTACCTGTAACTGGATATTCTCTCAATTGACCTTGTGGCACTTTTGGCACCTCTAGTTTCTGTCGGCCTGTGAAAAGAAAATGGTTAATAACACTTTACACTGCAAAATGTGTTTTTTAGCTTAGATTTTTGGTCTTGTTTTTAGCCAAAATATCTAGAAATTCTTAAGTAAAGGAGGAATTTTTAAAGAGATAAAAATTGTGTTGTTTTCAGAAAAAAATTGTCAAAATTAAGTGAATTTTTGCTTAGAACAAGGAAAATAATCCGCAAATGGGTTAAGCAAAATAAACTTATTTCAAACTCAAACAAGATTCTTTTGCTTACCCACTGGCGGATTATTTTCCTTGTTTCTAGAAAAACTTAATTTTGACTTGTTTTTTTTGGAAAACAAGACTATAATATTTACTTGTCTAGAAAATCCTTCTTGACTTGTTAGAAATTTGGGCTGAAAACAAGACAAAAAAACTGTAACCTAGAAAAGCATTTTTTGCAGTGTACAGCCTTAAAAACTCTGTTTAGACTGTTCATCCTTTCCTTGATGATGTAGCCTTCCCTAAGGTGCTTTCCTTTATAATGGCTTTTTGTGAATGAGACTCTCACTGTCTAGATTTGTGGTCTTCTTTAGGTCTCCTCCTGAAGCTCAAGGTAGTGTGTGGTCCTTGCTCTTCAGCAAACCTACTCTTCAGCTCCACAATGGGGTCAGAGACTCTCATCTGGAAAGATTCCAGAGGGAAATCCGTTCCAGCACATCCTGTTAGTTCAGATATTTAAGTGTGTGGGTGGTTGGAAGAGCTTTTTTTCATACCTCCATTAAGCCATCGATGTTATGCTGAGTGAGGGGAAGATGAGTCTGTAGGGTACAGCTGCTGACTGGAGATCTGGAGACGTTACGCAAGATCTGGCTTTGCAATTCCTAACCAAAAACATATACATGGGGAGATTGCATGACAGCAGGATTGTGATATAAAATAATTACTACTAAATATGTGTACATTTTTACCTTTATATCTAACGCATGCTGCAGTTTCAGTCTCACAAGCTCCTGCTCCTGCTTCTGAATAAATTCTTGGCATTCAGTAAAACTGTCAGACATCTGTACATAAATATTATAATGTTATGGTTTACAATTTCGGTCATATAGAACATCTGTTCCATCATCTGATCAGTACTGTTGTCTTGAAATAATCAGCTGTTTAACATGAAGAGCATCAGACACCTTGTATAAAGCTGCTTTCAGTCTCTCAGCTTTGCCTTTGAGCTCTCGCTCTTCTGAGCACAGGGCCTCCACTTCAGACTCCAGTCTTCTCCTGCTCTCCCTCTCTAACAGCAGCTCTTGTGTCTGCGTCATAGCCAGTAATGCCTGACGGTGCTTCTCCTAAGAGACACAAACAAACTTATTTGCCAAAAAAAATATATATATATAATCAACATTAACAGAAGAAAGTTGTCTGCTGTTTTCATTTATACTAACTAACTCTCAGTGAATACTGAAAGTCCTTAATGCAAGAACACTCTAATATGTTACCAATTTAATCTTGCAAATCAACACATAGTTTCAGTAATAAATGGCATGCACATCTGCAAAATGCTAATAATTAATAAAAATGAGAGTGGGAACAATATACACTGCTTATTCTGTTTAAAAGTTTTCATCCCCCGGCTCTAAATGCATCACGTTTCCTGAATGTTTGCAACTTTTTCTATGGTTATTCTTCAACTGTTCTCAGTTTGAAAAGTTGGATTTAAGAACAATATCACTGTATTAAATAGTTCAGAAGATGTGGGAAAACCAAAGAATATGCAGGACCTGAAGTATTTTTCAGAAAAACAGCAGGTTGTTTAACGTTGTAAAAACAAATGACTCATAAACAGCTATCACAAAACAAAAAACTGTTGTGGACAATTCATTGATTATTTTGACTTAGGGACTATATGTGAACATCTGTTGTGTGAAATAGTTTATTCGGGTCAGTATTCAGGTTATGTCATGTGCATATAAACTTATGACTACCATTGTACAAGTATAGTAATTAAAACAGTGATTGGACTGGAAACTCTCGCTCTCTTTCTCTGAGATTATTTCAAAATCATATCACTTCCAACAAGTAAACCAGATAAGTTACGTAGTGACCTACATTCACGCCATGTTTCCCACTGACTTTTTGGTGATGGCAGAGGGGAATCCCTGACAGTGCTTTTTGAAAACAGAAAAGTGCTTGACGATCAATAAAATGATGTCCCTTGTTCTAAAGCTTAAGGACACTTTCAGTAACCTGTATAATAAAAAAATATGAAAAGTTGCCATTTTTTGAATGCAGAAACCTGAAACTCCAAAACCTTTCTTTTCAATGCTCTGCTTGAATGGAGCGGTTTACACTAAATTATCCATTTAGTGAATTTCACAGCATTGTTTAAAATATTAAAACAATTTCATTTATATAATTTAATTTGTTTGCACATTTGATTTATCAGTAATCAAAAAGTTTCATATTTTAAGAGTGTATAAAAAATTAAGGTAAAAAAAAAGCTGGCTAGAAAAAAGAATTAACATGGTTCATAGATAAGTACCTTTTTCTGCGTATCTAAGTGCGTTAAAAATACCTCTGTCGGATTACTACTTCTACCAGAGTTATATTTTATCAGGGAATGCAAATAAACTAATTTCGGGAGGAGCGACTGGCACCGCATCACCTAATCAATCTCCTCATTACACCTGCCCAACCTAATCAAATTTCTCCTCACTATAAATAGCCCCGTTCTCTTTCCTTCCGCATCTCACCTTTTGTGCATCCCTCCTCCACCCCTTCTCCGCCCATTTAGCCGTTCCCTCGCTTTCCTCCGGGGGGCATGCAGGGACCGAGCCGGACGCCGAGCTCTAGCCCTGGCTAGGGTTCGGAGTCCGCTGTTCTCCCGGCTCGCCCCCCGGACAGCACGCCAAATCTGCTAACTTTTATGCCTCTAGATTATGAGGAAGCGCAAACTCGTGAATTAGAAAAGAGGTGGTATTGTGCAAAACATAAAGGTGTTGTTAGTGATACACCCCACCATCTTGAGTTTCTCTATGTTTTCTTCCAGCAGCTGAATTC
Organism: Enteromius unitaeniatus; assembly: GCA_032359435.1. Classification (NCBI taxonomy): domain Eukaryota; kingdom Metazoa; phylum Chordata; class Actinopteri; order Cypriniformes; family Cyprinidae; genus Enteromius; species Enteromius unitaeniatus. Next base: position 15,179,015 of record JAUMHI010000040.1, on the reverse strand, counting down.
GGCTTTGCAGGAAATCAGTCTGCTTCCTTTTAGCAGTGATCTGTTTCTGCATTCCCAGAGCAATCTTTAGACCTGCAATACATACACAATCAGTTCAACCACAAATAAAACTCTCTGAAAAATAATTATTCACTGTCCTGTCAGAAAAGGATTTTTGTGTTTAGAGAGGTGTCAAATGCTTGACATTCAAACTAAATGAACTCAGGTTGTTGTGTTAGCTGCATCAAATGTTCGCAAGAGAATAACTTGAACTACTGTTAATGCATTGTCTGCTTTTCAAAAAACACTTTGTTTAGTGAACCAATGAACTGAAACTTACGTCATATGAGACCATTTTCCCATTCAGTCCCTCTCACAATTGAATAGAACAAAACGAAACAATGGAGGGTTACAGAGGTCAGACCTAAGAAATCATAGCTACGTTATGTAACGGCCCACAGCGAGAACAAGTGTTCTTTAACAAGGTCTCATTACACTGATGACAAACAGCTGAGAACATTGTATAAATGTTCAATTGCTATATTTTATGCAGATTAAGTGATGGAAAAGTACATAGTGGAATAACAGCAGGAGGGCATGGACCAGATCTATAATCTCAGTACGCCGTCTTCCTGCCATTATCCAGAACGCAGAACAACAAAACGATGGCCACACACTGGCTCCCTGTAAAGAATGTAAATGAATCCAGTAACGTAGGGTGTGGTCTTCCGCCCTTTATTTTAAATACACTTGGCCTAGTTCTGGTTTTTCCTGAGGTAACACTGTAGACGGTGTAAAAACATCCTCACTTTAAATATCAGCAGTGCTATGAATGGGTACGGATGCCTATATTTGTATTTGAGCGTAATTAGGACTTTCCTGAAATTATTTCTCAAGGCTTTGATCTCAGGGGCCAGTCCTGTGAGGTTACTGAGGGCGAATCTGAGTGCTCAGCTAAAAGAGTTGATCATTTTTCATTGAAAATGAGGCATTTCTGTGTGTGTTTGTACAGTACCATGACCGTCAGCTCCCTCCAGTGTTCTCAAGGAACTGTTGGCCTGGTCCAGCTCGGCCTGTACAGTCTGCAGCTGGGTTTTGTGTTTCAGGGTCTCTCGTTCCAGCTCACAGGTTTTACTGCCGAGCAGCTCTTTCAAAGCTCTCTGTCCCTCTGATGAGTAAAAAAAAAGGATTGAAATTACTTGTATTTTTTTTTGTACTTCTTAGAACACATTCACTACTGTTCAGAGGGTTTGGACATTTTTATTTTATGTATTTGAGTCTCTTCTGCATAATTGTTTGGATGTTAAAATATAGTAAAACCATAATACTGCAAAATATTATTTCATTTTGAAATATAATTTATTTTATTAATTACGAACCTATTTTTTCAGCCGCCATTGCTCCAGTCTTCAGTGTCACTTGATTCATTAATATGTTATAATAGGCTGCTGATTTGTTGCTCAGTTTCTTTTTTCAAAAAAATTTTGAATTTTTTTTTGTAGAGAATGAGATCATTAATAAATAGACAGTTCCAAAAAAATATTTATTTTCAATTGAAATATCAGATGAATTGAGCATTTTTAAGACACGGTTAGTTCAGGTTGTAAAAGTGAAGTCACTAACGTAAAACTTTTATGAACAGATAATTTGCTAAAGAGAAAAAAAAGTTTACCTGACATTTTACTGCAAAGACATAATATTTTTTTTGCTCTCTAACATATATTCAATATATGAGGAATATGATATACTTTTTTAAGTAATATTTTATGAATATACTATAAATTGTTTTATTTTAATACTTTTTTTACATGTACTTTTTTTATTATTTACATTTGTTTCTTCCAAATGATACAACATATAACACCAATCCTAAAAAAATCATTCACTACAAGTTTTAGGCACACTGTACTTGTTCAGCACAGAGTTTAGAGTCAGTTTATATCAAGTCTGCAGTTTGATGAGGATTTAGATGAATCTGTGTTTGTACCTTTCAGCTGGGTAAGCTGCACACACCGCACTCCCAGCTCAGCGGTCATCTGCTGTTTCTCTAAAGTAAGCTGATCAACATTGCGGATCTTTTCTGAGAGCGCAGCGTGCTGACAGGCCTTCTCTCTTTCCATTATGCTGAGTCTGAGCTCTGCCTGTCTCAATGCAGCCTGTTAAATCAACCAGTATACAGTAGAGAAGATGTGCAAGAATCACTTATGAGTGCAATATATAACACTTGGCTCGGATCAAATGAAATGTTTGTGTAATATATTTCAATAGCTCTTTCTTTTCCTGTCATTGAGCATCAACGATGCCTATGAAAAGGCTTATTTTATCTAGAATCGTTTTAGGTATCCTATAAAGTGAATTCGACACATTCTTCTCTAAACATCCCCACCTTCAGTTGCTGATTCTGCCCACGGAGCTGCTCGATCTGGTTTGTCAAATACTGTTGCGTGCCCACAGTGCAGCTGTGGTTTGGGATAATATGCAGGATATTTTCCAGTTCTGCACTCATCATCTGGTCATCTGCCTCTGCCATCATAACCTTCAGCAAACCTTGAACCTCTTCCAGCTCGACACGGAGCCGCTGCACTTCATGCTGCTACTATAATGCCTGCAGGTGACTTCTCTCCCACTGAAAGACACATGACAAAACTTAAATCAAATCTCTGGATAGCCCAAAAAACTGTCACAGGTCTGCTATGAAGGGTTTACACAGACATCTGGAAAATGATTTTTTTTGCTGTTGTTTTTTCACCAGAACAGATTTAAAGTGTACACATTCGCATCATCTACATCTGTGAATGGGTGCCGTCATAATGAGATTCCAAGCAGCTGATAAAAATACAATAAACAGGCGACTCCAGGCAATCTTCCAACATCTCATAAGGTTAAAATCTGCATGCTCAAAAAAGAATAACCCGTCAATAATTTTTTTTGATTTTCAAACTCTCCATAATATTGTTTTCTGCAGTAAAAAAAGGCATGCCTGATTCAGTCCAAAATATTTCTAAACAAATAAATTGGGTATTTGATGTTAGATAACTACAGAAGATGGCATGGTCACAAGACATTAATTAATGGACTGGATTACTTGTAGATTATTGTGATCTCAATGAATGTGGTAAATCCTGTAATATAAGGAGCAACTGCAGTAATTCCTGTTGGCGTCTGAGGCTGGTACATGCTGTGCCGACCTGCAGAGCTGCCTCTCTCTTGGTAAAGCCAATCTCACATCAGTTCGACCAGAGACTCATGCTGCTCTGTCTCTGCCAACAGCTCAAAACTGTCTTATGCTCACCAGGGATGCATTTATTTAACCAAAAAGTACAGTAAACACAGAAATATTGTGCTATAATCTACCTTTTAAAATGCAATTTATTTATGTTAAGGCCAAGCTGAATATTCAGCAGCCACTACTTGAGTCAAAATCATTCTAATATGCTGATTTCTGCTTAAGAAACTTTTTTTTTTTTTTTTCAATTTTTGTAGCAACCATAACACATTATTTCATGATTCTATAATGCCTTGAAATCTCATAAAATCACTTATTAGAAATAGAAATGCTTTGTAACATTAAAATGTTCCTACTAACACTTTTGATCATTTGAGTGTGTTCTTACACTTTCTATGGCATTTAACATCTATAATGAGACTTCTGCTTTGGTGTGATGCCACCTATATCAGTATAAGGTTAAATACCTCTGATCACATAGATAAATGATAGCATTTCTTAAAGCTCAAATTATTATTCTTTTCTTGGGCCAGTAGTGTCCCCAAGTGGAAATGCAAAAATAAAGACTGACCCCTCCTCTGCATGTCATTGGACAGTCAAACAGATTAGTCTATCCTAATCTGGCGCCATTAGTTCAACCAATCTATCTTATCTAGATGCACAAACAAACTAATCAATGTTTTGATAGTGTCACAGAGACAGTGGTAAAACAGAAAATTCCTGTCGACATGTCTGGAACAGTTGTTATTAATATCCTTTTTTCTTCAAGAAACGCTTCTGATTATGAGTTGGCAGAGATGTGTATGTAATTGGGCTGAGAGGTCCTTTCCTCTCACGGTCTTCTTGGCCTGGGACTGGGATTGAGCCAACTCCTCCTCCACTGACCTGAACCAGCAGCCAACTCAATTACGTTCCAACAAACCCTTCTCTCATGGTAGAGTACAGCCACACTGAGCATATGAAGGCTATCAAGCATACCAGATGCATCTGTCACACAGTGCTAACGCAAAACATCCTTCACCCCAGCATCCCAAGTTCTCCAGTTTTGGTGTAAACACAAAGAAAGAGTTGGAACAGTCTCGTTGTTACCTTGTTGTTTCTCTGACTCCAGCTCATTTATCTTTCTCTGGTCTAAACAGAATAAACTTTCAGCTGGCTTTCTAACTTAAACTTAAAACCAAACAATTTGAATCAAAAAATGGCAGAATGAAAAGCAAAACGATTTAGCTAGGATGATTTATACATAATAAGGACTAACTTGAACTCAAAAGTTGCAGACTGCTGAAATTAGTCTGAAAGCACTGAAAGTTTCTCGGTCAATACCGCCACCTTCTGGTCATGACTGGTAACGAGCTGCTCTTGTCTGTGAGAGAACCGTGTAATGTGATGGATCTACTGATACTTACTGATACTCAGTGGACCTTCATACTCAGAGAGACAAATACAAAGGACATTTCTTTAAAAAGCACAATTTAAAAAACAAAAATGAAATCACAAACTACTGAACATAGTATTCAATAATAAATGCATTAATGACAATTCACGTTTAAACTTTAGTTATTGAATATGTTTTTATATGTAATTATTTTTCTACTGTTAGTGGCTGCTCAGCAAACACTCTTGAAGTGTAGAACATATCTATATCTACAAGCACTTTCCAAATCTCAATCTATTAGTATAATCGCTATTATTCACTATTATGTAGTATATACTACGGTCATACTATATGTAGTATACACATACTATCATACTGTTTTCTGTTGTGTGTGCTCTGCACTGTGTTTGTATTTTGGGACGTGCTAATAAACATGATCAATGAAAGGAAAAATGTCAAATGAATGAAAAGTAAAATGTTTTGATTTCTTAGGATATGTCGGAATAATCCATGGCATATTTAATAAAGCAATGAATGTATCACTTCTGTTGAGAGTAAAGTTAGGCTTTGTTCAATCACTGTAAGATCCAAACGTAACTTAAGCAGACGCTTTTATCCAGAGCGACTTACAAATCAGGACAATGTAAGCAATCAGAAATAGTATTATTACATATTATTTACAGATATATATATATATATATTTGCAACCATATAAACTCACACAGCAGGTGGAGCAGGTGGAGCAGGTGGAGTCCTCAGCTCTGTGTCTGGTCGCCAGGAAGCGCTCTCTTTAACTGACGCGTGATTAAAGTGGAAGCACAACCAGTTTTAAATTGAAGGTACATTTTTGTTGTTTGCATTTGCAACCACATTTTTACCAAAGCTACTTAACTTGCTCGCTAACGTTCATCGATATATATCAATGGCTACCGTTAGACAATTTGTAAACAGGCGCGACGAGGCCACCGTCATCACCATAGCAACTGCTGAGGTGGTGAAACGTCACTCCCCATGGCCTCCATTCATCCTGACAGAGAGACTTTGACGAAGGCCTTTGTGACAAGTCTAGTGGTGTTAATGTGCATCAATACAAACAAATAAGACACATACTGTGGATTTTTGTGAATTAGCATACAGTAAAACGTTACATTCAGTCTAATTTAAATATGTATACATATAATATTTAACGGCAATTAGGCCTATGTATAATTTTGTTGGAAAACGTAATATAGTTTAATAATATATATATATATATATATTTTTTTTTTACAAATATCCTTATATATTTTTAAAAATACATCTTATTATACTGCACTTTTGTCAACATTTGTTGGTTATAGACAGTGATATAGATGTTTTATTTATTTTTTAAATGTTCTAAGTTAAACTTCTTAATGTAATTGATAAAATTGTAAGGCCGCACACATTTGTTGTCTGAACATACCTTAGCTTTATCTCATGCACTGTTTTCATGCAGAAGTCATTGTTTTGGTGTTCAGTTGTTTATTTCTTAATAAAGATATGTAGGCTTTCTCTATCAAGTAATGAATGTTGCCCTTTCCGCATTAAAGACATCGCAACACGCATGTTTTGACCACAAAAGATGAGCTAATAATGTAATCGTGTGTTTCCTGACGCTTGAGGAGCAGAGAGGGAGACCCGCGGGTGTGTGAGGGGGGCCTCCTCTTCCCACGCACCCCTCCCCCGCCCAAAAAATGTGAAACCAAATCCAAGCAGCAGGTCACAGACCCCAGTTATTTTAAAACCAACACCGAACTACCTCGAGAGGACCATGGCAGTAAAGCGGAACGGGCGGTTTAAAGAAACAATCGTCGCGGCGGAGTAAAATGCGGGAGCGTCGCTGTGCTCGTTTCATGTGTTTTGGTGTTGTTCGGCTGCTCGTGGCTCTCCAATGTCTCTGCCCGTAGTTCTGCCTGGATCTTGCTGTCGTTTATCGGGGGCTGCTTTGGCCCATCAGTTCGCAGACGCCTCTCACAGAAGCCGCAGCCGCTGCGTGTCCGCTCTTCCGTCCCGTATGTCTGGATCTCAGACGCGGCTCATCCCGGCGCTGCTGCCCGCTCGCCCGCTGCTCTCCCTCGGCTTGCTGCAGCTGGTTCTCGGCTGCTCCATGGTGGCGCTCTCTTTCGGGGCTCTGTCCCTTAGCAACTCGCCCCCTATTAGAAACTCCTGTCCGTTTTGGGCCGGATCTTCTGTGAGTATTATATTACTGGCCATAATCAGAGGTGCTAATGCTTTCATTTTACGGGACATATGCATGCTGCTCGTATTAAAATGCATGCTTGTCATTATGCCACGGTATTAGTCTACAGCTTTTCAACGATCCCTTATAAGCCAACAGGTAACTAGGAGAAGTTGTATTGTGGTCTAATGTGTTTCCAAAGCAGTCATACACATTTAGTTCAGTCTATTTCAGAGTATATGGGCACACCAGACACTGTTGTTTACCAGTAAAGCACTATGATCTGTAAATAAGTTGTTAATTATTAGCCGTGTTTTTAGTTAAAAGTACCCTGGAGTAAATATTTCAGCATGATCCGTTTTTTTTTACTCGTGTAGCCTAATGCAGTTAGGTTGATTTAGTATAATAATGGTTGATTTAGTTGGAATTGTTCCAGTTAATTTAGATGTTGACACATAAATCATATATTTAGGATTATTAATTATTATAATTCTTTTTTTTTTTTTTTTACAGTAAACAGTTTACAGTTATACATTTTTACAGTATATAGTGTAGTTTTACAGTATGTTCTAATATCCAATCTAGTAACCAGATTTAAATGAATCGCAATGTTATTTTTACTTTTATAAGATTTAATAATCAATATGACTTTAATGATTATTTAAATCCTGGCACATTCATCAGACTTTGAGGTTGATTTATGTTTTACATAAGCATTCATGTATGTGGCTGTTACCCACAGCTAATGATGTTGTTTTAACTTCATACCCTAAACTTTTTTTTTTTTGTCCAATTTCTTAACCAGGGTTTCTAGATATTTAGAAAAGTCCTTAGTGCTGTTGTTGAATTTGGTCAAAGCTATCCTCAGAAGTGCAATTTATAATATTATTTCACACATTTATGTGTTGTTAATATTTGGGGTCATTGGCAGGAGTTAAATGTGAACTGGTCAGTGAAGTCATGGCTAAGTGTGAAGATCTTTTACTGCTTAACACTCTATAGGGAATTACAGTTGAGAAGTAAAGCTACCATATTGTGCATGCATCTCACGAAGTGCACGCTGTTGAACACAATCGAATGTTTTTATGAAGAGTTTATTTGCAAAAACAGAAAACTTTGTTGTTTTGAACAATTCTTAAAAATCATGTCTTTTCAAGTGTAAAAAATGTAGTTATGTTATTTTTATTTTTTAAACTCCATTACTGTTGAAGAAAATCAAACACTGACGTTTTACAGAGATGGAAATAAAAGATGTTGTAATGATTTGAAAAAAAATCACAATTTAATATTGCAAGGTTGATCCAGAATATTGTTGATTTGAATAAAATCAATGAATTTCTGTTTATAGGTTACCTCACAAAGCATTTTACACTTAAGGATTTAGTGAAATGCTATAGATTACATCTGGAAAAAAAGAGCTAAACACAAGAACCCATCAGCTGTTGTAATTGACAGGAAGTGGCAGGGTTAGAGGAAAGTAGAGGGAGCCAAGTATGGACAATGGTATTTGAATAAGGCTGCTGCAGACAGCTCGGAGTGAGATGAGTCGTTAAAACAGGATTTAAAAGTGCTAAAGGCCATTTTGAGAGGGTACACCATCTGATGGGTAATAATGGGTTCATTATCAGTTAATCTGTCTGTGAGTGTTTGCCTCTTTGCTGAACAGACTGATTGTTTTCTGCAGGTCATCCTCTCTGGGATTATAGGACTAACCACATGGAAACGGCCAATGCTTCTGCTGGTATGTGTGTTTTGCCTGTCTAAAACGGCTGGTCTTGGAAGAAGCATAATGTTTCTATATAAATAAGCAGATGAGTTTATTTTTACTTACAATAGATGACCTGTACTGAACCAAATCAGTTCTGTATTGTCCTGGTAATCTTTTGCATATCTGTGTCCTTACAGTATGTTAAGGGGACAGATGTTTGGCCCTTAAAATACCTTTTAAATGGGATCTGTGTTCACCAGACTTTTTTTTTTTAATAGAAACGAATACTTTTAATTCAGCGAGGATTTCATTAAATTGAGCAAAATACATTCATAATGTAAGAAAAGATTTTTATTTAAAATAAATGCTCTTGTTTTTAAAATGACTATTAATGCATTTTTAAAGGATAATAATAAAATGTTTCTTGAGCTCATATTAGAATGAATTCATATAATACTCGAGACCGAAAAGACAATTCAGCTTTGTCATTGCAGTTATCAATTAAATTTTATAATACATAAAAAATAGTTATGTTTAATTCTAATAATATTTCCCATTGTTACTTTTTTACTGTATATTGATTAAATGAATGCAGCATTGGTGAACATCAGAGACTTCTTTACATCTCATCCAACCCAGACTGCAAGTGTTACTTTCTAATTCCAGATTTGAGTGCTAATATTATCAAATTAAAGGACAGACTAGTATTGCTCTTGCTCTGTACCATTACCTCTTTTAATCTCATTTCTCTCACACAGGTAAACCTGTTTGTTTTGCTGTCAGTGGTCTGTATCCTGCTAAACCTGGCAGGCTTCATCCTCTGCTGTCAGGGGGCTCAGCTGGTCTCCAGCACCACTAACTGCCAGCTGGTGAGGAATCTGAGTTTAAACATGTGCTGTGTTAGACATAATAACATTATTAATGGCTTGACTCATGTATTGACGATTGTATTCACAGTCCTAAATGCAACCTGAAGTTGGGCAAACCTTATTAATGCATACATACATTTATCTACAGAAAATATTAAATGACATTTGTGGTGGTGTTAGAGTTAGCAAAGAATAATAAGTGGCATTAGTTTATAACTAAGAACACCTAGAACACCTTAGCAACCTCATTGCACGTACCATCTCCTCGGAGGAATGAAGTTTGTCCAAGTCAAAGAAAGCCCTAAATTTAAGAGTCAAAGCAGGATCTAGTTTTTCTTGGATTTGATGCAGTTTTTGGGGTGCCTGTGTCTGAAGGCTGCTCTTTCATCATTTCCACTTGTCATGGAAATGTCCCTGCCATGTTGGTGACCTCATATCTTTGAGCTGTTATCGCATGGCCCGTCAAACTACTCAAAAAGACAAATGTAGAAAGGTGCCTGGAAATGTCACCCTCAGACCTGTACTTTGAATGCAGGCAGTAATACCATGTCATCAGACGTTATTATAATAAATGTGTTTGTGTTTCAGAATGAGAAAGGTGATCTCTGTTACTGTTGTTCAGAGATTCCAGTCAAACAGTGCCAAGGGGACAAGTTGATTGAGATCTACGCAGGTCATGCATGTGGCACAATGAGGATCCTGCTGAAGGTGTGTTCTTTTTTTTTTAATAAGAAATATTTGTTTTTCATATTAACGGTAGATTGGAAGTTACATAGTTGTCTCCCTTTCAGAAAGTGCTGTTTGCGTTGTGTGCGCTGAATGCTTTGGCCACGGCTGTGTGTCTGGTGGCTGCTGCACTTCGATATCTTCAGATCTTCTCAACCAGACGGCCATGCATGGTGAGAAATCATATCATGGAAAATATGGGAGGAAAATAACAGGGTTGAGAACTCGAGTCACATGACTTGAGACTCGAGACTTGACTTGAGCCCTGTGACTCGGAAAGACTTTATGATCAAATCAGGTTCATTATCACTTTAGCCTTGCCCATGCACCTGACCTGACCCATTGTGCTTAACTGGTTGATTGCCGCCAATAGCAGACACAGCGCACAGGCGTGAGAAACCAGTGGGGCACCCGTCCGCTCCCGCTATATTCTCACTCTTTGTTCACCCGCTGTCTCCTAGAATACATTTCTTCCGACCCTACTGTTATGGCTAAATTTAGGTTTCCAGAATTTGATATTTTTGCTACTAAAAAAGAAAGATAGATGGGCAAACAAATAAAAGTGTAGCCTGCACAAAAATTTTATTCATTAATGTATTAGTTTTGTCAAGAGTCTTGAATTTATTCATAGCAAGATGTTAAACGAATTTTGTATCTTAAGACACAATTTTTTTTTTTGCTGCCAACACAGCAATCTTAAATTCATTCAATAAGTTTTTGCTACTTTCGCAGAGAAAAACAAATAAGTAGGCCTACGACATCTGTCTTTTAAAATAGGCTAAGAAAAATATGAACAAAACCGATTTGAACTTCTTCGCATCAAAACTTTGTTTCATTCTTATTCTGCTCTGTCACTCATCGACAGTATGTCTGTACTGTCTGAGGGTCGTATATTTACCACCGGTAGGCTACAGTCTGCTCTGAGCATCGCCGCGCAGACCCTGCAAATAAAATGCATGACGCAGAAAACACGGTTCATGTGTGCAGCTCGCGCATAACAGCCCTGAAGGCAGGCTATACCGGTAGTCAGTAAGAATAAAGCACAGTTAAGCTGCTCTGAAAAGACACCGGGATATTATTAGACCACCCTCTCCCGTTCAAATTACACCAGCGTTACCGACCGCTACGCGCGTTTTATTCGGGAATTTAATCCCGCGGGCCACAGCGCACGAGATCAGTCGTGGGAATGCAGACCGGGCATCTCTCCACAACCCTTACACTCTGACATCGTGACATGCTTTAATCAAATTTGTCAAATGCAAAACTGCTTATTTTAAACAAGTTTTTAAAGTTTGTGCAACAGAATTATTAGATAAATCCTTGCAAACTAAGCACTGAAGGCCACTAGGAACCTATAAAATAATTTGAATACAATATATGTATTATGTAAATGTTGTTTTTTTTAGGCCCATGCAACTATTAAATATAATACAATTTTCTCCCTTTTTCATTTTCATTTCTTTTTGTATATAGTGAATTGAAATGTTGTAAATCTATAGCAATTGTTTAATAATAAATTATGTAGCATTGCATTCTATTAGCTAGGTACTAATAAAATGGTTTGTCTTCACTGTTTGGCACCATCCCTAAACTGAACCTGAGTAGTTTTGCTAAACACACGGCACTCATCTCACATAAAATGTAATTTCTATGTCAAACAAATGACTGTTTAGACAAGCTGTGCGTCTGATGTCTCTCTGCCCTGGTCGGATGCTAATAGTGATGTGATTATTATCATCTTTGACAGGAAGAGGCTAGGCCTGTTCCAGAGGAAGTGGAGGAGCAGACTCATCTTCCTGACCCTGACGAGTTTGTTGCTCCGGCACCTCCTCCTTCATACTTCTCCACCTTCTACTCTTACACCCCACGCCTGGCTCGCAGGTATCCCACACAAGCCCTCTATACTCATAGCTAGACAGCACACTCCAGAACATGTTTTAGGTTACCTAAAATTTGGTATCTTCTAAATTCATCCTGAATCTACCTGGCTGCGTTGAGTTTATTTTTAAAGACACATAGGCCCAGTTTCACAAACAGGGCTTAGCTTAAGCCAGGACTAGGCATTAGTTAAATTAAGATATTTAAGCAACTTACAAAAATGCCATATAAGAAAATATTACAGGTGTGCATCTTAACACAGAACAAAGACACTGACTTGTTTTAAGATATGTGAGAGCAAGATATTTCCATCTGAGACCGCTCAAACATGCAGTTTAGTCTGGGACTAGCTCAAGCCTTGTCTGTGAAACTGGGGGATAATGTAATATATACTTTTTATTACACTAATAAATGTATGTTATTTATTTCTTTGATGGCAAAACTGAATATTCAACAAGATGCTTCAAAAATCTTTGTAATATTCTGATTTCCTGGTCAAGTAACGTTTCTTGTTATTATCAATGTTTAAAACACTTTTGCTACTTTTTGAAAAAACTTTACACTTTGTCAGAATTCTTTGAATTCTGCATTTG